>NC_061168.1:41832694-41881598 GCF_022113875.1 Hydra vulgaris
AAATTGTTTAAGTGTTAAAATAAACGTTTTTACAAAATTAAAAATTGTTTTGTTTTTATAAACGATGACATTCTACGACTGCGAAATTCTTTATTTAAATATAAGAATATTTAAAGTTAATGCATTTCAAAAGATAAACAAAATTTTGTTTACAAAAAAAAGTTTTAAAAAGTTGTTACAATTTAATAAGTTTGATCTTAAAAGCTTTTATATTATTGAAACTTTTTTTGAAGTAAAAAAACACTTCTAATTTATTTTAAAAAAAGTATTAATAAAATGTTTTTTTTTTTTAAATATAGATAATTATGTATCAATATTTTATAAGAAATGTTTAACTTTTGAAACATATTAAATAAATAAAAAATATATACAAACGTTGAAAACAAAGATTGAAATGTTTTTTTAGTGCGGAAATTAAACAGACTGGGCATTCTAGTTTGATGAGTTTTGTTTTAGTTGCCTTATATATATACATATATTGTTTTTTTGTGTTTTTTCTTTAACAAAGTATTGTTTTATTTTATTTTTCGTCAATATTTTTTTTTAGACTTTTTTTTAGGTAACTTTAGGTATGTTTTTGCTGCGCATTTTTAAATTTTGAAAATACGTTAAAAGCCGTGGTCAACTTATTAAAACATATAATTTTTTGCGTGGTCATTTAAAGAGGTGAAATCGCACGCCTTCCTGTAAAAGCCTGCATATATACATTTTTTTTTGCATTAACCCTGCTTTTTAAAAAGCATTGTAGTAAAATATGCAATGATTTTTTTTATAAATGACGTTTTGTTTTTTGTTTTAATTTCAACGATAATTATACTTTCGTTAGAAAATTTATACTTTTGCGAGAGTCGTAAATTGCTCCCGCAAACCTTTTTAGGGTAGTTTTAGTGTAGGTTAACTGTTTTAGTGTAGGCGAGAGCGAGAGCTCTCGCATCCCGTCGAGGCATATATATATATATATATATATATATATATATATATATATATATATATATATATATATATATATATATATATATATATATATATATATATATATATATATATATATATATATATATATATATATATATATATATATATATATATATATATATATATATATATATATATATATATATATATATATATATATATATATATATATATATATATATATATATATATATATATATATATATATATATATATATATATATATATATATATATATATATATAAATATTCAGCACCATAGTTTCCAATTATTTTTATATTTTATTAGTTGTCGCTATAAGCAACAACTAATAAAGTTTGAAGTTACTGTAAGAAAAAAGATAAATTTTATAGAGCAAGAAAACAAATGACACAATACTTGCAAAAGATTGCAAAATAATATTAATCCGGAAAACCAGATAAAAAAAGCAGTTTCCGAAAAATTGATATTCTAGAAAAAATCTAGTTGATTAAGAGAGTTCGGAGCACTTTGAAACAGTCAATTGGTAGGATGAGACACAATTAAATGATGAGTGACATGGTAATAAATTTTAGTAAATTGCACAAGAGGTACTATTTCTTAAGAGCAACAGCCATTATAGTGTTTGTAGAAAAAAGAACTAACTTGACTTTAAAAAGAGGGCACAAAGGTCGCTAGTGCTTTAGAGCAGCGCCAAATATTGCATTTGTAGATAAAAGATAAAGATGCGACATAATGGCGACTTAAAAATGGCTAAAGGTTAGTTGCAAGAGCAGGTCTAACTATGTTTACAATGTGTTTTACACCTTTTCTTAAAGAGAAAGGGCATCATTGGAGGCTCCGCCCTAGATATAGCAATAGTATTACATACAACGACGGAGTTGAGATTTGTAGAAAAATAAAAAATCCAGGTTAAGAAAGAAAATATATATATATATATATATATATATATATATATATATATATATGTATATATATATATATATATATATATATATATATATATATATATATATATATATATACATATATATATATATATACATATATATATATATATATATATATATATATATATATATATATATATATATATATATATATATATATATATATATATATATATATATATATATATATATATATATATATATATATATATATATGTATATATATATATATATATATATATATATATATATGTATATATATATATATATATATATATATATATATATATATATATATATATATATATATATATATATGCAGATCTAGCCTTTTACAAAAACAATTGGTTTAAAAAATTATTTTCGTATATGGTTGGCTTTGTGATAAACCTTGGGTTAAAATATTTCGTCTTCCTGCTGAAGTAAGTGCACAAAATGTAACTTCTTAGATTTAAGCTGGCATGGAATCCTTTAATTCCTTTTAAATATTTAAAGTCAAACCTCACTTTTTAAATGGTCTTTTCCTTATTAAGCTGTTATAATTTCCAATCGCTATTTTGTTATGATTGGAACCATGGTTACCATTACTTCCGTATCGGTCACAAAAACAATTCTATAAAAACAAGGTGACGTTTACTGTTGCAACCTTTGTAAAAAGTCTAAAGCCAAAACCTTCTAATCTAAGGTTACAAAGACTCGTATTTTATCTCGAAATTTAGGCTCTCAAGACTAATATAGAATATTTAAAAGGGTCTATAATATAGATAAACTCTATGATGGTTAAAAGTAAATAAAAACTTTTAAATCACCTTTATTTTAAGATTTTGGCTTTAACAAAATCTCTGCATACTACTTAAAAACTAGTTAATCATTTTAAATCGACGTTTGTTCTAAAATCAATTGAAAAAATTAATGATAAAGAAAAATTTTACTTAAAAAGTAGTGTCAAAACCGAAATATAAAAAGGAATAACTCGAAGTAAAATCTTAAAAGGTTTTGGTATTTTGCTATTATACTTCCGGTAGAGACTAATTTTAGGCTCGTAAATCAGCATAGTTGTTTTGTTAAAAAAACATCTGGTTTTGATTTTTTGCTTATTAAAGAGTTTTTTAAACCCAGTTCAGATTTATGACCAGATTTGGTTTTCTCCTTCCTATTTAGTCTGCCATGGTTATAAAAAATGTTTGCGGTAGCATGTTTTTGTTCTTTGTTAAATGTATGTTAAGTGTTTCAGTTAAATAGACTAGCATAATAAAAATAGTAGTTAAGCCAAGCGAACTTTAAAATACACAAGATAAATTTTTTTCTTAGATATAAGTAATTCATGTTTTTAAAAACATCACTAGGTACAGTAAAATCTAACATAGTTAAATTACATTGTATATGCAACACAAATATTGCATAAAGTCACCGACGGCGCTGTCCAGTTACATAGACCTGGAAAATGTGAAAATAAAAACAGATTGTAGTTGGTGTCATTGAATAAAAAATAAAAATGATAAGAAAATGTAAAAAATGTTGCAAGATTTTTGTGAAGTAGAAGAATGAAGAATGGATGCTAAGGGGCATTGGGAGAAACAACAAACACTCTTATCACTCTGTGAGTAGAACATAGGCAATGTTCGCTGTAGCATTTTTTTTTATTTTTAATCGTATCATTAAGTGTTTCAGTTAAATAAACTAGCATAATAAAAATAGTGATTAGGCAAAGCAAAGTTTAAAATACACAAGATGAATGTTTTTCTTAAAAAATAAGTAAATAATTTTCTTATATACATCACTAAGAACAATATAATTTAATATGGTTAAATTTTAAAGGATTTAAAAATCTCCATTTTATTTAATAAATTGATGAAACAGTTTAAAAATGATCTAATATATCTTTTTCAGATTGATATAAAATTGATAAACTTGAATCTTATATTTTCGTTTAACCGCCAAAAAAAAGGGAAATTCTTGCAATTTATACTTTAAGCTTAAAACAAATATAAGCGCATTAATCAGACTTGATTTGAAAAATTAAAATGGCATTAAAAACTAAAAAGTTTTTGCTTACTTATGATATGAACACAAAATGTTTCGATATTTAGGGATCCCTTTAGGAACGAACTAATATAATAACCAATTAAAAATAATATTGTTTATGGGTTAGTACTGTAAATTGGTTATTTTAAATATGATTTTAGATATTTATATATGCAATTTCTTTACATTTGACAATATTTGAAATTTACTGATATGCATTTGTATAAAATACAAATTCATAACCATATTTAAACAAAAAGATTTGTTATAATATTTATTTACTTAGTCACTCAAAGTTACCCCACAAATGGGGTAACTTTGAATATGTTTTGCAGTAAAAGCAAAGTTTATATTCAAAAACATAATGTTCGGTTTTTTCAATTCAATAAAAGCAACACTTTTGCTCGCAGAAACTGATTATTCATTAATAGGGTTATTAAATATAGAATAATGAGTAAAATTTATGTTTTTGATATTATCAAAAATATTCATTCAAATATTTATTTGATTCTTCACCCCTGAAAAAAGCCAGGTACAAACTTTTAAGTAATAAGATCAAATATTGTTAAAGTTATGTGACTTGGAACCTTTAAACAAACTTAATAATTCTGAGGGGGGAAGAGGGGCTTGGCTAAGATCTGCTAAAAATAAAATGATTATGTTTAAGAATCTTCTTTGATCTAAAAGCTTAAAATTTCAAGAAACTTTTGTTTTATTTAGTATAAAACCGTATAAAAATCAGCAAAATATGAGATATTATGACATGATCAATTGACATGGTATTATCCTTAAGTTTAAAATCTTTAGGCTTAACTTTTAAAAATCAAAATGCTGTTTTATATTTTAATAAAATGAATTTTATCAGCTTTGTTAAAATATTTTCAAAAGTTTATTGTTTAAATATTTTCAAAAGTTTAATCAGATTTGAAAACATACTTATTTAATAGTTAATCCCTCTTTCATAGATATTTTCATATTTTTTCTCAAAAATTCCAGCTTGCTTTACTGTCTTTAAAGTCTGTTTTAGTTAACCTTCAACATTAAAGTAAATTTTTTAGTTAAATATTTTCAAAAAATAAGAAGAATTTCACAAGGTAAATAAATTCAAAAAATAAGAAGAAGCCGTAAAGCTCACTTGAAACAGCTCAAACATGTTCAAACTTTAAACAATTTTTTGATCTCGTTTCATATTTTATAAATTATAAGTCCATAAAATATCAAAGAAAGTATTTTTTTTAATAATCAGTGGGAGTCTTTACTTTAAAACATCTTTTTCAAAAGAGAAGATAGAAGAAAAAGTGATATAAGGCGATAAAAATGGGGGACGGCATTGAAAATTGCCTGAAAATGATGACGTCCTTAAAGGGCAATCAGAAAGAATTAAGGTGCAAAGTATAGCCTAATAATAATAATTATTATTATTATATGATATAGGATAACGCAGAGTTCCAAAGTTTTTTTAAACCAGTGAGAAAAGATTGTATTTTGTTGTTTAATTTTTAAGAACTTTAGATGAACATAGATATTTTTTTGGAAAAAAAGAAATTTTTTTAGAAACTAGAGAAACTTTATTAATCTATATATTTTGAAAAAAATGAGAATTTTTTAAACTGATTTATTAACAACAAAAATTTATTTGTACTTCATATATTCGGTAAATGTTGAAGATATGCTATATTTTTACTTTCATATCTTTTGCTTTAAGTTTACACATTTTCTTTGCTTCAGCCAAATTTCATTGATTTATTTTGACCAGCACATACCCAACTATGACCAGCACTTCTGGAACCTAAATTTCATTTTTCCGTATCTTAATTGGGAAACAAAGGAGTTCTATATAAGGAGACAAATCTATGCATGTTTTAATTTTTTTAATTATGTAATACACGCTATTACAATCTGTACATCAAATAGTGTTATTTGTGAGGCGGAATTCAAAGATCGGTATTCGACAAGTTTTTAAGTACTAAAAATTTTAGAATTTATTCTTAACTTTTTATTTTAATTTTAATGGTTTATTTTGAAGCTGTATATATTTTATTTAATATTGTTTATTGACTCCATTTACTTATTGTTTTTCTTATTCTAAAGTTTAAAGAATGATTGTATCAATGCATACTTATACCAGCTTCAATATTGGTTATATTTATATGCATCAATCAACTATCAAGGGCTAGACCCAGTGGAGTACCACTAGTGTTTTTTAAAAAATTGTAAAAGACAATAATGGTTTTTATACTAATTAGACTCTCTGATAATAAAGCAAACAATATATATACAAAAGAATACTTCTTAAAAATAGGGTGTGTTTAATCAGCACACCACACTCAACCTTACTCCAAAATAAACCTCTCATATTTAGCAATGACCAGGTAGCAAATTATGACAAACTCAAGCATATAAAAACTACAAATGGAATTTTTATTTATTATCGGTAAAGACAGTGGTTAACTGCATCTCTAGCCCCTTTATACATACAGTGGTAGGATGATAATAAATAACCGTACCCCATTCTTGCCTCCACCTTTTGATATCAAGTTATAGGCATTTAGTTCAGGTATTGACAAAGCTATTGTAATTTTAGTTGAAAAAAGTATATTTTGACAACAGTTTTTTCAACAAAACTATATTTTAAAAAATTGGTACTGAAAACCTTATAACATTTTTTTAAATTGTTTAATTTTTTGAATAATTTTGATATTAAAATAACGTATTAATAATAAAAATAACTTATATGATCTATTAAATTTTATTATATTATGAATTATTTTCAATATGATCAAAATTTTCATGCTGCATACCTACATAATCTCTAAATATTAATACTGTAAAAATTCAATGTTCAATGTTCAATGTCGTTTCGCTTTCGCTTTTAAAACAGTTTTAATTAGATACTAGGCTTTTCTGAATTTGGAACAACGCGTTCTCAAAATGCAAGCGGGTATTAGAAGAAGATCTATCAAGCGATTCAAAACTTTTTACCTTTGGAATTGAATTAATATTTATTAGTTTAGAAATATTACATAAAGAATTATATTAAGATAAATAATCATTGTTAAGATCATATAATTAAAGTAAGTAAAGAAAATAGTTTAGCAATATATATATATATAATATCAGGGTTTAGGGGTGTTAGGGTTAGGGTTAGGGTTAGTAAGATCTTTCAACCGAGTTAAATTTTTTACCTTTGGAATTGAATTAACCCTAACCCTAACCCCTAACCCTGACCCTAACACTAACCTTGGCTTAAGAAGCATTCGTTTTAAATGATTTGTAACAAGATGACACTGAATGGCAGAATGCACTCTCTGAGGCAGTTTTAACACGTATGCCAAAGCAATTAGGCAGTTATTAGCAATTATTTTGAATTTTTGTGAACCAGACAATCCTTTGCATCTTTGGAATACATACAAAGCATTTATGATTGAGGACTTTATTCATCGCTCAGTCCCGCTTATAATAGCTGAACAAGCTGCTCTTTGTCAAATTAAAAAGATTATTAATTAGTGTGGTAAAACGCTGGCTGATTATAATCTGCCTGTTGTTGAGTTAGATTTTAATCTAGATAATTTAGAAAACTTCAATCAAAATGTTCAACAATCAATTGATGAAGCCAATAGAATGAGACTTCGCTCAATGTCAATCAATTAAATGTATGTAATAATATTTTTGCTGCATTGAATGGACAAACAAGTGTAGAAAATCAGCATTCTCGATTGTTTTCATGGATTTTCACCGGCTTGTAGTGGAAAAACGTTAACATATAATTATTTAATTGCTGAAACCAGCAGTAGAGGTATTAAATTTGTTACAGCTGCATGGACTGGCATAACAGCAACTCTTCTTACAAATGGATCTACATCGCATGGTTTATTTAAACTTCCTGTTCCAATATTAGATAACAGCACAAGTAATGTAACTCCAAACTCTTTACATGGACACTTTTTAAGTCAGGTTAGTTTGTTTTTGCTTGATGAAACATCCATGATACCCAAACATGCATTGAATTCAATTGATAGATTATTAAAAGATGTTTGCAACAACAACTTTCCATTTGAAGGAAAAGTTCTTTTTGGAGGCGATTTTAGACAAATACTGCCTGTTGTGAAAAGAGGACAACCAGCTGAAGTTGTAGAAGCATGTATAAAATGCTCTTTACATTGGCAATGGGTGCAGAAGTTTAAGTTAACTAAAAATATGAGAGTACATGATGGTAAAAAAGAATTTTCAAATTGGCTGTTAAGACTTGGTAGTGGAACAATATTTGTCAAAGAGGAAGATCCTATGAAAGGATGCATTGAAATACCGCATCAATGCCTTACTAAGGAAAATGACTCCATTGTTGAAAAGATATTTGGGGATGCCGAACAAGACGATTATGCTAAACATGTCATTTTTACACCAACTAATTTGGATTCACTATCAGTCAATGAAGAAGTGCTTCAACGTCTGCTGGGTGAGGTCAAAACTTATTTAAGTGCTGATCAAGTTAAGACAGACAATCTTAATTAAAGAAATAACATTCCTGTTGAGTTTTTAAATAGCTTAATTCCCTCAGGTATGCCTCCTCATTTTTTAAAGTTTAAAATTGGTTGTATAATTATGTTACTTAGAAATTTAGATATCAAAGCTAGGTTATGCAATGGCACTCGAATGAAAGTTTGTGCTCTTCAAAATAATTATATTGATGCAGAGGTTTTGACAGGTGTTTCTGCTGGTAAACGGGTATTTGTACCTCGAATTCAGTTGGCTCCGTCAGATTCTAATTTATCTTTTGTTCTAAAACGTCGCCAGTTTCCTGTCAGATTGGCATATTCAATGACAATTAATAAAAGTCAAGGTCAAACATTTGATAGAGTTGATGTATATCTAAAGAAACCGTGTTTCACTCGTGGTCAACTTTATGTTGCATGTTCAAGAACTAGAGCATTTAATAGTTTATTTTTAAAAATTGATAAACATCCCATTCAAAGTATGATAGGTGAAAAGTGTTACACAAATAATGTTGTATTTTCTAATGTTCTTAATTTATAATTATGAGATTTTTGTTATAATTTTCACTTTTTTTTATAGTTTTATTTTGTATTGTTTCAGTAATTATATTTGTCTTTATACATGTTTATAATTGCTATATGTGTTATGTAAGTGTTATATGTATGTTATGTGTTAGTTGTTATTTAAATTGTTCATGTAATACTTGGGCTATATGTGTTATCAAGATTATGTGTTTAGGGTTTGTGTATATGTGTTTATAGTTTGTGTATATATGTTTATATTACGTTGATTCCATGTTTTCAAAGTGATGTGACTTGGCAAACGTATCGAGCAAGATAGTTAATTTTGCCAGCCAAGCGGTGTACTTAAAGCAGAGGTGTGACTTGGCAGCGTTTAGTGCCAAGGGGTGTTTCTGCTTTGTTGTGGCTTGGTTGTGTTGTCTAGCCTTTTTTAATTATTCTGGAAACACGTAATGTCTATTAATACTAAGCATCATATGTAATGTGTTAAATGTGTTAACATGTTTTATAATGTTATATCGTCACGGTCATAGCACAAATGCCTAAGTCATTTTTTGGGGTTTTTCAGAAGTTAAGAGTTGAAATATATAGCTTAAACAATCTTCTATAATGTGGCAAATCGCCTTAAACCAATCAGAAAGGAGTTGATTTTTAATTTTTTCACTTCTGCTTAAATAACAATATTGATAATGACCGTGCATAAACATATTTTACGCGTTGTTTGCTGTTTTATAATATAATTATAACTATAAGCAATGACTTTGCTAATAGAGAGCCGAACTTTCAATACAAATTTATCTGTAAAATAAATTTGTATTTAGATATATTTTTTTAGATAACGTAGTAAGTTATGTTGTTACTAATGGTTTAGTTATTTTTAACCCGTATTACGAGTTACTTACTGCTAGTGTTAAATAACAACTTAAAGATGTTAATAATAATGATAACAATAAGTTGTTGTTATTGAATAACAGTTACAGCAATAGCGAATAACATCAACAAAAACATTTTATTTGAATATAAAATTTATTTATGTTTATATATTTTAGTAAGTATTCATAAGCTTATAAATGCTGTAAATACGCTCATTCATTTAAACTATGATAAATATTTCGTTGGCAATAGTGCAAATACGCGTAACTAGCATTGGCTACTATATTTGGATATAATTAATTTTAACACCAAATATTTTTTGTTGAGATTACAAAAAACATGAATAATGCTATTTATACTAAAATGAACCCAAAATTAGTTAAAATAAAAAAAATATATAAAGTTTTAAACTTCTCCAGTTAAAAAAAATGTCCTGTAGATACAAGGTATTATCCAATGCTAGTTACGCGGTTTTGCACTATCCCCGACGATTTAGTTTTCTAAATGACATTGAAGCATTAATAAATTTACCTTACACCTAAATAACGGTGCTATTTAAGAAAAATATAGAATAACAACAAACAAAACTAACAATGAGCAATGTTTAAAAATGATTCAATTTACCAAAAATGCATTATATACTGCTTAAAATAACAGCCTCTAATTTTAAATAAACTTTTTTTTAGGGTAAAACCACCGAATCTTGGTCGCCTAATTTTAAACTGCGTCATATGTTACCGCAAATGGCTTAGTTTCTTAAAAGTATTTCTAAACTATTAAAAAACCTCTTGAGATGCAATTTATGACATATTTTGGAAATTTTTGTTAATAAATTAACAAGTTTTAGCACAAGTATTACAAGGCGTAAAAAAACACAAATCATGGCCAGAGATCTGAAATATGGCCATTGCTGTTAAGGTTAATATATAGCTGATTTTTTTATTAGAATAAAAAAACACAAAATGCCTTCAAAAATATTTGGGTTATAAAATGAACTTAGTTTTTGATTCAAATTATCTCTAACAACGAAATCTCAATAAAATACTTTTGGTACTGTTGATTAACTGTGGTTCTACTTTTAGGAATAAACAAATAAAAATAAAAAGTTTTTGTATTTCAAGTCATCGGATGCACGATTGAAGAATAAACACCTCAAACGTTTTTGTTGGCATAAAACCTCAGATCTTTTTTATTTAGCTATCTTTTATCGATTATTAGGGTTAGGGACATGGTTAACCCTAACCCTGATCCTAACCCTAACCCTGACGAATATACCACGATCAGATGTTGAAGTGCCTATCTACGATCTTTGTTCTACGATCTTCGTTTTACGATTTATCTTTTTACGTTACGGCTTCATCTTTCTCTTTAGCCCGGTTAGCTTGTAATTTCCGCGCAAGAAACAAAACTTCTTTTTTTTTCGAAAACTTATTTATAACCTTAAATTCAACTAACTTCTATTTCACCTCCTTCATACAAAATCAATCGATAAGTTATATTATCTATAAACCTCAAATATTCGTGTAAACATATTAAATATAATTACTAATTAAAAATTATTCTAATCACAAACCACATAGTTGTCACTAACTGTTTTTAGAGTTTACCACAACATAATTACACTTTTTTGACTTCTTTAACATTTTTTATCATTAAATATTTATATAATATATATTTATTTAATAGATTTTTAATATTTAGTTATAATTATTTAAAATATTTAAGCTAGTTGCTTAAGGCCAAATTAAAAATATAAATAATCAAGATATAAATTGTTGTCTTGGCTTTTATAGTTTAAATATATATACAACTATAATTAAATATGACTTTATAACACATATAAACATATTTTAGAACTATTGAATGATAGATACATTTATCAAAAACTATGACAAAAAATAAATAATGATAAATAAAGTTATACATACAAAATGTGCTTACAACCTTTAACAGTAAATTTTCATATTGAAAATCTCAAGACTATTCTATCTCAAGAATAAATTAAGAACATTAAAAAATATAACAATATTTATGTTACATTTTTTTTACCTACCATACCTTGAATAAGTTGTTTATCAATTTTGAAAAGCAAACTATTAAATGCTCTTGTTCTTGAAAATGCAACATATAGTTGACCATGAGAGAGACACGGTTTTTGAGATATTTCTTTTGTCTATATTTTTAATTTCGCGTTACGTAATATATAGACGATCCCTAAAAGAAAATACTTGAAACTAAAAAGATTTTGTTTATAACAATAATCAATAACAACCAAGGGACAATTTAAAGAATTAAATCTTTAAATAGCAAATTATCAATCGGAGTATTAAAAAATACGCAAGAGCTCAGTAATTACATGAGTTTAATCTATTCTCTCTCTATACTAATTCTTATTTAAGTCTCATCTAATAGAGAGAGGAAGTGTTTTAAAAACGGCACGTTAGAAAAAGTAAAAAAGTCATGCAATAAATAACAGTAACTGGTTTCATGCTACCAATAAACAAAATTATTTTTACCTTAACTAAAAGTTACTAAATAAAAAATAAAAAACTAAAAAAAAAAGTGCTTTTGCCCTGCTACCACTACCTTAAATTTGCATGAAAACCATGATTATTGCAAAAAATACTTTTTGCGTATATTTTGCAAAAAAAAGCAATTTAAAAACTTCTCATACTACTAAAAATACAAAAAAATAATACAAATTTAAAATCCACCAGATAAATAACTCTCTTTGGCTTTTTCTTGGTCAATATAACCCTATTTAGCAGTACTTTTTTTTTTTCTTTTTTCTTTTCCTTTTTCATTTGTCTTTTTAGTGCTCTTATCAAAACATTCTTGATCTCTCTCAACAGATAATTGGTCAAAACAGTAACCGTTAAAACTTCCAAAATATTTTAAAACAGAACAAAATACACTCACTTAAAATTATTCTTAAAACTGTTTTTATCTAGAAACAATATTTTTTAAAAATAAAATAAAAAACATTGATAAAACATAACAAACATAGCATTTGCAAACAAGCAAAATATATTTCTGTCAACCACGCTAACATCACTTTTATTAACTTTTTTTCTGTTCCGTTACTTAATTCCGTGCACATTTGAGTAATTTACAGATTATGAAGTGCTTTCTAGAATCAGAGTAAAAAAGCAAAAAAAAAAAACACTTATTTTTGTCGACTTGTCAAATATTTACACAAATGTGTTGCAAAGGCGTTGTTATAGACTTTTTTAATGTACCCATATTCTAAAACCCTAATTTTTCATTTTAATACTTTAAAAGACCCATCAAATAATATATCATTGGAAAGAGTATAGAGTGGCATTTAAAAAGTATATGTATTCACAATTTTGATTTTTTTGCAAAATAATGTTTTTTTTTCTAGGGGAACCACCTTAAAAACTCAAAACTGAATAAGATACAGAAGTAGTTAGAGAATTCTAGCTCATTTTCATTTTCAACCATATTTTCAACCATATATTAATATTAATATATGGTTCAATGTTATACCTATTGTGTATAAATTATTTAGATAAGAAATAATTTTTTCAATTTTTAAAAATTGAAAAAAATTGAAATTTTTTAAATAAGTGTTAATTTTTTATTTCTTGTCGAAAAAAGGTGTGACGTCATATGACTTTTCTTGCTGTTTCTTGCTATCGCAGATTGCTCTTGTGCGCTAACTGATCCTTCAGATCTGTGCGCATGCGCTAGATTTTATTTAGATTTAGAAATACTTTATTATATCTAATATTTGTCTTATTATTTCTATTAAATAATCTGCTTTTAACTTTAATATTTCTACATTTTCATCATCACATATTAACATTAACTTTAATATTTCTACATTTTCTTCATTGCATATTTTTATCAACATATTCTTTGATGATATTATTTCACTCTCTAATATTAATAATTCCGGTTACATTAAGTCTAATAATTCTTTTTTATTATTATGATTATATAAATTATTTATTATTAACTTTATGTATTCTAATTCTGATTCTAGTTCTGATCCTAATTGTGTATTTGTTTCTTTACTGAATTTTTCAGATTTTAATTTTAAATCTTTACTCATTACTTCTAATCTTTTTTTAAAGTTTAAATATGCTGGATTAATTATTTCTTTTTTCTTATTTTCTATTATTAATAATTGATCTTTAGTCATTTCTTCTACTTCTAAACTTACAGTTATTTTTCTTTTTTTAATACATTTTAAAAATGATTTTATTGGTTTTAATTCTTTTGTTATATTTTCTATCTCTTCAACTTCTTTTTGAATGTCATTTTCTATTTCTTCAACTTCTTTTTGAATGTCATTTTCTATTTCTTCAACTTCTTTTTGAATGTCATTTTCAATCTTTTTTAATTCTTCTATTTTTTTTTTCTTTTTTCTAATTTTTCAGATTTTAATTTTAAATCTTTACTCATTATTTCTAATCTTTTTTTTAAGTTTAAATATGCTGGATTAATTATTTTGTTTTGCATTTCATTTTCCATTCTTTTTATATATAAAAGATATTTATTTAACTCATTTTCAATTTTTTTTATTTTTACAAATAATGAAAAATATTTAATTCTGTGTACGTTCATCATCTTCATCATCAACATATTCAGTAGTTTCTGTAATTCCAGTAGTTACTGTAGTAACTGTAGAAACTTCTTCATCTTCTTCATCATCTTCTTTATCATCTTCTTCATCATCTTCTTCATCATCTTCTTCATCATCTTCTGCATATTCAGTAGTTTCTGTAATTTCAGTAATTTCTGTAGTTTCTGTAATTTCTGTAATTTCAGTAACTTCATCATCTTCAGTCATTTCAATATCATGAGTATCAATAATATTTAATTTTTCTTCTATTAATTTTAATTTTAAGCATAATTCTTCAAGTTTCTTTTCCATTCTTTTTATATATAAAAGAAATTTATTTAACTCATTTTTAATTTTTTTGATTTAAAATATTTTAACAAATAATAAAAATAAAAATGAATGATGATGAGATTAATGAAATATCTGAATTTCAAAAAGAATTTAAACTTTTTGAAGAAATGAGAAAATTTGAATTTGAAGAATCAGATTCTAAAGGTGACGCTTATTATACATCTGATGAAGCTACTTATTTTACATCTGATGAAGAAGAAATTCAAGAAAAGGCTACAATTCCTTCAAAAACAGTACAAATTATGGAATTGTATAAAGATAAACTGAAATGGATTAATTATGTTCCAACTTATAATGATATCATTAATGATGATTTTCCCGCTATAGATAGCTTTTTTGTTAAAAAACTTAATAAAAACAGAAAATTTAGTTTTGAAAAACCATTTAATATTGAAATTAATTTTACTGAAGATGGGAAACCTTCTACAATTAATTTTATAGAAAAGTTACCTATTTCTTGTAAAAATATATTAAAAGATGATTTTTGCCCTTTTGGAAGAAAATATAAATACAATCATGATATTCCTTATTGTAATACTGTAAAAGAAAGATTAATATGCACTAAAGCTTCATGTAAATATAAACATATTAATATTTGCTCTGAATATCCTAAATGTAAGAATAAAGAGTGCGGATTATTTCATCCTAAAAAGTCAGAATTATTAAAATTAAGAAAAGCAAAAACTAAATTATGTAAATATATACTTGATAAAAAAGAATGTCCTTTAAAAGATAAATGTAAATATGCTCATACTAAAGATGAAATTAAAGAAAACGTAGAGAATTGTCCTTTTAAACTATGTAAATTAACAGAAAAGAAAATTATGAAAAATAAAAAAGGTGAAAAAATAACTTTATATAAAAATATTAATGATAATAAAAAGTGTTATTATTTACATGAGAATGAACAGATTGTAAATTACATTGCAAGAACTTTAAAGTAAAAAATATTAAATATTTAATATTTAATATTTATTACTTAAAAAAACCTTTACGATTTATAAAAAAATGTATAAGAGAAGAATGTTTTTAGATTATGAAAACCATAAAAAATATACAATAACTTTTAATATTAATTCAGATATAGAGCATAGATCAATAAATGATAGACATATTAAAGTATTCGCTCAAGAAAATTTTACAGTAAAATTAAATTCATACAATAACATTTCTTTAATGTGTGGAGTCAAAATAGATAAAGAACATGTATTGATTTCACTTGCAGAAAATTATAAGCCTACTCTAAATTTACTAAATTCTGTTATAATATAGTCTACTGATGATATTAAAATAACTTTATATAATAATGATAATAAAGATATAAACATTAAAAAAGGAGATTTGTTATGCTGTATTTCATCTTATAATGGTGTTTTTAATGCAAATTATATATCAGAACTTGATAAAAAAGTAGAACAAGTTAGATCACAAAGGGACTCAGGAACTAAATCACAAAGTGATAAAGAATCTGTAAAATCTATATTATCAAGTATAGGGGGAATAATTAAAGAAACTATATGTGATGAAGATAAACCTAGTATAGATAAATCTGACAAAGCTCTATTTGATTTTGGTAAATAAAAGTGATTTTAAACAAATTTTTCTTTATAGAAAAAAGAAATGCAATGTAATAATGAATGTAAACAGCTTTATCCAGATCTTAACCAGTTTTCAGAAAATCCATCTGCACCACCACTATCTGATCAGAATTTTAGATTAGTTAAAATAAATGAAATTCAAAATAAGATAGAATGTGAAAGAATTAGAAGAGAGATCTTAAGTAAGAAATATCACAAAGCTTTAAGAATAGTTTCAGCTATTGATAATTCATTACTAGCTAGCACAATCACACTTGGAGCTGTTGGTATTGGCTTTTTAACAACGATAGTTGGATCACCAGTAGCTATTGGATGTGAAATTGCAGCATTAGGTATGGGTGTATTATCATTAATAGGATCACAAGCTATTAAAAAATTAACAATAAAAGCAGAAAAGCATGAAAAGATTAAAGTATTAGCTGATGCAAAACTTAATACAATAAGAAGTCTTATTTCTAAAGCTATATCAGATCAATATATTGATGATGTAGAATTTAATATGAAACTTTCAGATCTTGAAAAGTTTCAAGCTATGGCTGAACAAATTAGAACAAAATCTAAAAATGATATAGATGAGCAGACTAAAGAGTCAATATTTAAAAAAGGAGTAGAAAAAGGAACAAATGATATTATAGAGGCGCTAAATATGAAATTTAATAAGAATCAAAGTATAGGAGTGATAAATAATACTCTTAAACATTAAAACATATATTATGTATTACTTGAACATATATTATGTATTACTTGAACATAATATATGTTAATTTAGATCTTTTTAGGGATCTGAGGATCATAGAGTGGTTTAAAAAAATTATTGCTTATATAAAATTGTATGCAAAGCTACAGATATTGATACAAGATTAAAAATAGCAAAAGAACTTGAGGGTTTAAAGAAAAGTGTATATCAAGATTCTATTAATGAAAAGTTAGGTTATGATACTTTACAGACTAACTTGGAAAAATTGTACAAACCATTAATAGAAATTCAATCTGGAATAAAAGAAGGTATATCTAAATTAGAAAATAAAGCTGATCAAATAGCTAATACTTTTTCAAATTATCCTGCTTTACTAGATTCTGAAACTAAAGCAATCATGCCACCTGAAGTTGTAGATAAAATGTCGTTAGGATCTATCGCAACAGAATATTTAAAGTTATATACTACTAAAAATAGTAAAAAAGTATCAGATGACATATTTGGTATACATTACAATGAAGGTAATGAAAAATTTTACATTGGTAAAAAACCAATAACTATTGAAGGTAATGATATAACTATTGAAGGTAAAAAATACACTGGTACACCTGGTCTTTGGGAAATCATAGTAAAATCTCATCCTGTTAGATATACTAACGATGATCGTAATAAGTATAAGGAAATTTTAGATCAAACAGATGCAATTCGCTCTGATTTAAATTCAGCTAAACCAAGATCATCTAGAAGTTATAAATACACTAATGTAATAAAACCTATTTGGGAAGAGATGATTGGAATGTCTGGAAAAGGAGTTGTCATTCTTCCTAGTGATCCAAATGCACTATTTGAGATGTTTAAACTACGGTTAGCTGCTTTACAAGCAGGCAATACTGGAGCTAGAAATGAGGTTGTTGCTATTTGTGATGAGCTGTTACGGCAGGGTCAAATAGATGATGATGAGTATAAAGCATTACAGAAAGCGATTTAGCGATCAATGCTTTGCTAAAAGCGATTTAGATTCCTTCGGGATTCAGATTCATGCAAATGAATTAAAAAAAATAATACATATATAAAAATGACAAAATACTATGATACTCTTATAAATCTTTCAGATAGTCAGAAAGAGAAAATTAAAAAAGCAATTCAATCTGATACCAATGCTGTTATAAAACTAACACATCAAGATCTAAATGGCGAACATAAAATAGCTTTAACAGATTCACAAAGAAACATAATGAAAGCAGCTTATTTAAAAAATAAGGGTATAACACTTTCACTGAGTAGAGCACAACTTAAACATAATACTAAAGTAAATGGTGGATTTCTACCTCTACTAGGATTAATTGGAAGTGTAATTGCATCAAAAGTTGTTCCGGCTATAGCAACAGGATTATTGACTGGAACAGCTGCAGCTGCTGGAAGTACTATAGTTAATAAAATTGCTGGAAATGGTGTTATTTATGTGAAAAAGAATGGTAGTGGATTTAAAATTAGAAAAGTAGGAAAAGAAGTATTTTTAAACCCATGGAATGGTAGTTATAATTATTTAGATGGATATTATTCTAAAAATGGAAATGAATATTCATCAGTAGGCAGAGGATTGTTATTAGGAGAAAATTCTCCATTTAAGAATATACCATTATTAGGTCTTCTTCTTAAGGTTCCTTTGGAACTTAGGCTTCGCTAAATCTTATAATATATATTTTTTAAAAAATATATATTTATCGATTCCACAATGAAGTTGGATAATAAAATAAATCTAATCCACTTCTATATTTTCCATTTAATAAATCAGAAGACAAATCTATAACAATAAATCCATGCTTTTTTGACCAAGCTTCATTACAAAACTTTTTAAACTCATCTTTTGGCATATCATTTGAAACATGATCATTATAAATATGGTTTATATTTTTTCCATCTTGTTTAAACAAGAATATAAAATTTGCATTTTCTCTTATCGTTCTCTTAGGCTACTCAAAATAATTTTGTGCCAAGTAGAAACAATCTACATTGCTATGTCTTCCTCTTATATAGTACTTTTCACACTTGTTTTGCTTTGTTAATTGTAAATCATCAAATATCATTAAATTATTTTTAATACAGTTAAGATTTTCAGGTTCTGGTACATCCTCTGCTGTTTCATAAAATTGACACTCTATATCTGGATCATCTGTTAAATCTCTTGAAATGTTTTTAATAATAAACTCTGGACTTACATTGTTTTTATTTATTTGATCTTGCAACTCAAATAGTTTAAGGATAACTTCTTTTGGTAATTTATTTTCAAAGGAATTTTTTAATATTTTGTATTCAGGTTGAAAAAGTGACTTTCCAAAAACTTGTAAATGATTATAGTTTAGCCAACCAGGTCGTAAGAGCAAGTTTAATAATAATGTTGTCTTTCCACAACCTGATTTTCTAACAATAATCCCTCTTATACTTTTAGGTAATAACTCATTATTATGACGTTTACTTTTATTTACATTCCATGATAAATCTATAATTTCCATTTTTTATTTATGAAAAGTATTTTTTTAAATAGATTTGTGTTAAATAAATTAAAATACATATATAAAAAATGTACTGCGTTAAATGTAAAAACAAAACAGATACACTCAACTTACAACATGCTGTGAGTAAAAACAATAGAAATATGATATGGGAAATTGTGCAATCTGCGGAACAAGAAAATGTCAATTTACAAAAGGAAAAAAAGGAGGTGACTTGGTAGAATCAATTAATAAATTCACAAGTAATAGAAAATTACCTTTGCAAAAGTTTCCAGGTGAAATGCATATACCAGGTATGAACTTTGCAGGACCTGGTACTAATTTAGATGAAAGATTAACTTCTACTGAGATGCCTAAAGAATGGAGCATGCCTGTAGATCGAGTTGATAAAACAGCTTATATTCATGACCTTGCTTATAAACATTATCCAGACAAAGAGCATAGAAATTTAGCTGATAAAATGATGCTTGAACAAATGGATGCTATACCTAATCCTACACCTCGTGAAAAATTGGAAAGAAAGATTACAAAACCTATCATATCTGCTAGAGTAAGGTTTGGTATGAGAAATAAAGAGCCAATGAGTATTAAAGAATTATGTCAAAAAAACTACCAGCGCAGAGGAAAAAAAGCAAAAACCTGAAATGGACTGATGAACTTGCAAATGAACTTCATAAACCTGTTATAAAACATTTTAGAAAAAGAAAAGCAATTGCAAATGGAATAGATGAAATATGGGCTGCTGATTTTGTTGACATGCAAGCTTATTCTAAATTTAATAATGGTATAAAATACTTATTAATGGTTATTGATATATTTTCAAAGTATGGATGGATTATCCCATTGAAAAGTAAGACGGGAATTGAAGTTGCTGATGCATTTAATAAAATATTTAAAGATAGAAAGTGTGCTAAATTATGGGTTGATAAGGGTTTAGAATTTTATAATAAGCATGTTAGAGCATTAGGTGTTCATCTCTATTCAACTGAAAATGAAGAAAAAAGCTGTGTAGTTGAACGATGGAATAGAACAATGAAAGAAAAAATGCTTAAACACTTTTCTGCTAATTCTACTAGAAAATACATTGATGTTTTAAATGAAATGGTAAAACAATACAACAACACAAAGCATTCTTCAACTAAAATGACTCCAGTTGAAGCAAGCAATAAAAAGAATGAAAATAAAGTTTGGTTAAATTTAAATAGTAAAGTAAGATCTGAACATAACAAGCTTAAGTTTACAATAGGTGATAAAGTAAGAATAATTAAAAAGAAAGAATTATTTGAAAAAGGATACACACCAAGATGGACTGAAGAAGTATTTACAGTATCACAAATTAAATACACAGATCCACCTACTTATAAAATAACTGATTACAATAATGAAGAAATACAAGGTACTTTTTATGAACAAGAACTTCAAAAAACAAGTCAAGAGATATTTAGAATTGAAAAGGTTATTCGTAAACAAGGTAATAAATTATTTGTAAAGTGGTATGGATATCCTGATACTTTTAACTCATGGGTTAATAATACAGAATTGAAAGCGATTTAGGTCTCTTTGAGACCCAGGGTTCTTTTAGAACCTAGCGAAGCATTGATCACATAGTGATTTAAAATTTTTTTACTATTAAAAAAATGAACAACTCAAATGTAAATGTGAATATATGCGTAACAGCTACTTCTGGTAATGCTAATATAAATACTACTATAACAACAACAACTTCAAATTACAATTCTAGCAAATGATGTAAGATAAAATTTATATATTTTTACAAGAAAATTAAAATAATTTTTTAAAATGAGTTAAATAATTTTCTTTTATATATAAAAAGAATGTCATATGTAGATATTGAAAATTTTGATGAAGCAAATTTATATGTAAAAGAAATAAAAAAATTTAATAAACCTGTTCAATATCTAAAAATAGTAATTGAATACAAATACTCTAACTTTTCAGAACCTTTAAGAGTAAAAACTCCAAAATCGTTATCATATGGAGTTTGTGAAAATAGAGACATGAAAACAAAAGAACTTACAGGATACTCAATTCCTTTTGTATGTGAAAATGATATATTTATCGCAATTATTGAAGCTATTGAAAAATTTTGTAGAAATAAAGTTATTGAAAATGAAGCAACGTTGAAAAAAAGTGGTATGAAAAGCTTAAATATTAACAACTTGAATATTTTAAAGTATAGAAATGATAATTTTAATGCACCTCCAGTTATATATGCAAAAATACCAACAGATTATAAAAGTAAAAAGATGGATCAAGTATTCAGAAATAAAAATGGTGATATTTTAGGAGAAAGTCTTATTAAAAAAAGATGTGATGTTGTTGGATGCTTAGCAATTGAAGGTATATATATAAGATCAATGATTCAATCTATTCAAGTAAAATTATTAGATGCAGTTGTATCTAAAAATGAGTATAAGATAGAAAGATTTTATATTAAAGATGTAGACTTAGAAAGCGAAGATGAAGAGTAAATATTAATTTTATATATTAGCAAATAATATATAAAATGAAATCGCAAAGCAATCTAGGTCTCTTTGAGACCCAGGGATTGCTAAAGCGATCTAAATAATTATTATAAATATAAAAATGTATATTGAAATAGAAAAAAATAGACAAAATCCAACTACAATTAAATTTGATGATATTATTAAACTTGATGAAAATAAAGAGTATGAAATGGCACTTGATAGATTTCAAACTATTCTCTATAGTGATTCAACTAAAAACAAAAAAGTATACATATTAAATAATCTTGTAGATAGAAAAATTGTATCTAATAATGGCAATGCTAAGAAAACAACTGTAATGTATTCATTTATACCTATTATTGTTTCTAAAAATTCAGTTAATAATGAACAACCTATATCTAAGAAATATTTTCCTTTAAAAACAAAATCCATTTCAGAAATGAAAATTGATATCATTGATAACTTTAATAAACCTATAGATTTTAATAATGAAAGTTATACCATAGAATTTCATATAAGAGAGAGAAAAAAGTAGATTCTAAAAGAACTAATATATATATTTTTTATATTTAAAACGATATAAAAAATTATTACATATATAAAAATGTCAAAAACAATACATATATCTTCAAACGATACTGTTATAAATAGTAATATGGTAGTTCCTATTGAACTAGATGAAAATAAAGAGTATGGAATAGCTCTTAATTAATGACTTATAATAGTTTTCCAAATATTATTGAAGGATTAAACAATACTATAAATATTACTATAGAAGCTAGTGATAGTCCTGGTTTTCAACAAATTAAGATCCCAACAGGATCCTATGAACTTGCAAGTATAAATAAATTTGTAGGTGATTATGTAATGACTACTCTTAAAGATCAACTTGCTAGATATAAAGAACTTTATAAAAATGCTACAACAACAAAAGGTAAAGCTGCAAGAGATGTATATAATAGTATAAAACTTGATCGAACATCTATTATATTTGAAGCAAATTTTAATACTGAAAAATCACAGATTATTATTAATAGAAGTAGCAATATTAGAATACAATTTGATGATGACTCCATAAAAGATCGATAAGGTTTTAATAATAGAGATCGTGATGGCAATCTTATAACATTTGACTCATCAAAAGTATATATTTCAGATAAAATAATGGATATAAATCATGTTAATACTATTCGTGTAACAAATAGCCTTGTAACAGGATCAATTATAGATGGTGCATATTCAAATGTTATATATTCATTTTATCCATCTGCCCCAGTTGGTTGGAAAATTGTAGAAGTACCAAATAATCCAACTTATTATAGATTATTATCAAAAAAAATTTGGGATATGAAAACAACAATAATAGATCAAGATGGGCATATACTTACTTTACAAGGAGAGCCGATAAGTATTGAATATGAAATAAAAGAAATTGTGTCAAAATGTAAATCAGAACATCTTTTAGAAAAACAAGTATCTCTTTTAGAAGAACAAAATGAACTTTTAAAAAAAAAGTTAAGATGATAGCATTGATCGTAAAAGCGATCTAACTAAAAATATTTCATATATAAAATGTTAGATATAAATAAAAAAGCATATACTCACAAGTATGTAGTAGGTGGAAGTGGAGTATTTACAGATATAAATAATATGTATAATCAGGCAAAATCTTCTGAATATTTTAGAGCATTATCTGGTATGAAAACAATGTTAACTAATCATTTTAATAAAAATGGACCTATAATAAAATAAGTCTCTTTGAGACTCAAATTCATGCAAGCGATTTGGCAAAGCCCAGATCACAGAGTGATTTAAAAAAAATATATAGTAAATAAAATGTTACTTATAAATAATAAAGGATATACACACAAGTATGAAGTAGGAGAAAGTGGGCTATATACACCTTTTATAAATATGTTTAATAAGCAAGCACTAAGTAATGCACTTAATGCATCTCGTATTTTAGCTAGTAGAGCAGCTGCTACAGACTTGGTAAAAACTGCTGTAGATGCAGCAAAGTCAGCAGGGAAAGAACTTGCAACTTCTGCAATATCTACTGCTAAAGAAATTGTAATAAATAAAGGTAAAAAATTAATAGAAAATGTAAATAAATCATCTAAGTTAACACCTGAAAATAAACAAGAACTTAAAAATTTAATAAATACTTTAGATAATAAATTAAATGAAGCAGTGCCAGATATTAATAAAATCATGATGGGATCATCAATAAAAAGTAAACCTGTTAGAATACAAGATTTAGTTAAAAAACATAAAGGCGATGGGCTTAGAATAATATAATTTTATAAATAGCGAAAAGTGATTTAAAAAAATTATATTGCATATATAAAAATGGTAAAATCTGATATATTTAATATTACTGATAAATTGAGATTTGATGAGGAGATTAAAAAATATGAAGAATATGAATTTACACCCTCTGTTAATTCTAATTTGAATTCAGGAGAAATAAGAATTTTTATTGAAAACAGTGATTCTTTTTTTTATCCACAAGAATCCTATTTAGAAATTGAAGGAAGGCTTGTAAAATCAGATGGAACTGCATATGCAAATGATTCTGCAATAACACTAACACACAATGGACTTATGCATTTATTTGAAAGAATTGATTATAAGTTCTATGATTCAGTAGTTGAATCAGTTCAATTTCCAGGTATAGCAACTACAATGCTTGGAATGTTAAAATATCCAAATGACTTTCAACATTCAAAAGCAATGAATCAATTGTGGTATAAAGATAATACAGCAACAGCAGATTTAGTTAATAATACAGGATTAATAGCAAGACAACAATACATCATTCAAAAACCAACTACAAAAGGTTCATTTGAATTTAGTATTCCATTAAGACATATTTTTGGATTTTGTGATGACTATGATAAAGTTTTTTATGGATTAAAGCAATAACTTTATCTGTTAAGAAGAAGTGATGATAATGCAATTTTTAAAGCTGCTGGTGTAGCTGCAGGAAAAGTAAATATTACTAGAATATCATTAATGATGAGACGTGCAACTCCATCTCTTGTAGCAGATTTAGAACTTGCTAAAATAATTAAATCACAAGAAACACTTGATATGGGTTTTAGATCAAGGTTCTTAAATAAAATTAATGTTGAACAAAGAACATCATTTGATTGGGGTTTAGGAGTAAGAACTACTGAAAAACCAAGATATATACTTGTTGGTTTTCAAACAAATAGGGATGGAAATCAAGAACAAAATGCTTCAATATTTGATCATTGTGATTTGAGAAACATGTGGATTGAACTTAATGATCAAAGATATCCTGAAACTAATTATAGTTTATCATTTCCAAATATGAAAATTACTAGAGCTTATAGACATGCAACAAATTTTGCTGAAGATTATTATAATATGACAAATCTTATTAGTCTATGTGGTATAACTCATTCAGACTATAGAGATTTATATCCTATTATGTATTTTGATGTAAGTAAACAATCAGAAAGAATGAAAGATTCAACTGTAAATATTAGACTTAAAGCAGAATTTAATACACCTGTTCCAGCAAATACTGTAATATATGCTCTCATCATTTCAGATAGATTAGCAAAAATTACTTCTAATGGAGGTAGATTAAGATTTGAATATTAGGTTACAAAGTGACCAATGCTACGCTAGGTTCCTTTGGAACCCAAGCTTTGCTAAGTCTTAAAAAGACCAATAGAAACTAGGTTAAAGGCTAAAAGATAGTAAAGAAAATTAATTATTTTAAAAAAGTATATGCAATAAAAAAAAAACAAATTATTATTTAAATTATTTGAAAATAATTTAAATAAATTTTCTTTATATATAAAAAAGAATGAGAGATAAAATAAAATATACAAAAAAATATTTATTAAATTTACTAAAAGATTACAATATACAACAAACATCTAAAGATCCTATGGCATTAGTTATGATTGCTATGGATAATAATTTAATTGATAAAGATTCTGTAAAAATAAATATCATTACTAAAAAACAAAAAAAACCAAAGATTGAAAGAGTTAAAAGAGTTAAAAAAGAAAAAATAGTAAAAGAAAAAAAATCTGCTGGAACACCAAAATTTCTTCCAACAAAAGAAAAAAAAGAAAGAGATCCTAAATATGATTATCTCACAAAAATTAGAACAGATCCATGGGGAATTAAACTTACTAATATGGAAACTGGTGAAGTTAAAAATTACAAATCATTTTATGACTATAATAAAAAAGAAAAGCACTCTAAAACATATATTTTTATTAGAAATGGGAAAATTGTAGATGGAGTAAAAATTGAAATAATTAGAGCAAGTAAAGAAAAAGATGTATTATCGCAAAATAAAATAGATTATGAAAAATAAATTGTTTTTATAGACTTTTTCTATAAAAATATAAAAAGAAAACGTTTTTTTGCTATCATTTAATTTCTTTACATAAAAAATAGAAAAATTGAAAATGATATAAATAATTTTCTTGCATATATAAAAATGGAAAATAGAAACGTAAAAGAATTAAAACAAATCGCAAGAGAGCGAAGAATTAGATATTATTAAAGAATGAGAAAAGCAGATCTCATTAGAGCAATTGAGCAAACAACTCCTATATTAGATATTCCAATCCTAAACAACATTACACAAAATACTTTAACACCCACACAATATGTTCCAATTAGTTATATTAATACTATTAAGAACAAAATGAATTCATTTGCTAATTGGATTATAGACTATGTTCCTGAACCTATTAAAAATGTTGCTAATGAAAAACTTACATCGTTAAAATCTACAGTTTCTAAATTGTATAAAAGATTTGGATTTAGAAAACAAATAGAATTTAAATTATCACAATCATCTCTTAAAAATGTAACTAAACAATTTTCAGCCGAAGGTGTTAAAGGATATGATGCTTTGTCCTTTATGAAATCAGCTGAAAATAATGTCATTAAAATACTAAACAGCAATAAATGATCAAAGATCTATATTGTTCTTTCATGTGAAATGGAAAGAACTGATATTAAAACAGGAGAAACTATAACAACTATTGCACCATTTTCAACAAAAGCAGAAGTCGTGTTAGAGTCAACAGATTTAAATTGCTTTTATGAAAGAGCTGAACAAAAAATTTTAGAATCCTTGTCAGCATTTCAACAATTAGGATCAAGTTGGATATTTGTTTCAGTTAAAAAGATGGACATTATTATCATTGAATATAAGCCTATTAAAGGTAAATCTTACATTCCTCTTCCTAAAGAGTTGGCAGCTAAAAAAGCAATTATTAATATGAAGAATGAAGACAACGAATGCTTTAAGTGGTGTGTTGCTAGATTTTTTAATCCTTAGAAAAAAATTCTGAAAGAGTAGATAAAGATTTAAAAGAACAATCTGAGAAATAAAATTGGGAAAAAATAAAATTCCCAGTGTCACTACAACACATTACTCAATTTGAGAAAAATAATCAAGACATCAGTGTTAATGTCTTTAGTTATGAAAATTCTGTTTATCCTTTAAGAATATCTGAAAACAAAAATAGACAAAATAAAATAGATTTATTACTCATTTCAAATGATGAAACCAATCACTATTGTTTAATAAAAAGTTTAAGTAGATTACTTTCATCACAAATATCTAAAAATGAACATGAAATGTTTTATTGTAGAAATTGCTTGTTAGGATTTTGTACTGAAGAATCTTTGTCAAATCATAAATTGTATTGTGATACTCATGATTCAGTACGAATTGAGCTTCCAAAACCAAATACAATGACTGAGTTTAAAAATTATAACAAGTCTATGAGAGTGCCTTTTGTAGTCTATGCAGACTTTGAAAGTTTTATAAAACCAATCAACACTTGCTCACCTCATCCATATGAATCTTATACAAAGCAATACCAAAAGCATACACCTAGTTCATTTTGCTACTATATTAAATGCTTTGATGAAAAAATATATCAAAGTAAACTAGTTACATTCACTGCAAGTAATGAAGATGAAGATGTAGTACAAAAATTTGTTAATATGCTAGAAGAAGATGTAAAAAAGATTTACAACGATTATTTAAAATTTCCAAAATAGATGATATTTACTATGAAAGACAAAAATAATTTTGATAATGCAAAAATATGCCATGTTTGTAAAAAAGATCTTAATGAAGATAGAGTACAAGATCATTGTCATATTACTGGAAAATATAGAGGTGCTGCACATAAAGATTGTAATTTACAATTTAAAATTCCAAAATTCATTCCAGTACTATTTCACAATTTATCTGGTTATGACTCTCACTTGTTCATAAAGAAATTGTCAGAAGGAGGAAATATAAATTGCATACCCAACAATGAAGAAAAATATATTAGCTTTTCTAAAGAACTTAAAGTAAATGAATTTATGAATAGACAAGGTAAAAAAGTTGAAGTTAAACTGTATCTACGTTTTCTAGATAGTTTTAAATTTATGGCTGCTAGTTTAGATAGTTTAACTAAAAATTTGTCAAAAGATCAATGTAAAAATATTAGTAGATACTATTCTGGAAATGAACTCAATTTATTGTTAAGAAAAGGTGTTTATCCTTATGAATGGGTTGACTCTATTGATAAATTAAATGAAACACAATTACCACCAAAAGAATCATTTTATTCAAGAATAAATGATGAAGGAATAAGTGATGAAGATTATTTACATCCTCAAAATGTATGGAAAGAGTTTAATTGTGAAACATTCAGAGATTATCATAATTTATATAACGAATCTGATGTATTATTACTAGCTGATGTCTTTGAGAATTTTAGAGATGTATGTATAAAAAATTATAGATTAGATCCTGCTTGGTACTATACAGCACCAGGATTAGGTTGGAATGCTGCGTTGAAAATAACAAAAGTAAATTTAGATTTATTAAGTGATTATGATATGATCTTAATGATAAAGCAAGGAATAAGAGGTGGAATTAGTATTGTCTCTAACAGGTTAGGATCTGCTAACAATAAATACATGGAAAATTATGATGAAAGTAAAGAATCTACATATATACAATATTTAGATGCAAATAATTTATATGGATGGGCGATGAGTAAACCCCTTCCTACACATGGATTTGAGTGGATGAGTGATGAAGAATTAAAAAATTGGAAATCTACTTCTTGTATATTAGAAGTAGATTTAGAATATCCTGAACATTTACATGATTTGCATAATGATTATCCACTTGCTCCTGAAAGATTAAAAATAGATAAAGTTGATAAGTTAATACCTAATTTAAATCATAAAGAAAGTTATATCATACACTATGAAAATTTAAAATTGTATGAAAGATTAGGAATGAAATTAACAAAAATTCACAGAGGAATAAAGTTTGAAGAAAGTGCATGGTTAAGTAAATACATTGAACTAAATACAAATTTGAGAACAAAAGCAACAAATGATTTTGAAAAAGACTTTTTTAAACTTATGAATAATTCAGTGTTTGGAAAAACGATGGAAAACATTGAAAACAGAGTTGATGTAAGATTAGTTACAAAAAGAGAAGAAGCTATTAAATTAGCATCAAAGCCTAATTATGAAAGTAGAACTATATTTGATGAAAATTTAATAGCTATTCATATGAAAAGAACAAAACTAAAATATAATAAACCTATTTATTTAAGTATGTGTATTTTAGATTTAAGCAAGACTTTGATGTATGAATTTCATTATGATTACATAAAAAATAAATATGGAGATAAAGCTAAACTATTATATACAGATACAGATTCATTAATCTTTGAAATAAAAAAAAAAGACTTTTATGCAGATATTGCAAACGATATTGAAAGTAAATTTGATACAAGTGAATTTAATAAAGATCATCCAGCTGTTAAAAATGGATTTAAAGTAGGTGTAAATAAGAAAGTAATAGGAATGTTTAAAGATGAGTCAGCAGGAAAACAAATTACAGAATTTATAGGACTCAGATCAAAATTGTATTCTTACAAAATAGATGAAGAAGATAAAAAGAGATGTAAAGGAGTAAAGAGAAATGTAGTAAAAAATTATATTACACATGAAGATTATAAAGATTGCTTTATGAATAAGAAAGATCAAATGAGAAAAATGAATGTCATAAGATCTCATTGTCATGATGTTTATACTGAAGAAATAAACAAAATAGCATTGAGCGCAGAAGATGATAAAAGAGTAATTCAAGAAGATGGTATTCACACATTAGCATACGGACATTATAAATTAAAATAAACAAGTAACTTTTTTATATCTAAAGAGATATAAAAAAATCTAACGAAGTAATAAAAATGGACAAACATATCAATGTTGAAGGAATTATATTACCCAATGAAGCCTTAACAAACTTTCAGTTAATAAAAGCAGCAAAAAAATTAAAAATTAAAAATTTTAGAGGTGTATTTGTAAGAGATGAATTACCTAAAAATACACAAAACAAAGAATGTGGAATATTAAATACTGGAGATTCAAGTACGAATGGATTTCATTGGATTTGCTGGTATAAAGATGGAGAAGAAAAGTTAAGTTTTGACTCTTATGCACTACCACCTCCAGTTGAACTTGTTCATTATTTACACAGTCCTGTTTATTATAATAGTAAAAGAATTCAGTTTGGAGACACTTCTTTTTGCGGACACTTGTGCCTTTATGTATTAAAAAAGCTTGATGAAGGTGTTGATTTTCAAAGTATTGAAAAATCATTATATTGAATTAAAAAAAATATGTATAGTATATAAAAAATGAGTATGAATATAGCCGGTAATAATTCAATGTATGGTTACACAACAGATGGATTAAATACCAACATTAATGTTGGCAATACAGCCACTACTGATGTTGATTTGAATTCACATAAATTGATCAATGTAGCTGATACTACAGATGCACAAGATGCAGCTACAAAGAGTTATGTAGATAATAATCAAACTTCTAGCAGTGCATGTCTAAGACTAGATGGAATTAATAGTATGAGTGCTAATATAAATTTGAATTCACATAAATTGATCAATGTAGTTGATCCTACTAATGCACAGGATGCAGCTACAAAGAATTATGTAGATAATAATCAAACTTCTAGCAGTATGTATCTAAGAACTGATGGTTATAATCCTGCAACTGCTAATATAAATTTAAATACAAATAAACTCATCAATGTAGCTGATCCTACTAATGCACAAGATGCTGCAACAAAGAGCTACGTTGATGATATGCAAAATCAAAGTTTAGATATCATTCCCAATACAAGTTTAATATGCTTTGGACAAAAAACTCAAGCATTCTATGCAACTCCAGGATCATATACCAATTTTAGCTAAAGTGGTAGTTCAGGAATTCTAAAAAAACTGTGGATTGCATTTACAGGATCTACTATTGCACCTAATACTGTACCAGGTAACTTGTTTTTAAAAATATATGCTGACAATGTACTTTGCATAGGTAATGATTCTATTGTAACAGATGGTGTAGGTATTAATAATACAGCTTTAGCTTGTGATTTATTAATTGCACCACTTGGTGGACCCTATTATGCAAACCCTTTACAAGGGTGTAATGTATTTAGTACAAGTGCATTAGGAGGATATTTTACATTTGATCTTCCTTTTACATCAAGTTTAAATATACAATTATACAATAGAACAGGCAATTCAGTGACCTTTTGGTTGCAACTTTTTATCACAAGAACTTTCATCGTTACAACAAACATTAACTAGTATTAATCCTCTAATACCTCGATCTATCTCATCTATTAAGTTGTACTCAACAACATTTAGATATGTAAATACAACTTATGGTAGTGAATATATGCTAATGAATGTTATGGATAATGGAAACGGAGTGTATTTGAAATACATTAGAATGCATGTTGTTGGAGGATCTGGAGACTGGTGGGAATCTAGAGTTTGCATCTATGATGGATATGGTGCTCCTACCAATACTAACTCTGTCATTCAACCTTGGACTCCTTATAATAATAATGGATATACTACATTTTCTGGATATGATGTTAACAGTCGATGTATCTACGCTTCATGAGGTTTAGAAGATTTTTATCTCTCTTCATGGAATGGATCTAATGTAAGCTTATTTAATAATGAAGTATCAGGATTGTTGAATCAATCAAGTAGTATAATTGGTCCAACAACTACAATTTCATTTTATAGAAACTTTAATTCATCTGAAAGTATGCCTAGCGTTGGTAGAGGTAGAAGAATGGTAGTGACACTCAACTCTGGTGATGCACAAGTTGGACAATCTGGGAGCTATGCTGCACTAATAGGACAATGTTTCTACTATGCGTAAGAACAAAATAAAAAGACATATGACGTCACACCTTTTTTCGACAAGAAATAAAAAATTAACACTTATTTAAAAAAATTCAATTTTTTTCAATTTTTAAAAATTGAAAAAATTATTTCTTATCTAAATAATTTATACACAATAGGTATAACATTGAACCATATATTAATGTTAATATATGGTTGAAAATATGGTTGAAAATGAAAATGAGCTAGAACCGGCATTCTCTAACTACTTACAGAAAGAACAACAAAAATTTACTTTGTGTATTAATTATATTTATTAAATGAACATAAAAACATTACAAGTTTATTTAATAAACTTCAAAACTTTTATCTGGAGGTTTATATGGGTTAACGGGTGGTTGAATTACAACTGATGTTTTTGTTGCATTGGCTTTTGATTTTTTTCCTTTCCATACTTTTCTTAAACTCTTCAATAAAGAACCCACTTTTAAAACGTTAGTTATATTTGGCAGTGTAACGTAACAACCATATTGATAAAGAATCTTTTATAGCTGATACAAAATCGTCATAACTCATACTAAATTGTTTTTAGTATGAGTTATGATAATATTTAAGCATTTCATCATCGTTTAAATAATAATCGTTTATAAAATCAACATCTGCAATATTGTTTGAACGAGTTACTTTTATTTGATTGCTACCACCTTTTTTTTTTTTTTTTTTTTAATTTTAATTCACCTCCTCAAGGCCGAGAAGGCCACTACAGACGAGGAGGCTACTTATTTGTGGCTATAACCCTCTCTCAACTCTATAACTCCGAAACACGAACCTTGACGAACAAGGCCGCTGCGCGGAGAAACGAGTTGAGCGCGATACTACCAGGGACGTGGTGGGGATCGAACTCGGAACCTCTCGTTTATGAAGCGAGCGCTCTACCACTACACCACTACCGCATTAAGCGATAAGCACCTAAGCGAAAAAATAATTTAAAATGACCTTTTAACATCTTTCAAACTATTATTTGTTTAAAAAGATGTTAATTTTTTAGTACTATAAAATTGATTAAGGCAAGTTTTAAAAGTAATTGAATCCATTTTTTAATTAATAAATGAATTTTTTTTTATTTTTTATATATACTTTTTTTTTCAAAATAAAGAAGTAACACTATTAAATATAATAATTCAACATTTTATTATTGGTAATTCATATCCAACATATATATCCCTTTATTAACATGACTAATAGAATATAAACCAAACGTACTTTATAATCGATAACAAAACCTCTTAAAAAAGTAGAAATATCTGTATGTCCTTCTATTTTTTTCTACTTATTATCTGACATAGATATTCGTTAAAATACTTTAATGTCAATATATATTCGCCATGACTTGTAACATCTGCTTTTATACTGTTTAGAGAATATTCTCCCATATCTTTTAAGTATTAGTTAATAAAATTCCAAATCATCTTTAATAATATTAACGTATGTGTTTATAAAACATTTACTGCAATAATCTTTTCTATGATATCGTTTACGAGCATATTCACACTTTTAATAGTTTTTCGATTGCTTACGTTTAAGCGTACTTGTTTTGTTTGGTAACATTTTTTTTAAACTGAATTTTTTTTGCGTTTAAATACCAATTTTTTATCTTATTTCAACCACCTCTGTATCTTCTAAAAACGTTTTCACCACGGAGCTTTTTACCTTTGAAAAAAATATATTTTTAAAGAATTCTACCATATTTTTATATAATTCCAAATAGCTACATTTCCTCCTCTTAAATTATTACCTCTACCCATTATAATACGTAAGCGTGCATGCGGTTTTTTGTATAAAAAAATATCTTTTTGCACGTTTATTACATCTGTGTCCCCTTCTCTTTTTTTTTACTTATGAAAAAAACATATAAAAAAAACTTTTATATTTTTTAAAAAAATTTTTGTGTCACTCGACACTGTCCTTACTTATCCTGTCTTACCTAACTTATTTTATTTTTCTTAGTAGGCCTACTTGATATTTTTTATACTGTACTTTTTTACAACCTTTTGTTTCTTATCTGTATCTTACTTACTTACTTAACCTTACTTACTTACTTATTCTATAATTTCTTACTTAAGCCTGCTCACCCATTCGTACATACACGCTCGTTCATACACGCTCAGGACAATCACCAAGACTATGCGTCTCAATGAGGGCAATCACTAAATCTTTGTTAGAGACTCATTGTGTTAAACATATAACTTTCTAAACTTTCTAGACAGACTCATTAAGTCTAAATGTACTCATCAAGACTCAATGTGTTTAACATATAACTTTCTAAACTTTCTAGACGGACTCACCAAGTCTCAATGTTTTTAACATATAATGACAAAGCCGTTAAGATAAAGAGAGATTCGAACCCTAAAAGATCGGCTCATGGCGGTTTTCAACTTAGTGCGGAACAGATACGATGCACTAGGCTACGTCGACGTGATGTTTAAGCGTGTTTTAAATTCATTTAAATTGTCATTTTAACACTTTTCGCAGAAATTTTTTTCTACGCAGAGTTTTTTAAAAGTGGTATGCGCATACTTTTTAATTAAAAATTTCCTAACTTAAGCTTATGTTAAAAGCGAGATTAAGAGTTTCTGAATTTAATTACCTTGTCATAAAACTCTTTTATTTTACTTAATCGGTTAGGATTATATATTTTTGATAAAAGCCCCATTTTTTTATAACAAAATCAAACGGCACGAACAAAGTATTTACCGAGAACAAAAATGGTAATTGAAACTATAGTAATAGAAGATGATTTAGATGTAATAGAAGATGATTTAGAATTTCATCTAGAAGATTTATCAGTTTACATACAATAAGAAGTGCAAATAAAAGAAGTGCAAAATAAAAAAACTGAAAAAAAAAGAACAGAAAGAAAACATTGACGAACCACATTTTAAAATTATTGAAACCACATTTTAAAATTAATAAAATGTTTTTCTATTTATATAAAAGTTCTTTTTTTTAAAAAACATATATTTTTAATTTTTTATAGAAAAAAAAAAGAATAAAGCAAAGAAAAGACGAAATAGAAAAAGAGTAATTAAATTTGTACACAATAGAATTATAAAAGACTTACAATTTTTAAATTTAAACTTAAATAAATAAAATATATTTTATTATTATTTCTTTTTTTTTATTTTTTACGCTGCATTTCTTTCATGTTTTCGATTAACGTAAGCTTCGTTTGATATTTTCCAACGCTTTACTTTTTTACCAATGCGTCCAAATTTACAATTAGATTTGTTATCTTTATATGTTTTTTTAGTTTTTCTTACACAAACTAATATATTTTTGCAATTGCTTGGTAACCCTCTATTTTCTGTTTGCGTGTGTTGCAAGTTTCAAGTAGTACGTACAAAATTAATTTGATTATTTAAATAATTTTCTACTATGCTTTTTATTTAGGTGTATGTCTTGTGCGAGGCATTTTTTAAATATATATATTTTTTAAATAATATATATTTATAAAAAATTTTTATTTTTTATAGATTTAATTATATAAAATAAAATGAGTGAAATTAAATTAACAAATAACATGGCATTTTATCTTGAAGCCTATTGGACACAATTTGCAAGTTATTTGGATATGCAAACATCGAAAAATAAAGTCATTAGCAACGACTACAATAGAAGTTATGATAAAATATGTTGAGTGATTACGCTATTTTTCACATTAATCCTGATGAAAAATATATAATCTTTAACTTTTATTAAAAACTGTTAAAAAATGGTTAAACGACGAAGAAAAAAAACTTTAGATTGGCATTTATTTAATAAATGTTCTAACAGAATTGTCTGTAAAAATAAAAAATTGAGTAGAAGAAACCATAAAAATTAAATAATTTTTTTATTGTAATTTTCTTTAGATACCTAATAAAAAATGGAGCAAGTTTACGAGAATGTTAATAAAGCCATCTACAGATATGGCAAACCAGAACAAACTAAAAGTAAATAAGAACAAGTCAAGCTGTACGAGGCTTTTTTTGTAGATGGAAATTCAGTATATAATTTAAAAAATGTCGATATCATCGATGAAAAAGACGACTAGGAAAGTGAATATGATGATGACACTTATGATGACACAGATGAAGATGATGAGAAAAATGATAACGATGACACAGATGAAGATGATGAGACAAACGATAACGATGACGATAAAGATGTTGATAAAATGAACCTATGGAAATAGAGCAGTAAAAATTTTTTAATCATAAATGTATTTTTTTTTGTTTTTTAATAATAAATATAATTTTAATAATAAATGTCTTTTTAATAATAAAATAGTATTATAAATTTTTTTTTATTCTAATACTATTTTTTTAGTAAAAATAATTGGCAAAAACTATGGACAAAGAATATTGCTATTATTGCAAGTTACCCATCAATGGCGATCAATTTCTTGAGCATCAACAGAAATGTTGTACTTCTCAATCTTACGTTTGTTTTAGATGTGGCAAAAAAATAAATTTAGTAGACACGTGGGAACACGAGTGCGAACCAGAGCCTCTGTTCCACGAGTGTAAACTAGAAAAATTTGTTAAAACCAAAATGTGCATGTTTTGTCAAAATCAAATACCTAAAAACCTGTTGGATAAGCTTGTAGTTGACTGTTTTAGTCTTTATGAAAACGAATGGAAAGCCTCAAGGTGGATCAATTGATCCAAACACAATTTTGACACTTTGCTGATTTGTTATTATTTACGGAAAAACTGCATAAAAACCACATTCAGAGATGCGGTTATAAATATTTGTACCTAAAAATCCTATGGATCAATAAATCCACCTAATAGAGAGTATGCATATACATAACAGTTTTAGTCACATAATTAAGTTTAATTGGAATTTTGCATATATTTGACAAGCACTTTCCACAAAAAGGTTTCATACAATTTGCACATACTGTTGATCAGGGCCGCCAAGAGCCGTCACGTCGCCTGAGACAGCAATCCTGATTGGCGCCCTAATAAAACTTTCCTTATATATATGAAGGACCTTTTTTTATTTAGATTTATTTTTTATTTGGCGGCCCTTAAATATCTGCCGCCCGGAACAAGATGTCCCTTGCTACCCTCCCCCTCTCGGCGGCACTGCTGTTGATGTCACATTACTTTGCAGTCTGTTTTTATCTGAGTTAAGTTGGTCAGAGCCGCCAAAAGCCGTCACGCCGCCTGGGACAGCAATCCTGATTGGCGCCCTTATAAAAATTTCCTAATATATATGAAGAACCTTTTTTTTATGTAGATACCTTCTTTTTATTTGGCGGCCCTTAGATATCTGCCGCCCGGGACAAGCTGTCCTTGCTACCCTCCCCGTCTCGGCGGCACTGCTGTTGATGTCACATTACTAAGCAGTCTTTTTTTATCTGACAACTCAAACAAGTTGATAATGCTGTATTACTGTTGGTAGCTAGGGTGGTATCACTGTTAGCACCAACTAGGGAGTAAAAATTGTTTCTCTTAACTGTTCAGGTAAAATTTGAAACAACTTTTATCTCGAAATTTTTTGTTGTGTGACTTTTAAAAAAATGATCTAAGCATTTACATCGGTCAGATCCAAAATTGAAGAAAACAGCTAACGGCTAGCGTCTGCACCCAGATTATGTTGACATTTGTCGTCACATTGAATCTAACATATCAATTCAATTTATTTGCATTGTAATAAAGTAATGCCTCTAGTTTTTTCTTCCCAACACTTTACTTAGTCGCCCCTTTATGAGTTGTTGATAATAAAATAACAGTTTTTTTTTTTTTGCATGGTAGACAATCAAGTTCAATGGTCTATTTTTGTTGAAAGTTGTATCGTAAAGTGGAAGTAGATCAAATACTGGAACTTCTTTTCTATTATGCATAACTGTTCCAAAATTTGACATTTTCTTTTGCAAATGTTTTGTTGCTATACCGACACTTGTAAAAAAGTTATCTGTTGTAACATTATACTAGCGACCTAAATAAAGTTGCATTAATGACATGATCACTTTAGTACCCAAATTTTCTACACGGTTTTCATCTTTACCTTGATACGGTTTGATATTGAGACATAATTTGGTCTTTAGGTCAGCTAACATCCAGAATTTGATTCCGAACTTATCCTGTTTATTAAGCGTATACTGTGTAAAGAGACACTGAGCTTTAGTTGCGAACAACGTTTTTGACATCTTGTCAGCACCCATGACATAAGAGCAAATTTATCAGCTCTCTCTGTTCTGAACGTATATCGAATCTAATGTTTTTCATAATGTCTTCAAATCGAAAACGCTACATAATCTATATAAAAGCATCTACTTAGAGTAAAACACGACGTAATTTGGGCATAAAACCTATGTATATATATGTAAGGTAAAAGAAATTTATATTTTTTTTTATAATTTACATGAAAATTAACAGTTTTAACTGTTAGTTTCATACATTTAAACAAAAAGAAGTCTAAATGCATATAAAATTAAAGTTGGATAAAAAAAAATAAACTGATCCACGTTGGGGGTTTTAGGTATATAAAAAATCTGGGGCTAGTGTTAATGGTATATACTATTAAAAAAACAAACACTAATTGCATAAAAATTTAATGATGACGTCAATATTTGTACACGTCATCCCCTGCTTCCACTCGGTCTAGTTAAGGCGATTTACAAAATATTCGAATACTTTTATTTGGAATTAGCATAATTTTGTCAACATATTATGTCCAAACAAGATCTTTAAATGCTATATTTTTTTTTGCTTAAGGTTTTTATAATATTTAAAGAAGCTTTTCTTTTTTTATATAATTTTCAAAACCTTTTTACTACACGTAATAGTGTATCTAAAGAACACTGATTTGGAGTCTTTAGATCGATTCCGCTCATCAGCATTAATATGAATTTAGTGAAAAAAATTTGGAAAAAATTTCTTAATTTACTACTAATCCTAGTTCTAATCGGTTCTGAGGTATATTAGCTATATATAGTTGTCAAAACACAATATTTCTATCAATTTTCACAAAAAATACTGGAAATCCGACCAAGTAAGAGCTTATTATTATGGAATTATAAACTCTTTCTTACGACAATTACCAATAAACGATCACAACAGATTATATTGTTAAACTATAATGTTCATTTCACCTAAAAAACTTGTTAATATATATAATCTTATCTAAATTTGGACGAGCGATTGTGATTTTAAGATGATTTAAAAAAAAAAAAAGAATCATCAGTCTGGATTTTTTCGCTACAAACATTTATATTTTATGATACCGCAAAATTTATCATTTTAAGATTTTTCGTCTTTTCATATTCACAGACCAGACCATTTAACGGAAAAATATCGCAGTCAACAAAATATCGTTCAGACGCTCTATTATTTTAATAGTGCCTTAACTACACCGAGCACCTTAAGTTTTTCAAACCTCATATTTTAATAAATATTAAACTTAATCACTTGAAATTTTCAGGAAACCTTTTTCAAACATATACCTAAAACCTGAGCGAAAAATAATTACTGATTCTTTAATTTTTTTTAATTTTATATTGATATAGAGGGTTTCTAAAGTGTTTCTAAAGTTTCTAAAAATTTTTTTACTTAGACCGCCATTATAGGTTTTTAAGCCTGTATCTAGATTTTTTTTTTGCTCATTCCATTGATATATATGAAATTTATCATTGTACCAAATTTCATCTTATATACATTTGTTGCTTTAAAATTATTGTGTCCCAAGTTTCTCCTCATTTTTGCTCATAAAGTAAAAAAATGATGACTCAGCTTTAGAAAATGCCTATATTGTTATAAAATTACAATTTTTTAATTCGTATTTAATTCTAGTATTAAAAAATTGACATAAAAACATTTTGCTATTGCTATAAAAGAAATTAGTTTTTTTCTAGGGAAATCACCTTAATAAAAGTTTTTTTCTTTCCACGACAAATATCACACGTTACTTTTTTTGTTTTGATTTGAAAAGACTATTTTCCCAGGTACATTTTCCTACCAAACTTGATCGTTGATCACGTTAGCCTTGCATTCTTCTTATAAATTTATAAACTTTGTGTCTTTCAAATTATAAATATAAATTTTCGCCATATCTTGTGCACGATTTGCATATTTCTTCAATAATTTTTTTTGCATTAGACACAGTGCAACTTGTTTCCCTTTTTTTTTGTTTAAATTAAATTTTGGATGAAGCGGTTTTTTATCCCTTTTTTTGTCATGACATCATCTATAGGAATATAAATTAAATTATTTATATCTTTTAATCTTCTGTCATCCAAAAAATAATTTTCGTTAATATTTTCGCATTCTTTTACATAAATGTTTTCTTCGTTCATAACATCTCAAGTCGCATTAATATCGTGTATAGATATTTTATCCCATTGACATTCATTGTTTGTTCCCAATAATCTAACATCATTTAAAAAATAATTTTTTCTATAGGTATTTATTTTGTTTTTATTGTCACTAGATTACGTACCAGACTCTCGTTTTTTCTTAAATAGAGATGTAGTTTCATATCTTTTTCAAAGAGTTGTTTAGCAGTAGCATCTAAGTGTTTAAATAATTTGGTTTGAATATAGCGAAAAAATAAAAGCAAATTTATCTGCGCTAGTTCAGAAGCATAAAGAGAGGAAACTTCATAGAAATGATAGTTCAATAATCGTTAAAAAATTTTCTTTGTAATAATTCAACCTGTTTTTGCAAAGATCGTCATCAGACGTAAAATATAATACAAAAAACGTTACAAATATTACATAAAAACGTCAAAGAAGACACTAAAAAAAAGCCAGAAATTATACGTAACAACGTAAATTTTTAATGAGCAAATATTATTTGAGTCCATTTTTTTGGATAATAATTTTAAAAAAGGGTCTTCAACTGTCTGTAGAAATTTTAACGCCATTGTCACGGTTGAGAAGTATATGAGCATAATTTATTTCTTGGCATGTTAATGCGTAATTAATTTCAAGTGATTCTCTAATTTTAAGTTCATTGTATTCTGACTTTATTGCTAGAATTTTTGGATTTGACTAATCAAACATACGATTATACTCTCTACCGTGTTCAGTTCCACCAGATGCATCCCATTAACCTTTTAAAAGAAATGCCAATGTATATAGTGCCACAAGAGCATGTGAGTTTGTAGACACCGGGATTGCTATTAAAAATTAACGTTGACTTGTTGTTGAATAAGATGTTTTTTAACGTAGGTAGTGTAGTAAAAATTATTCTGACGTTGTAGTATTTAAGTTCTTTTCTAAGTTTTGGACATATTCTAGGGAGTCATGGAAGCTTAACTGTATTTACTTGTTTCTGTTTTACTATAGTTTATTTAAAACAGGTTGTTTCTTTTCTGAATATAGTTTTTACCAGTTGTTTTAAGTTTTAATCTATCGTGTCCTTTTTCTACAAACATGTTTACTAAAAACTGTATTTCATCAATAAGATACTTTGTGGAACAAATTTTATTTTAATTATTTTAATTTTAACCAATACTGATGGCACGAGATACAAAAACACTCATCATTGGTTTTATCTTTGTATTAGTGAAAGCCGACTTTCGATGAATTTTGAAGTTATAGAATAAGTCATAAGTGTTGGTTACAGTTATATCCAAGAAGTTAAACTCTTTTTTTTTTTTTTTCCTTTTCTGAAGTATATTTTATTGATGGATCTTGTTTATTTAGCAACTCCTGGAATTTATCATGAGTCGAATCTTGCGTGACTGTCATCTACATACCTTCTGTAAGTCTTTGGCGAAAAATGACCAACTTCAGCAATAATAAGAGCTTTAGTCTCCAAATGGCGCAAAAATACCTCAGCATCTACGACCATTTAGGACAATTATATAGGTCCCGAATTCGGTATAGATCTTCTTTCATTTTCTTTTAAGAAATAACATTGGTTGAGGCAGAGTTCGATCATTTCATGTATATCACTAAAAGTTAATTTGGTTCTTTTTTTAAAGTTGCCTAAAATACCTTTATTCAAAGGAATTGCTCTGTCAATCGGAATGGAGAGATATAATTCCACCACATCAAAAGAGACTTGAATTTCACTAGGATCAATTAAACCAAGATTTCGATTCGACAAACGAGGAGATGTTTAATAATCTTGTTTTATTTTTGATTAAAGTTGATTGTATAATTTTTACAAGATACTCATTCAATCGGACTATAGCAATCCATATACAATGTGATCACATGTAATGAACTCCAATCAAACAACCACACATCGACAATATCTTTACCAACAACTAGACCTATCAATTCTGCAAATTACTATAGCATCATTATTAACAGTAACCTCTCCGACAACTTTAAGCTCCATTAATACATAAATTAATTTTGTCTACATTATTTATACAGCAGCACCATCACCAGCAACCCCTCAAACAATGTAAATCATCAAAAATAGTGTACCGATTAGATCCGACAACGTTGCCTCATCAGCAGCACTATCGACAACAACCCCTTTGACAACTTAAAACACTAATTACGGATCAAAAAAAAAGGTTAACCTCTTTCTATATTAAGCTGTTACTATACAAATGCCACTTCCTTTAATTCCGATAAACTAGCAGAGCTGTCTATACTTGGTTTTTCCAACATCATTCATGCAATTTTTGTAACTGAATCTTGGTTGTCAGAAACATTAGCACCACTTTTAATAGGATACAACCTCATACGTAAAGACCGAGCTGATGGTTTTGGGGGCGTTGCAATATACATTTTAAATAATCTTATAGCTTGTCAAATTGGACCTGATATAGAGCCCGGACACTTACTCATGTCATCTAAATAACTCTGGGTTTCACTTACTATAAACAACTATTCTTTCTTATATATATATATATATATATATATATATATATATATATATATATATATATATATATATATATATATATATATATATATATATGTATATATATATATTTATATATATATATATATATATATATATATATATATATATATATATATATATATATATATATATATATATATATATATATATATATATATATATATATATATATATATATATATATATATATATATATATATATATATATATATATATATATATATATATATATATATATATATATATATATATATATATGGGCCACCTCTTACTGTCAATCACCAAAACAACAATCTAATAGATTCCAAAATAAGGAACAACATCAAGTTGGCTGCAAATGCTGTCAGAAAAAAACAATTTTATGACTTACTAGTAATTGGCGATTTTTCACTATCCTTGTGTTAGATAATCTCGAGATGGATTTTTGAAATAAATAACAACATCAAATTTGCTTGGACCTGTTGTCAGGTCCAAGCCAATTTGCTTGGACCTGACAATAGCCCTGGACATTTTTTCATTAAAATGTTAGGTGACGAGTTTCTATCTCAACATGTACTCTTTCCCACCTTTACAACGGCAGTTGGCTCACAAAAAAACACGCTTGACTATATTATAAGTGAAAACCCACTCATTGTGTTGAACATCAGACCAGGGCCCCCCTTAGATAATGCTCGCCAGTCTTATCTAAGTCTACTCTGAAATTATACTCTTCCAATCGATTTGGCATAGAAATTTACCAGCTCCAATTCAAACTATAGAAATAGCAACTTCACCGCTTTGTCAGCTAAATTATCAGATATTGACTGACCATCTCTTCTAATTAACAAAAATTTAAACGAACCGTATGACACCTATGTCTATTTACCATAAACTGTGTATTAAGTTAATGCCAACTTTAAGACCTCATCTAACTCGAAAATTGACAGCGCCTCGGATAAGAAAAGAGGTCATGGAACTATTTAGAATAAAGTCACGGCTATGACATCTAAACACATCTAATAAATGGAAGTCCCAGGACTTAAAAAAATGTTACAACCAATTAAAAAATAAATTAAAGAAAATCAGCAAAAAAGAAATAAATAAATTTGAACTTTACCTTGCTTGCGATAAAAAAAAATCCTTAACGTCTGTTCGCGTATATTAATAGTAAAAACAAGGGTAAAGTTGTTATTAGCACTTTACTAAACAGCTCTGGTCAAATAACAACTGACAAAGAACAACAAACAAACATTCTCTACAAACAGTTTGAAAGCGTCTTCAATTCAGCGTCAAGTTCAATACTTGGCAAACCTTTTTACAAAACTACCAATAAAATTAGTAATATTAGTGTTGATACAAATCATGTCGAGAAATTTATTAGTGAGATGAACCCAAATAAAACCCATGAACCTGGTAATATCCATCCAATAGTCTTACACAGCTGTCCATCAAAAAGGGAAAAACCTTTGGCCATATTATTTCAGCAATCACTTGACCGAGGCAAAGTTCCTACGGCATGGAGAATAGCCAACATCACTCCTATATTCAAAAAAGGCTTGACCACAGAACTGAGCAACTATGGACCTATCAGCCTCACCTCTGTTTTGATGGACCTATCAGCCTCACCTCACTTGCAAACTACTAAAAGATATATTAAGGCAAGCCATCTTAGCCTACCTCATTAACAATAATTTGATTGCACAAGAACATCACGGTTTCATTCCCCGTAAGTCGTGCTCTACAAATCACCTTGAAACGATGGACTACTTAACAAAAGCATCCGCTAATCGACTATCGGTAGACTTGCTCTTCCTGGACTTCACCAAGGCCTTTGAAAAGGTTGACCACATGAGTCTTATCTTGAAACTAGAAGGATACGAGATCAACGGTCAAACTCTGTAATGGGTGAAATCCTTTTTATGCAACCGTAAACAAAAAGTAATCCCAGACGATGAGGTATCGGACCGGGCATCAATCTCCAGCGGTGTTTCTCAAGGGTTGGTATTGGGACCACTACTCTACGTTATCTTTATAAATGATTTGCCAAACATAATTAGTTCAATCTGTAAAATATTTGCTGATGATACTAAACTGCTTGCCCCACTTGGACTTAGTTAAGAGCAGAATGATTGTACTGTGCTCCAAAATGATATTGACGCTATTACGGAGTAGACAAGAACATGGCATATGAGGCTAAACATCTCCCAATGGAAAATTCTTCACATTGGTTGCTTGAACAAAAACCATACCTATACAATGCTCGATGTCGATAAGTTGATTCAACTTAATTTGGAATCTAGCTTATCAGAACGTGACTTAGGCATCGATATTAGCAATAACCTCAAACCAAAATGCCAAGGTTTGCACTGCTATTTCTGAAGCAAACAAGATGCTTGGGATGCTTAAAAAGACATTTGTTTCCCGCAATGTAAAACTTTGGAAAAAATTATACATAGTGAACGTGCGTCCTCATCTTGAATTCTCTGCATCAAGTTGGAACCCACATACCATCAGGGGATATATATGTACTGGAGAGGTTCCAAAGACCTTATGAAAATAAATTAGGCAATTTAGACTTGACCACCCCTGAAGAAAGACGTCACTGTGGTGATTTAATTCAACTTTTTAAAATCGAATATGGAAAAGAAATAGTTAACTGGCACCACACCCCGATCCGTTCTGCGCCACGCCATGGACATAAAAGTCGACTGATTAAGGAGATAGTTAGAAATAATAACAATAGAAGCAACTTTTTTACAAACCTAGTAGTTAACAGCTGGAATAGCCTACCGGACGAGATTGTTAATGCTGGAAGCCTAACCGAATTCAAAAACCAGTTAGACAGGTTCCAACAAAACCGCCACAGTGCCAAAAAGGCCCTCTATGCAAAACGAAAAAGTTGCATTGCGGTCATTGTACTAACTAACTAACTACTCTGATGATCCATATGGAGGGGTACCTATGATAGAAACGATTGGTCGCATTGGATAATTCTTTTCTGGTTTGTGAGCTTTAACGACTCCATATAAACATAAAGAGACGCAGTCAGAAGGGTACATTTCAAAATGTACCTATATATTTAATTTACCTATATATGTTTATTTAACTATATATATATATATATATATATATATATAATATATATATATATATATATATATATATATATATATATATATATATATATATTTATTTTACCTATATATGTTTATTTAAATAGATATAAATATATATATATATACATATATATATATATATATATATATATATATATATATATATATATATTATATATATATATATATATATATATATATATATATATATATACATATATATATGTATATATATATATATATGTATATATATATATATACAGCTCTTTGTCAGTTTAAGAGTGATCGATATTTATAAAATAGATCAAAATATATAAAATATTTAAATGAAAAAAGTACGACTTTTTTATGGGACTTCAAGTTTCATGCCATTCGGCTATCATTCAGCCATATATTTAAAATCATTAAAATAAAAACCCTTATAAAAAATACAAAATTGCGTTGCAACGAGATCAAACGTTAGTTTTCACGCCAAACGGGAATTTATTTAACCGGTGTCGAAATTCGATAGCAAAAACTTTTTTCTCTGCCTACATGCTGAAACCAATTCCCTTTTTTTATTTAACAAAGGTTCTTTATTGTATGTTGAAATATAGTATTTCTCATTTATGCAAAGATTACATCTTTTTGAGGATGGGTTATTGGGTTGACATTTTTTAACAATACTCCACTTGATTATTGGTTTAATGCCTGCTTCCTTAAGTTTCCAGATCTCTTTAGAAAGTTCAGTGTCATTTTTATACCTGACCAAGTTGAATGATTTTATATATTTTAAGCTACAGCTGCATGCCAAATATTAGCACTATTATTGAGTCTCACAACCAACACATTTTGCGTAACCAAAATACCGAAAACGTTAGAAAATGCAACTGTATAGACAGAGCTGCGTGTCCTATAGAAAATCAATGTCTAACTAAAAATACTGTTTACAAAGCTACCGTAAGACCAGCGAACGTCAACCACGCTAAGAAACCTTATATTGGTATTAGCAAAAACTCCTTCAAGATCAGGTTTGCAAACCACTTAAATCATTCAACTTGGTCAGGTATAAAAATGACACTGAACTTTCTAAAGAGATCTGGAAACTTAAGGAGGCAGGCATTAAACCAATAATCAAGTGGAGTATTGTTAAAAAATGTCAACCCTATAACCCATCCTCAAAAAGATGTAATCTTTGCATAAATGAGAAATACTATATTTCAACATACAATAAAGAACCTTTGTTAAATAAAAAAAACGAATTGGTTTCAGCATGTAGGCAGAGAAAAAAGTTTTTGCTATCGAATTTCGACACCGGTTAAATAAATTCCCGTTTGGCGTGAAAACTGACGTTTGATCTCGTTGCAACGCATTTTTGTATTTTTTGTAACGGTTTTTATTTTAATGATTTTAAATATATGGCTGAATGATTGCCGAATGGCATGAAACTTGAAGTCCCATAAAAAAGTCGTATTTTTTTCATTTAGATATTTTATATATATATATATATATATATTTATATATATATATATATATATATATATATATATACATATTTATATATATATATATATATATATATATATATATATATATATATATATATATATATATATATATATATATATATCTATATATATATATATATATATATATATTAGTTTATCTAACTATATATATATATATATCTAACTATATATCTTGTTATTTAACATTTTTTTCGTCGTTTCTACCATAGTTCATACTACTTCATACAGATAATCAGATTATCTTGTAAAAATTATACAACAAACTTTAAACAAAAATAAAACAAGATTATTAAACTTCTCCTAGTTTGTCAACGAAGCGAAATCTTGGTTTAATTGATCCTAGTGAAATTCAAGTCTCTTTTGATGTGGTGGAATTATATCCCTCCATTCCGATTGACAGAGCAATTCCTGTAATTAAAGATATTTTAAGCAACGATATTGACAACTTTAAAAAAAGAACCAAATTAACTTTTAGTGATATACATGAAATGATCGAACTCTGCCTCAACCAATGTTATTTCTTAAACAAAAATGAAATAAGATCTATATCGAATTCGGGATCTATATGATTGTCCTAAATGGTCGTAGATGCTGAGGCATTTTTGCAGCATTTGGAGACAGAAGCTCTTATTATTGCTGAAGTTGGTCATTTTTCGCCAAAGACTTACAAAAGGTATGTAGATGACAGTCATGCAAGATTCGACTCAACAAAATATCATGATAAGTTCCTGGATTTGTTAAATAAACAAGATCCATCAACAAAATATACTTCAGAAAAAGAAAAAAACAAAAAAGAGCTAAACTTCCTCGATATAACTGTAACCAACACTACCCAATAAGCAGACACTATTTGGCTCAATAGCAAACCAGACTTGGCTGTCGAGCTGTACTAGGCCTAGCACACTAGCGCCAGGCTGCTCATTGGTTTTTCAAAGGGCTAGTATACGCAAGCCAGTGCTGGCGCAGAAACGTTTTGCTAACGGCAAGCCAGCATTGATTCAATTTAGAGCCAACGCTGGCAATAAGCGAATGTTGCGCTAAACGCCTACTATACAAAATTGTCTCATTAAATTACTTTTTTCATCAGTTTTTACTAATTTTTACTTAT
>NC_061168.1:41887598-41897598 GCF_022113875.1 Hydra vulgaris
TATTTGCTCACTATGTCTCTTACAGTGTCTCATAGCTTGTTTAAAAGTGGCACGAGTACTCTTTATTTTCTCAAAAAGATCTCCATGTTTTAGCTTCCCATGCAAAATCCATAGTTTAAATGCATCTCTAGCAATATCATGCTTGTCTTTAACAAAATTGTTCCAAACAGGAGTGTTAAATTCAGAATTTATATTGTTGCCCTTGCTATGTGGTATAGTGTGAGCCACAGCAGATTGAATACAATTCACGAGTTCACTATAAAATTAGTCTATATAAACATCAGCCCTATAGGTTACTCCTATGTCATTAATAAACAAGTCAAATGTTACATATATAGATTGTAATAAAAGGTCTAACCTTTTCTTATAAAGAGATAAGGACTTGTCATTACAAGTATAGCATTTAGTATTACTACTAGTCCATTTCAGTTAAAGATTGTTATTTTTTATTTTGGTTGTATTTTGACAAATGAGCAAGAAAGAGAACGTTATTGGTTTATGATCTGATGCTATAATATCTGTTAGAACTGAAATATCTATTATCAGATTATCAGTTGTTGGGCTGCACAGAACGTGATCCAACCAAGAGACATGATTTCCATCATCGCCAACATATTTAAAAGTGTTGTTTATACGAATAATATCGGATTTAATTAGATTATTTTCCGTTGCCAGATTTACGAACTCATCAAAAAATCTAGACCCTTCTTCACAATTGAAGTCGCCAACAATAACAATATGAATAACAGCTGCCTCAGTTTTAATAGTTTTTGTTTTTAATGTAAATATGGAGACTATGCTCATTGTTATAGTTTGTTGGGATGTATACTTTTAGCAAAATCTTTACGATATAATATGGTTGTACCACCATATGGTCTTCCAATCATTATATCAAATAAAATATTGACAGCAGATAAGCCAGTACCATAAAATTCATTATGAACATTATTGAATATACCAAGCTCATAGGGCAACAACCAATGCTCTTGGAGCAAATTAAAGTCATATTCATTAAACATGTTTCTTTGCAAAACACTATTTTTAAACGAGCGACAGTTGAAGGAACAAACTGATAAGCTTTTATTGTTGGTTATTTTTAGGCTTAAATTATCTTTTTACAAGTAGACCATTTGTTCTACTTGTAAAAAGATAATTTAAGCCTAATAATGACACTTCCATGTCTTTTCATAATACGCTTTTCATCAAGAAGGTGACAATCACTGCTTTGGCTTCAAGTATTTCTTCCTCATTGTAGAAGTCGCAAATAATTTGAACATTGTCATCAAAACATAATACATCAGATTTATTTTTTAAAAAACAGAGTAATTCACTACAAACAATGCCCAAGAAGCTTCCATCTGCATCCATAAGTGGGAGGGCTGCCACCCTAAAACAGTGGATTACCTCCCTTGTATTTATATATACCTTATTACACAGGGACAAAAAGTTTCTGTATGTGTTTTTTTCCGTCCTTATTAACACAAATACTAGAAGAATTTAGATTTTTAGATTTGTGTTTTTTTCCCCTATATATATATATATATATATATATATATATATATATATAAATATATATATATATATATATATATATATATATATATAGGTATAGATATAGGTATTGATATACAGATAAATGATATATATATATATATATATATATATATATATATATATATATATATATATATATATATAAATATATATATGATATACAGATAGATATATGATATACAGATATATGATAGATATATGAGATACAGATATATGATAGATAAAGCTAGAAAAGACTTTTTAAACATAATAAATATTTATTGGTTTCTGAACATACACATTACTTGATAAGGTTGGGGTAAAAATTAAACTCTTTGTAATAAATGATTGTTACTTTTTTATTTTGCAGTAACAATAGTTATTTATACAAGCTTGAAGAACATAACTGTATAATAGGTAGACTAATATACAAATATTTATTATTTATTTGTACTTTATTTTGCCAATACAAATTAAATATAATATATATTGACACAACTTTACGTTGATCAAGGGTGTGGAGTCGTAAAAAATAAGTAACGACTCCGACTCTAGTTGTTGAAATATTTTGAGTACAACTCCAACTCCAAAGCATAATTTTAAAAAAATATTTCGCAATAAGTTAAAAAAACTTTTTTTGACAAATTTATGAAACGTTCTTTGAGGTTTAGTATGAACATAAGGTTAATTGAACGTCTCGGTATTGCACGTGCAATACCGAGACGTTTTACTATTGGAGTTAGAGTCATGATTTTGTTTAGTGACTCCGACTACGCTAGATTTGATACAACTGCGACACTGACTCCACAGCCCTGATCTTGACTAAACTATAATAAAGATGTGTGATACACCCATAAAGTTTGTTTCAAATTTTAATAGTCTTTATGTTCTAAAATACAAGAAACATTTAAAAAAAAAAAATTTAATTCACATATATTTAAACTTTTCGAAAAATTATATAAATGTTTGCGTGTATTATACACGCAAACATTTATATAATTTTTCGAAAAGTTGTATACACGTGAATTACATCTATTAAACACACAAACATTTATATAACTTTTTGAAAAGTTTAAATATATGTAAACTGAATTTTAAAAAAAAAAAAATTTCTAGGAGTTTATGTTTTATATACAGTATATATATATATATATATATATATATATATATATATATATATATATATATATATATATATATATATATATATATATATATTATATATATATGATGTGTGTGTGTGTGTGTGTTTTTGTTTATAATTATTTTTTTATGGATGAAAAATTAGTTTTTAAATATACTGAAAAAAGTTAAACTACCATTCTAAATTATGAGTAACAAAGATGCAAGTATTGTCAAAATGAAATGATCACAACCTAACACAAAGTAAGTTTATGTTACAATTGTTTCATAAATAAGTCTTTTAATAAACGTTTAAAGCTATTTCTATCTAGACTATTTCTGCTCCAGTTAGCAATCGCTCTATATTCTTTATACAAGTAGAATTTTTTGTAGAAATCTAAATCTTGACTAAAAAGATGTAAGATGCACGCGTAAAGTGATTTAGAATCTTCAAGTTCTAAACTCATAGAATGAGGTTATTTTTTTAAGTTCAGCTCATATATGCAAGTTTTTTTATAATTTTTAAAAATTAGTGTTATCTTTAATATTCTTAACTAAATACTTTAATGTGAGTTTATATATAAGATTGAAGTGTGCGTTTTTTGTATATTTTTTTTAATATCAATTTTTAAATGATAAGTTAACTATTTTATAATTATTTGCACATTAGAGAAGCATGTCCTAATATTAAAGTGCAAATATTTACCAAATGTAAGTTCATCTGTTTTTATTCAACATTTTATTCTAAATAAAAGCAGACAAATGTTTTTTGAAATAAAGTAATTTATTGTACATAGTAATACATTATAAATAATACATAAAAAATTTTTTCAACAAGTTAAAAAAGAATTTCAGCGATGCATTGCTGCACTTTATTGTTATAAACTGATATCAAGTTTTAAGTCTATTAGTTAAACAAGTATGTTATTAAATGTTGTCTTGTCCTTTTTTAAAAAATGTTTTTTGTATTCAATTTAATTTTTAGTTTTTCACAACAGTTTTTTATTAAAATTTTACTTAGCTCAAACTTTTTTTTCTAATAAGTTTTCAATATGCAATATATATGGAACTGCGATGCCTAATCCATCGATGCAATGTCTAAAAAAGGCTTTATTAGCAATTGATGTCCTGGGGAAAAAAACTGAGTTTAAAGATTCATAATTTTATTATGATTAATTAAATGATATAGCAAGGTTTGAAGAAAGTGAAATAATTTAAATAATCAAACAAAGTTTTATTTGTTGCTATATTCTTGTTTACATTTATGTATATAGTTTTCTAAATAAAGTAAAATGTGATCAAACTAAAAACTTTATTGAGTAGAGTAAAGGCACTTTTAAGTTTTTATATTGATCCTTTAATATACTATGTGATATTTTCCATTACTCATTTTTTATTATTGTAGTTTTTATTTTGATGAGTTTTTTTACATGCTAGTGAAATGCAAGAAAGATTTCAATGGTATATATTTTTTTATGAACATTAGTTTCACATAAAGCAAATATCAATTTGGTCGTTAAGAAATAATTAATAATAGAATAAGTAGCTCAATAGAATAGCAAAAAAAACTACTTTATTATGTTTTTGTATGCTTAAATTGTAAATAAACACAAAGTGTTAAAACTTTTAGTTATTTATCCGGTTCTTGACTGTTAGACCTAAGTTTTCAATTGTGAAAAGTTTTTTTTTCTTTACAACATAAGTTGTTTTTTTGTATAACTAATACTTAAAAAAAAATGATAAAAACGACAAAACGTTTTATTTAGACGTAATAAAAACCAATAAAGAACGTTTTCAGAAAAACGTCCGTTTACCGCTTCATATAGACATTTAAAAAACAATTAAAAACGTTATTACAGGACCATTATAAAACGTTCGCAAAACTTTCTTGTCCTCACTGGGCTATCAATAACTATTATAATGTAAGTTCTGTATAAAAACTTTTAAAAATTTAAGTTTTTTTTTTCTGCATTACTTATTAATTGATCCAGATACCATATCTTTTATTTTTTATGGAACCAAAATCTGATTTTTTTATTGTGGAACCATCCTGGTGCATTTTATAATAATATAAATAATAATAATAATAATAATAATAATAATAATAATAATAATAATAATATATATATATATAAATAAATTTATATATATATATACAGTAGCGTAGCTAAATATTTATTTAGCACTTGGAGCAAGTCAAATTAGTGCGATCCCACTTTTCTCAAAATAATTTTAGAAAAGTTAAAAAAAGTTGTATTTAAATCATAGGGGTTATATACAATAAAGAATAAAAAATCCTTTTATGTTCCAAATTAGTATAGTTTGTTATCCTTATATTATAATCCAGTAGAAATAAAGTAAAAATTTAGGTCATCAGTTTTAATTCAAAATATTATTCAACATTTCACGTCTTTTTTTAAAAAATGCTATGAGTTCAGTCATCTTGTTGGTGTTTCCGAATATCACCACATTTTTCTAATATAAACAATAAAATAAATATTTTATTGTCTAAAATATATTTTTATAGAAAAAACAATTAAAGCTAAACTTATTCTAAAATTATAGACATTTCTAATTTCTAGCCTAAAGTTAAAAGTTGTTTTTTTATCTTTGCAAATCAATCAATCACTTTATCCAAATCAAGTTGACAAGCTATTGCTTTTTCAATCAATATAGTGGCCAAAGAGCTAAGACGGTGCTGTAAAGTTACTCTTCTTGAAAATGTTTTAATTAACTTCAGTTTTAAAAAACTTTGTTATGCTTTAGTTGTCGTCATCGGTATATAAAAAAAAAATTGGTATGCTGCAATAATGTCGGCATAACTATTCAAGGCTGCGGTTTGAAATAAAATTAACTCAAACATTTTTCAAGCATATTTTTTAAATTGATAATAGAAACAATCTATAAATTAAAGCATTTAAGACCTAAAACTAGGTAAAATGTTAGAGGGATATTCCGATTGTAACGTCTAAAATTCTTCCAGAATATCTTTATCAGATAACGCCACAAGATGTGCAGGTAAAAGGCACTTTAAAAGTGTAGATCTCGTTGAGAAATTGGCTAGTTGAGAAACAGCTAGTTGTTAGCCCTCCCGTTGAAAAATAGCTAGTTGTAATCGTAAAGATAAAGGCAGCAATTTGGCCACGAGGATCATTAGCTTTTTTAAGTTAGCGAAAAGCTATCAATATTTGTAAAGTTTGAGACAGCAATTTGGCTACGCTGACAGCTAACTCAAAGACCCACTGGCTATTGTAGATAGCGCCATATTGTAATAAAATCACTGTTTAAAAAATTTTGATATGCAGCTATCAACCAGCTGATAGATTTGTAAATATTTTGTACCTAGCTACAATATAGCTAGCAATACATTGCTAAAAAATCGCAATGTTTAAAGTTTAAATATTCTCATAATTAAATAGACTCAACACTAAAAATTGAATTTTTAAGATGTTAAGGACATTACGAAAAAATAAAATAAGAAAATAAAACCGCTTGAAAATCGCGCTAAAGCTAGCTAGTCGCTAGCTCTTTTCCCATCGCAATAGTTGTCAAATTGATTCAAAGCTAATGGTAAGTTGATTATTCATTATGTCCATTAGTTTATAAAACACTTCAACTTTAAAACGTTGTTTGCTTTTATCAAAGTGCTCATCTACTTGTATTTCATTTAACAAATTTAACCAATGCGAGACACAACAAAGACGTTTTTTAACGTCTTCTAAAGGTTTAAAAAACCTCATTTAGATTGTTATGCCCACTGGAACCGACTAACCAAAAAGTGTACCAGACTCGCATTTATTCCAAGAGCTATATTAGACAAGCTCGACAGCTATATTAGATGTTATTTTGACCAGAAACTTATTTAACATTTCCAAGATGTAATTAAATTGCAGATGAAAAATAGATTGTCTCCTTGTTGCTGTTTATCTTGCTATCGTTAATTGGCACAATAAACTTATTATCGGTCCTGTGCTAAAAGTTTGTACAAAAATTCAATAAAAATTGAAAACAACACTATCATTTTTTTTAGTTATTGGGTTGCTAAACATTAAATTAAATTTAGTGATATAACTGATAAGTGGTAATCTATTCAAAATCAGATATATTCAAACAAATGCTGGATAGTTCTCTAGATAGTTGCGTATATAATTTATGACTTTAATAGGACTTGAATTTTATTTGAAACTCAAATACGATTATTTAACTATTATTATTATAAATAATATTTAGGCTTTGAAAATAGTATCAAAACTAGCTGTCTCCTCCAATTGGAAGGTGTGGAATGCCTAGCCACTGATCTGTATACACACACACACACACACATATATATATATATATATATATATATATATATATATACATATATATATATATATATATATATATATATATATATATATATATATATATATATATATATATATATATATATATATATATATATATATGCTGTTCCTAAAATAATCTACTCCTCAATCTAATAAGTAAAACAAACGTTATCCCAAAAAATATTTTTTTCATAAACCTCAGAAAAGAAATCTTTATTTTATATTATCGCTCATAAAATAAAAATATAATTTGAATTGGGAACATGAGTTTCTAATTAAACCTTTAAAAAGTATTTTACATAATTTAAAATATGCAAGTTTAAAAGTTTGCGAATGAATAATATAATAATAATTTTTTAATGAGTCATGTTTTATTTTTTTATTTTACATTTATTATTTTTTTTAATTAAATAACATATTATTACCAAACATTTTCTTCATTAAAAGTTTTGTATTTACACTTGTCGAACTTTTCTTTATTTTTTTTACATGAGCAAACAAAAAGAACGATCCATTCAAAAAAAACAGCCACCTGAAAAGATACAATAAAAAGATAGTTATGTTTTAGAAAATTATCTTTTAGTTATTTAAATAATACAAAAAAAGTATAAAAAGTAGTTTACTTTAACTGAAATATAAAAACATCTACCTTACTGAGCAGAGCTAAAGTAGCTCCTAAAAAGACAATTGTCGTATAGAAATCCTTTTTCCTTCCCTGGAAAGTAAATTAAATACAATATATAAACACAAAGCTATTAGCAGAATATCAAAAGTAAACAATTTAAATCATATCGTGTATACATTATAAGTTAAATTACCTTACTTTTTAACCATTTAATTTTTTACTTTTTCATTAAAAAACAAAATAGTTGTTATCAATAAAAAAATATTACAAAACAGAGTTTTTATACAAAAAAGTAAAACAAATATTCAAAATCGCAGCTATAACAAAAATTATTTTCCATTAAAAAAAACGAAACAACGTTTTGTGATAATTTACGATTAGTTGAGTCCTAACAATTTTTTTTAAAAGTTTTTAAATGTTTATGTTCATGTATTTTTCTTTGAATAAAAAGTAAATTAGCAGTATACTATGGTCTTTAGTCAGTTTTATTTCTTTTTTTTCTGAGTATTCCCTTCAATTTTGCTCAGTAAAATTCGATGAAATGCTGCTAAAGAAAGATCGGACTAACATACTTTGGAACAAAATTAAATCCATTTTCATTTGGTTTTAGGAAAAAACCCCTCAGAAAAAGACCCCCATGAGGAAAAAATCCCTTCCAAAAAATAAATAGGCTATATATTGTTTAAAATTGATAGATTGCCTGTTAAACCAAACCCTCAGGCAATGTACTTCTTGCATGTTCTACCTATTTGTCAGTCGGTTTATGAAAAACGAATAATGACAGTTCTGTTTGCATTACATTATGTATTTATAAAATATTTATAATATAAACACAATTTCTCCCTTTTATCAAAAAGTAGATTAATTCTTGATTTGATTAAAATAAAGTTTTTTGTTCACGCTTTTTAATAGAAGAAAAAGTTGTTTATCCAAAAGTCGAGTCAAAGTTAGTTTGTCATAAAAGTATGGTTTATTTTGAAGCCACGTAGCATATCATACTGGAAACTTATTAGAATATTAGGAAAAATATTAAAATACTAGCTAAAATAGGGTCAATAAAAATACGGCTCTTTGTAAGTCTATTGCAAACTAAACTTTTCTATACTTTTTCCCTTTTTTAGCTTTTTGGATCTGTAAAATACGGGTCTTAACCAAAATTGCCATTTTTATATACATCTGTTTCCACACTGATTATTTATGTACCTGTTCCTTAACCAGTCAACGCATGAGATCAATATGATATTAATATGATATCAAAAATTTATCATGCTGCAATATCAAATAATTATCTATATATCGTATCCTATAGATGTCATTACCATAGGTTAACAAATTCAAGTATGGTTGTGATATCACCATGAGATCTTATTGAAATAACAAGTTGGTATCAAACCATGAGAAATTTTTGATATCTAAATAACACAAGATTGATATCAACTTTTGACAAAACACCACAACCTCAATGCTGTGGTGTTTCGTAAATATTTGATACCAATAAGATTTAGTTTTGATATCAAAAATTTCAGATGGTTTGATAACAAGTCCTAATCTCAACATGATCTCATGGTAGAGGTTGGCAAAAACCAGATTGACGTATAAATCCAATTTAACAATAATAATAAATTTTAAAAATAAAAACAAATATGCAAAACCAATGTTTAAAATTATGAATATTTTTACGTTATACAAGATAAACGTTATAAAATTTTATGTCTCATGTATAAAAGTAAATTTCAACAATGCCACTAATTTTTTAATGATCGTTATGAAATAAAACCTAACATTAAATATACTTTACGCACAACAGGCTTAATTGAACCATTGTGCAAAACTAAACAAGAACAACTTAAAATTACGTATCGTGCTCCGCATATTTGCAATAAAATCTTAGCAAAATATAGTAATTTACCAGGTGTAAACAATATAAATTGCTTTCAAAAACTAATAAAAAAGAATATTTTAAAGTATACAAGTCTTATTAATGATTTCTTTTAACTGCTTTGTTTTTTTTGTCTGTTTGTTTTTTTTTTGTTTTTGTCTTTTTATTTTGAACAGCTTTTGGTTCTAACACTATTTACCTTAGTTAATTAAGTTTTGCTTTTAACACTATTATAGGAATTTAATTTTGTAAAAACATAATTATTACAACGGTTCTTGATGATAAGACTTAATGGTCTTCTGCAAGTTTTGCGCGTTTTTATTTATTTTTGTATAACTAACTCTTATTATTTTGTCCTTGATTTTTTATAGTTATAACTGCTTTGTTTTTGAAAGACTAAGAGTATCTTGTATTATATTACGGAATTTAATTGTAACAAAAACGGAAAATATAATATATATATATATATATATATATATATATATATATATATATATATATATATATATATAT
>NC_061168.1:41902598-41954836 GCF_022113875.1 Hydra vulgaris
TGGATTTTCTTGCTAAGTTTAATTAAAGTAATTATCATGAATTTATATTGCTTGAAAGTAGTTTTAAATGTGTTTATAGTTATTAAATCTTTTGATCTTAACATTTTTTTTTGAAAAAGATTGCGTGTTTGAATAGAATTTATGATTCCTTTTGTAATCCATGGTTTAAATTGACGTTTGAAGCTCCTAATACTAATTTTTTTGAGTGGGGCATAGCAATTCAAAATTAATGTAATAAGTTTATTACTGAACATTAAATCACGTTTTAATTAGTCAGATCTAAATTTTTCTTTATCAAATTTTTTAAAATTTCTACGATATACTTTGTGACTCCGTGGTATAAATAGTTTGTTAAAATAAAGACAAAGACAAAGTTGAGGTAGGTGATCAGAGATAAAAGTTTTCAAGTTTCCATAAATAATATCATTAGTTATTAATTTAGGAGATCAATGATTGTAGCAGAGTGTTTAGTAACTATTTTTGCCTGAGTAATAAAAGGGCGAATATTATTAATTGAAAGTTAGTTTAAAAAATCACAGATCGCAATGTCATTACTTGGTTGTATCAAATCTATATTAAAATCACCCAATGAGATAAAAGATTTATTTTCTGCAGATAATTTAAGAAGTAATGCAGACATTATATTATTGAAAATATTTATGTCCATGCATAGGTGTTTACAAATGCACCTAACAGTAATATTAGGTTTTTTTGAAAAATTTAATTCAACGAAAGTGGATTCTAAAAAAATAGGTGAATAAATCATCAATCATCTCTTCGTCTGTATATTAACTTTGTTGACAAGTATAACACGGGAAGATTTAGTTGGTGTATGCTTAATGTTGTAGTTATCGATGAGAATCCAATGAATTGAGTGAATTTCTTTTTTTAAACGTGTTTTAATAACAGCAATTATAGAAAACTCAAAATTACTTAATGATAAAAATATGTTGAAATCCTCAAAGTGTTTTTGCAGTAATGAAATGTTTAGGTAACAAAAAACGAAAGTGCGTTTATTTTGTCAAGCTTCAGGAGAAAAAAATTCTCTATGTCATAATATTTACAAATTATTTATTGTAATGCATAGATTTCTTCATCTGAATCTAAAACACGAGGTGAAACATAGTCATTAATTTGATTAGAAATTGTATTCAAATGTAACGATGGAAAGATGTTTATAGACGGAGATAAATCATCAGTTATAATAATTTTATTAGAAGAAAATAATAATTTTTGTTTGTTATCTGGTACATCTGTGAATGGAAATATACTCTTAGTACAATTTACACAATGTCGCATTGAGCGACCTAATTGTAATAAATTGCACCGAGAATCATTGAGCCTTTTGCATTTTGTATGAGTCCATAATGAACAAATCTCTCATTGAATTGATCGGCAACTAAAAATTATTTTTTTTTACGCAAATAACAATTTAAAGCCATAGTAGAATATTGAAAATGAGTAATTTCTGCAATAGAATAAAGAATGCAAGAGATATTATGTAGGAAAAAAAATAGTAGCTATGGTAATAATAATCGTAAAAAGCAAACAATAACAGTATGTATAATTACTAGGGAGAATAGCAAATTAACTTGAAACAAAAACAGTTATAATAACTAAAATTAACCATAATATTATTAAAAATAACACAACGATCAAACGAAATTTTGATTAAAATTATATGATTTATATAAATAAAAATTATACGATTTAAATAAATGAAAATTTAAAAAAGTTTAACAGAAATAAAAACTAATAATAGAGTAATAATTTAACTATATATTATATAAAATAATATAACTAAATGAATAAACTGATATTTAAGTTGTTAAAGAATGATATAAGTATATATTATGAAGTTGTAAAATGAATAAATATAAATCTAATATAAAAATCTAATAAGAATCTATAAAAATCAATAACATCTATAAAATCTAATAATAATAAGATAATAATAAAACCTATAAATCTAATAAATATATAAAATCTAATAAAAATCTATAAAAATCTATAAAAATTTATAAAAATCTATAAAAATCTAATAAGAATCTATAAAAATTTAATAAAAATCTTAATAAAAATAAAAATAATAACTAAAATAAAATAAAAAAAGGATAATTACAACAAAGACTAGCTGCAAAAATATCTCCTAATACTTGATTTTTTCTATCTTTTGTTCCACTTTTTTTAGTTTCTTCTGTTTTTCTTTTTTTTAACTTTTTCTTTTCTTTTTTCTTTTTTATCTTTTCTTTTAGTTAAATTTAAATTAGTTAAATTTAAGTGAATAAAAATTTGAATTTTTTTTTTGCCTGTTTTTTTAAAGTTAATATGACGTAAACTCTCTCCTTCTCCTTTTTATTTGGACTTTTTAAAGACGTTTTTTTTAATTTATATGCACTTTTTTTTTTTTTTTCAATTGCATTCACTCCCAACAAGGCTGCAAGCAAACACAATCAAGTTGGGAGTTACTAGAAGACAAAAGAACAGAGTTATAGAGCAAGGAAACGGTTGACAGAAGACTTGAAATGTTGAAGGTTGTATGAGTTAGGAAAACATGAAGATGGGAGAGAGTTCCAAATGATTGAAGTGCGGGGAGAAAAACTATATGAATAAAAATTTTTAGAACATGCATGGACAGATACAGTAAACGAATGAGACTTAGCTGAATAACGAGTAAAACGAGAATGTTTTAGTTGATGGAACTTGAGATGATAACTCCTTTGATATGTGACCATGATAGTATTTGTAGAAAAGAGAAAGAGATGCAAATTTACGACGATGGGAATGAGGTTCCAGCTTAGCAGATAATCCAGGTCCAACAACATTTACAATGCGTTTTTGGACCTTGTCAAGAAGAAAAAGTGGATCGTTAGAAAAACCAGGCGATCGAAAAGAGAAGAATTTTTGTCTAGACAGGAGTATAAAGTTGAGTCATCAGCAAAAAGAGCTACTTTAGATGAAAGGTTGTCAGAAAGATCGTTTATGTAGATAAGAAACAAAACAGGGACCAGGATGGAACCTTGGGGAACCCCAGAAGTTTCTGGAAATAAAGAAGAGTGTTGGCCTTCAAGGATGACTTTAATAAACCGGTTAGAATGAAATAATTTGATAATCTCAAAAACTTTCCCAGAAACACCATATAAAGCAAGCTTATGGAGAAGACCAGCGTGCCAAACTTTGTCAAAAGCTTTAGATATCTCGAGAGCAATAGCCCTAGCCTCAACGCCTCCATGTAATGCACGATAAAATCTTTCAGTTACAGCAGTTAGCAAGTCGGCCGTAGAGCGAGAGGATCGAAAACCGTATTGATTGTCTGACAGCAGTTTATTTGACTCAAGATGAGATGTGAGGAATTTGTTGATCAAACCCTGAAAGACCTTGCTGATAACAGAAAGAAGACTGATCGGACGATAATTTAAGGGGTAAGAATTTTCTCCAGAGTTTTTGAATATTGGAACCAAAGATGCCATTTTCCAACAAGCAGGAAAACAAGACTCAGTCAAACACTTGTTAAATAGTTTAGAGAGAATTGAAGAAAGTTCTGGAGAACAATTCTGCAAGACTGTGACAGGAATGTTGTCTGGACCACAAGCTGTAGACGAATTTAATTGAGATATGACTTTAGCAACAGAAGCCGGAGTGATTTGAACTTCTAACAATGGGTCAACCTGTTTTACTGGAATGAAAGGAAGAGAATGTCTATAAGATTCAAGAGTGGAATTAGAAGAAAAGTTCTTTGCAAACAGTTCTGCCTTATCCCTGGAAGAGGAAATAAGATCAGTCCCATGAATGAGAGATGGAATGTTAGATCTACCCTTGTTAACAATGCTGTTGAAGATTTTCCAAAAGTCTTTAGAGCCTAACTTCTGCGATAAGATGCGAGATTTAGTGAGCTGAGAAAAAAGGAGTTTAGCATTAGAAAGCACCTTTTTACATCGATTTCTTGCAATTATAAACAGCCGTTTGTTCTCAAGAGAGTTGTTCTTTTAAAAAAGATGAAAAAAATGATTACGATTGGATATAGCAGCCGCACAAGAAGGAGAAAACCATGAAGTAGAATGAGGCTTGACTTGAAACCGACGCGAAGGAATAAAAGCTTTCATTCCAGCCTGAACCCATGAGGTTACGTAGGAGGCGTATTTGTCAGCTGAGAGAGAAAAAACATCAGCCAAAGGACCATCACGAAGAAAATCACGAAAGGAATCCCAGTCAGCTTTACGGTAGTAGTAGGTGGTGCGATGATAAGGTGAGCCCAAAAAAGAAGTACGAGAAGAAAGATTTATAGAGATCATTTCATGGTCAGAATCACCTAAGGGAGAAAAGGGAGAAACTGAACATAACCTAGGGTCAGAGACAAGACATAAGTCAAGGAGTGCGGGTAAATGATTAGGGTTGTAAGGAAAACGACTCACAAAGTTAACTATCTGAGTAAGAGATTGAGAAACGCAGAAGTTAAAGGCTTTAGTGACAGCAGGATCAGCGGTGTTAGAGTCAAGCCATTCAGTGTGATGAGGATTAAAATCACCAATAACAACAAATTTGGCAGAGAGGTAAAGAGAGAGGGCATGGTCAATTTGATCAGAGATAACATCTAAAAGAGTGCAATTATGGAAATAAGGAGAACGATAAAGAACAAAAAGAAAGGTAATACAGTGAAGCGGTGCTAGGCGAAAGCACATAAAAGAATGGTCAAAGAATTCGAACCTGATTTCACGACAAATAGGGGAATTAATGCGTATGTATACCCCTAAACCTAGCATGTGAATATTTGAGTCTTTACGATTCAAAGGATAGTACCTATCAAGACTGAAATCTGAAGAAAGATTTGCAGAATTTAAATTTGTTTCACTGAGTGCAAGCAAGTCTGGTGAGTTTTGCAGGAGGTAAGACTCAACTGATAGAAAGTTGCTTCGTAGACCGCGAATATTTGTAAAAGATATATTAAAATATTTAGGTGGTGAGGATGGTTTTTTAGGTTTTTAATTTTTGGTTACTTTGGTCATGATTTGGGTTTAATGAGAACAAGACTCATTCATAGATAGAGCACAGCCTCCTAATCAATGAGCTATGCAGTTGTCTCAGTCCTGTCATTTAACCTTAAGCCGTGACATAGGGCTCCTTATGTGGCCTTGACAATGCACACCAAAAGCATTAACAGGGACACCATCAATGCGCAACATGGCACTGTTATTACTCTGATATTTTGCAGCTGATGATGGAATCAGCCTCTCTGAGAGCTACCACAGAGTTCGGGAAATCTTACTACCAGCCGGCCTCAGAATTATTAAACTGAGTTTTAGAGCTGCACCCTCATATGGAGATAACAGGAAGAGTTGCATAGCCATTATCAAGGACGCATAAGCAAAATTCTATGAGTAGAGTCAAGGAGATCCAGCGTTCATCATCCTAGGCAGGAAACAATGTAACACAGGTTACATCTAGGCCAGCCTAATAGATGAAGAAGGGGTTCTAGGCTGGTTAGCAGAATTTTTCTGCTTACCCCTAAAGTCTTTGCCTAGGAGGCTTTCTACAAGACAGTACCTGGATGCAGTTAACATCTGCCCAAGATGAGTGTTTTTATCGAGACACCATCTCTAGTCTTTACTCAACCAAGAGCCCCAAAGCAGGGGAGTTTTTAGTCGGAGTTTATTTCTCCTAGCCTTTGCATAAGCAGAGCACACTCTGCAAGGCAGCAGAGCCTGTGGCAGTTGGTACTGGGTTACGTGATACCAGTTGCAAGATTGATCTCGATTATCCTGACCTGACCTGGAGTAGTTAAAAGGATTTTCTTCCCGCAACAGTACTTTGAGAAAACCAGGCATGACTTTTTGGAAGTGCATAAGGAAAAACACTGCATCTAACAAAATACAGGAGTCTAAGGTGAGTGAAGGTTTTGCAGTTGGAGTAAGTAGTTAGTTACTAAGCTCACGCTGCATTAGAGTATAAACAGGACACAAACAAACATAAAAAACATAAAGTAATTTACGGGTAAACGAGCACCGCGCGAGAGGTTCAGACAGAACGCAAACATACATAAAAAAATATAAAAAACATTAACATAAACATAAACATAAAGTAACTTTTGGGTGAGCGAACACCGCGCCAGAGGTTCAGACAGAACACAGACATACATAAAGAACATAAATTATTAATAATATTTTATATAAATATTTTTTTATATAATATATTTATTTATATTTAGTTATTTTTTTATTTTTTAACAAATATTTTTATTCAATTATTTATTTATTTTATATAAATTATTTTACATAAATTATATTAATATTTTACTTAATTATTATTAATATTTTTTTCGTTAACTTGTATTTATTTCTTTTTAAAGTTTCTAACTTTATTTACTGATTAGATTTGTTGTTTAGTTATTTTATATTATATACGTATATATATGATCCTTGTAGAGTCTTCATAGGACGTATTTAGTACGTCCGCCATCGTTGAGGATCATATATACATACATACATACATACACACATACATACACACATACATACATACACACATACATACATATATATATATATATATATATATATATATATATATATATATATATATATATATATATATATATATATATATATATATATATATATATATATATATATATATAAACCTCTGTTTCCCATAACACATCAACCTCTATTTACTTATATAGTATAAAACGATAATTTGAAAGTAGAGCTTGTAAACATAAAATAGCTTGTTGTTAGTTATTCAAAGAGGGTTATTCAAAGAGGACAATCTAAAATATGTTAGAGTTAAACCAAATATTTTATTGTATATAGCTAAACGAAGGAATGGAAATGGCTTTGTTAATTATTGAAATTAAATTTGATCAAAATCATTTAGTGAAATATTTACTAAAGAGTAAATAAAAAAGTGATGAAAAGTTTAAGCCTAGTTATAATGGAAAAATTCTACACTGTCTGGACCATCTAAATACGACTAATTTGACTGAGGAAAATTAAAGCTTTCCATAATGTTAATCAATTTTAGGAAAATAATTTAAATTAAATCAGAAACTAGAGATCAATACAAAAAAAAAAAATGGGTGGAAGAACAAAATAAAAAACTTACTGCAATAAGTTTTGGTATAGTTATAAACCGTAGAAACAATACTCCTTCCACTTTATTGTTAAAAAAGCTTATAAGAAATAGTAATTTGCAAATCACAAGCTTTTTATTGGAGTATTGTAAATGAAGATTTTGTTCATGAAAAGTAAAAGTTAACTGTGATGCTAAAAAATGTGATCTTGTTATAAACCCTAAATGCCGTGGCTGGTTCTAGCCTTGATGGGTTGGGTATTAACTAAGGCATATGCAAATTAATTGAAGTGTTTTTTTTTTTTAAAAAAAAAATCTTTGTATACATTAAGCTTGTACCAACAAAACTTTGTATGAAAATAATAATAGACAGCTAAAAATCAAACAGTAATACACAGTTAAAACTAAAAATCAAACAGTTATTTATCAATGTCAAGGTATCAAAGATTTTACAAAAAAGAGCAAAATTGACCTTGTTCTATACAAAAATGAAGACTTTTTTGTGCAATCAACTAAATTTGAAAATGAAACCTGGTTCAATAAGATTTTAACTTGTTTAAATACATTTTATTTTTAGTTCATGATTAAAGAAAAATTTGAATGGATGTAAAAGTATGTAAAAATCATTATGAAAAATGAATATTTTTTTGACATCACACTTTGCTTTTTACAATGGTAGATGTGCAACACTGCAACTGTTACTACAACTACTATGAGGTGCTACATTTGTGAACTTCAAAAGATATTAATAATTTTGTTAAAAAAGACCAAACCAATACAGAAGCCCTCACATTTGGACTCTCGATTCTTCATTCAAGGACTCGCTTCTTTAAATTGCTTCGTCATTTAGCTCATAAAATACCTTTACAAAAGTGGCAAGCTTAATCAGACAAGAAAAAATAATTTTTGGAACAAGCGAAGAAGAAAATTCAAACATCTTTTATAGAAAAGTTAGGGCTTCAAGTAGATATACCTAAAGCAGGGTTTAGAAATACCAATGAAGGCAATAGGTCAAGAAGATTTTTTTGATTCCCGAAATCATCTTCACAAATAACTGATGTTAACTTGAATTTAATAAAACGTTTACACGTATATATTAAACACGTATAAATAGAAGTCATTTCAAATGGATATAAAATTGATACTGTTAAATTCAACGCTTTTGCTCATGAAACTGCTTAAGTGTATATTAACCAGTATGGTTAGTATCTTATGCCTTCAACTATGCATAAGTTTTGATGCATAGCGTAGAAGTAATAACATATGCAATCCTCCCTATCGGCTAGTTATCTGAGGAGGCAGCTAAAGTCAGAAACAAACACCTTCGGCAGAACAGACAAAATTTTAGTTGAAAGTTTTTTTGTATTGAATGCAATATAGACGTTTTAAATAGACTACTATTGAGTTCAGACTCATACATAAGCAGTCTAGATCAAAACGGCACAAAAAAAATGTTGCTTTTTACAAAAGAGGCAGTCATTATAGTTATCTCAGAATGAAGATTTGACAATAGCGAATTATTTAATGCAAATAAGTCTTTTTCTTAATAATAAATTACTCTCTAAAGTTTATTTTTATTTTTAATAAACGGTTGTTTTGATAAAATACTGTGTTTCAAATTAATAAACTGAAAAAATGCGAGTAAATAATTTTTGTTCAGTTTTGTCATACAAATATTCCACAGTGTAATGTTTCCATCAGATCCATTTATTTACAAAAGTAAGAATAAACAAGACCATCATTATTTTAAATTAAGAATATTTTACTAATAATAATAATAATATTTGGAAATTTATTGTCTAGGAAACGACCCACCAGTGACAAAATAAATCTGTGACAGTACTTTTTGAAAAATAATTTATTTAATACTAATGCAAAAAAGGCTTTCCAAAAAAAAAATTAATTTTAAAAACTAAATTTCTGTCTTGAAAGTTGACGAGTTAAATCTTAAAAAATAACAAGTGGTAAAAAAAATTTTTTTTTAAAAGTTAGCTTTTTAGTAGAAGGCATATTTTTTGTGTGATCAACGCTTACTATTCAAAATTATGCAGACTATTAGGGTAATATGATGTTGCACTTGATTTTATTATCAAAACAAAAAAACACTGAATGCTTTAAATTATACTTATGTTATAAAATAACCTTAATTTTTGAATCAAATTATTTCTAAAAATAAAAATCTCAAATAAACATTTTTGTTTTTTTGAGATTTTTATTTTTAGAAATAATTTTACACCATCAAAACACCATCTGTATCTTCCTGATAAAATATCTTTTGCATAGCATATATTGCAGCTTCTGCTCCTGCGCACTATCCTGCGCAAGTTTGTAGTGGTCCAGCTGCCTCTTTGATTTCTTTTTAACAGTGGCGGCTAATGGTTTTACCTACAATCCTACGTAACACTTCTTTAATTCCTATGGAGCGAATCCCGGGATTTTTGTCTACGGGAATTAGTCGACAAGCAATGTAGGGTTGAACTATATCCGTTTCGTAGGATTTTGTTACAATATTTTTTGTAAATGTTGCTATTTCTTCTCGAGTCTTACAAAAGGGTTCAAAACACTTTAAGCATAGTTTCGTCAGTAGTTTCGTCTGGGTGTTTACTTTTCAATTCTTTCAATACAGTCTCCGAACATTGCAAGATGCCAGATGATTCTTTATCTAAAATCTTCAGTGAAGCAGCAACTTTACCTTCCATCATTAGTTATGTGAATATCCTTGAGATATCCTCAAATGTCCTTTTCTTTTTTAAGGTGTTAATTTTGCTCTGAATATATCTAATTTCCCGCATCAATCCACTAAAGTTCCCGTTTCTCCATAATGTAATTCATCTTACTAAACATTCTACATGTTCTTTAGCTTTGGACTGTATTGAGGGCTTCTGTAACATTAGAGAATGGACTATCATGAAATATTTCATGGCTATTCCATTCAATTTGGTTCGATTATTAAAATGTTTTAGCCAAAAGGTCAGTTCTTCTATAAACATTTTACCACCTTTTCCTGATGGCACTTTAAAAAGACTTTTTTGGCAATACACTATTTCATTGTATATTGTGTTAAAATGGTTAAGAAGGAAGCTAAACAGCATATGACCCCATAGATAGTCATTGGGATCTTTAATAGATTCATAAGTATTTATTTTGGGTAAGTAAGGTGTGTTGGTTGAATAGTGTTCTACAGATATCTCATCACAGTTTAATATCGTATTAATTTCCACCTTATTTTTATTCGGTGTTGCTAAATCATTGTTAACTACATTGTTTATTTGTTTATTTGTATAGGAAACAAAGATCATAGGTTGACCATTTAGTCACTTAAGGGTAGTAAAGCTACGATCACATCTTTTGCATTAAGAAACCATGTTCAGTGAAGATTCTATTATTAGCGGTACACTTTTTCTTAATAACCCTAAAAAGAGATGCCTTCTATGTTTTGTTGTTTACCTTAACAAGAGATACTGGTAATAAACTAATACTTAGTTTAATTATAGTTAAACAATATGCGGTAAACAATAAAATAGCTTTAATTATTTTATTGTTTATTGTTTACCGTAACGAAAAAAGATTGATAAATTTTATAATGTAGATAACTTGAGCGAACAGCGAACTAATGCTTACAGTTGGTTGAACACAAATTTAAAGTTTTTGAGATAAACAAATTCAAACCAAAATATAATAGGCCCCTTCTTCAGTAAAACATGAGCGCATGATTTAGTACAAAACCAAAATATTTCTTTAAGTTTAATAATAGAGTGATTATTGTTATGAAAGGATTTACTACTTTTTTATTTTATTTTTTCTAATATAAAACAATTATTTTTCCTAATATAAAACAAGTGAAAATATTTACGTGAAGTATAAACACATGTTTTGTAATAAAACTTTTTTCCTTATTAAGTTTTTATTTTCACGATACAAACTTCTTTATTTGAGCAAATTATAGTTAAATTTTCCATTGTAAAATATCAATCTATGAGAGTTGAGAAGTCCGATAATTTGATAAAATAATCTTTTCAGCTTCAACAGTTCTTTTAACTTGCTTTTTTTTAATAGAAATAAGTATATCGTCTTGAGTTTGTTTTTAATATAAATACCTACTCCAAATTCTATATCATTACTATATTTTCTAAACAGATTAAAAGCAATAATGCTTGTACAGGTTGTGTCTGACCAGCGAGTTTCACTAATAAAAACAATCAAGCATCATGTTAATTAAATTTTTTTGTTTGGTCATTTAACTTATTGTTAAGAGACGTTGCATTTGTGTACATTTAAAATAAGTTTGTTTGAGTAGGAATAGTTTTTTTTAAATTTATCACTGAGTTGTTATGAATAATATGTTTATTTTTTTTTTTTTGAAAAAAAAAAACTTTATATATTATAATGACTTTTTACTATTATATTAAAATTTATACTATTATAACGGTTTTAACATTTTGGAAACAATCAAAAAATATAGTATTCAACTAACTCAAACAAGAGGTCATAACCTTAAATATGATAAAGAAACTACTAAAAAAGCGTGTCGCGTAAACTTATTATTTTAAAGATCTTCTGAGGCTACTTTCCAACAATCCATTGCTTTCTAAGCCTATTTACGGTTTTTGTAAAATAAGTCACGCTAAAATTTAACAATTAAATAGACAAAGAAATAGAAGGCTCTTTTTTGCATTGATTTCATTCATTATAAAACGTTATGCAATGCTTTATAATTAATATGGCTATAGAGAGGCATATGACTTTCTATAGTTCTGCGTAAGAGGGATTGTTATTTCCTGCTTTTATTTATACTTTTTAACATAAATTGCAAAAAGTCTCTTGTTTTCACTAATTTTCTCTCAAAGGGTCTATTCTAGATACATATTCAAAGGAATCAGAAACCAGTATTAATCAGAAAAAAAAATCCATCAACTTTTTCAGAGCATATTAAAAAACGCACCGTAATTGTGAAAATTGTAATAAAATAGAATTCAATTTACTTTAATTTAAAAAATTTTATTTCAAATTGATTTTTACAAGATACTTTCAGTTAACACTAAAAGTCAACACATTTAACTTTATGGACACAAATAATGGTCAAAGAAAAAAAATTACAATTGTTTCATGAAAAAACAAAAAAACAAAAAAGAAAATGTCATGAAAATTTACAATTGTTTCAAATTAATATATATAAATATATATATATATATATATATATATATATATATATATATATATATATATATATATATATATATATATATATATATATATATATATATATATATATATATATTTGTAATATTACAATCTTAGCTAAAGATATCCCAGACAGCAAGCTTACATTGGCCTAACGTAAGTGTTAACATTGGCAAGTTTATTCCGTTGGACCAACATTTAGCCAATGTTTTTTTTTGACGCATTAATTGCAACTCTGAAAATTGGTTTTTTGCAAACATCGTACTATATTGGGCCAACATTTAGCCAACGTTTTTTCTTCGGCGTAATATTGTAATTCTACAAATCAATTTTTTGCAATTATCGTACTACGTTGGGCCAACATTTGGCCAATGTAGTTTAGGTTTAATATTTTGCTATAAAAATCAGTTCTTACATTTATGCCGTAGCCAATATTTTGCCAATGTAGTTGCAAATTAGTATATATTTTTTATTTGTTGCAAAACATTTTTAAAAATGGTATCGTTTGACACAATAAAAAAAGGTTTTGATATTATCTTTGCATTTTTTTAAATTATAAAAAAGAAGAAGCTATATTTATGAATCTTCTAAAAATCTTAAATGGTTCCTTATAAGAAATAAATTTCAAGACATTCTCGTGACTTAGTGTTTTATTTTTTTTAAATAATGAAAAATTTATTAACAATTAAACAATATGCTTAAAAACATTTTTTACTACAATGTAAATTATTAATGTAATAATGTAATAATTAAATTCTTCTTTATTAAATATATCAAACATTTGAAATTTCATACAGTATAAGTATTGAAAAAAGTTTTTTTTTCATAATTAGTTTATAATACTTTAGATTATATAGCTATTATAAGATATATTATTAAAGGTATCAATAATATATTTGTGGCATTGAAGTTGTTAGAAGCTTATATTTTACATTTTAAGTATGACTTTTTTGTTTGATTTTTTCTGTGTTTGGTTGTGAAACCCCATCTACTAAAATATTAAAACAGTGTACAAAAAGTGATGTTAATAGATATATATATTTAACTAATGTAGAGCTTTCTAATATTGCCAGACATTTTGTTTCAAGACCAATGACTAGTCTATAATAATTTATTGAACTATGAGATTACATCAATGAATAATCATTAAAATAAATTGAAATAAAAAGACTCAATTTAAACCATTATTTTTATTTGTTTAATTTAAATCATGATTTAAATCAAAACAACCCTTTATATATTCCATCTTTCTGAGGCAGAGGGACATTATTCTTGGTTTAATAATTTTTAATTTAATGTCTCCGGATATTTTTCCTAAATAGTTTGCGTATAGCAGTTAACAACTTTAAGCTTATACATTAACTTTCGTTATAACTCAATCATTAATAATTTGATTTATAGATTTTTATAGCAATCCAAGATTGAATTTAGCGGAAAGCTAAACTTCTGCTCTGGAGACAAAAAAGGAAGACAGAAAAAATAATGAGCCAAAATAAAGAAAAAAGATACAAAAAATTGTGTATATCTTGGAGTAGATGATTTATTCTCAATTTTTTATAATAAAACTAAAAATGTTATTAAACTTTGGGATTTACCTGTAACTTCAAAATCTTTACAGAAGTTCAATGTTTGCTCTGAGAAGTTAAATGAACAAAATTTATTAAATTGTAAATTTTTTTATAAAAATCTTAATGTCTGATGATTGAAAATCTTTATTCATTAACTTTAACTTCTACAATATTAAAGACTTTTTCACATATTACGGCCAAAAAATCAGAGTGTTAATTTACATTTCATTGTGTAATAATCAACATATCAAAGCTTACACCACTGGCTTGGTCGGCAAGCGAGAGCGATCGCTCTTGAATACTGATCGCTCTGGAATTATATTTAGTTGCGAAAAACTGGCCAAGTTTTTTAATTGTTTTGAAAACATTTATGTTTATGAACGTACCAAAATTATTTGTTGGATTTCAAAGTCACCAACTTTGAAATCCATTTGAAATGAACTGTTGAAAAAAACAACAGAGTATTCATATCAGTTTAAAGTTTTTTAACAGTTGCTGGTGGTTTATTGTTATTTATTATATAAACCTTTATTTAAATTTATCTAATAGACGAAAGTATTACAATATTTTTATAGATGATATTATTTTTAAAAATTGTATAAATAAAATTCAGAACTAAAATATGTAAAAAAAAAAATATATTCAAACCTTGGACAAGGTCTGTACTGTAACTGGAAAATCTGGAAGATATGTTAATATTGGCCAAAGTGGAGGAAAACCTGGAAAAGTCAGGGAGTTATTTTTTTTTTAGATAGTCATGGAGAAGTCAGTAATTTAGTTAAGAAGTTACTCATTCAGGGAAAAGTCAGGGAGTTTTTAGATAGTCATGGAGAAGTCAGTAATTTAGTTAAGAAGTTACTCATTCATGGAAAAGTCAGGGAGTTATTTTTTTTTTAGATAGTCATGGAGAAGTCAGTAATCTAGTTAAGAAGTTACTCATTTCACAATTGAACGCTGTATTTTGAAAACGTGAAGAATCACACTTTTTTTAAAAGTGAGGTTATTTGAAAAGAATATTTTTTATAGGAAAAGATAAAACTATGAGAAAAAATAAAGATTTTATAGATAAAATAAAGAGTATTTTTTTGATAAAAAAAAACAAACTTTAGATAAAATAAAAATATTTTTTTCTTTACGTGAAACGTTTTTTACTCTCCTGTAAAAATTTATTTTGTGACTTGTCACACTTTCAAAATACAGCGCTCAATTAAGCTATTATGTTTTTTTGTGCTACCCATTTATTTTTTCTGAAACCTATGTTTTTTTAGTGTTTATTCCTAATCATCCTTAATAATAAGAACCAAACAAAAATGTATAATAAGATCCATACTAATATCCAACTTAACTAATAGCTAAGTTTTATAAGTTTTGTCATTAAAGCATGTATATTCTTAGCATTTCCATTACAGTAGATAGCAATTTTAAACATTTTGTAAAAACCATTGTTAAAAATGATTAGGGAAAATCATCTGATTTTTCAAAAAAGTCTTTTAATTTTATATAAATTGTTGGCTACAATCTCTGTTAGAAAAACATTGTTTTAATATGAATTTTTTTGTTTTGCATTGCATTATGCATCTCAAACATTAACAAGAATAGTTTTGTGTCATCCCCAGAAATTGAATGCACACCTGCAAATTTCATAATTCATAAAAATATTATGAACCATTAGCAAGTATATATTTTGATCATTAAAAGTTTGGCCCTCTGTCTTTAATTTATCTGTTTTATTAGTGATTGTTGTATTTACTTTCATAACTTCTAAATATAATACATATTTAGTTGTATAGTTTCTTAATAATATAATTAACTTTGATGTTTCAAGATAAAGTTGTATCCTTGAAAGATATGCTAGTATTATTGGCACAATGGGCGAGCATTGAAGTGCAACTTGGTGAACTACAAAATACATCAAATTCAGGTATAAAAGTTTGAGTAACAAATATATGCTAATTATTGTATTGCCTGAAAGAGTGTCATTGCCATTAAAAGCAGTAAAGAATTTAACTACTCTGAAAGAAAAAAGACAAGAAAACACTTCAGTAAATGGTTGATACTTTTATATTATCTGTTTATGCGTTTAGTATGATATCTAGTACAATTAATATACTTCAAATAAAATATTCTTTGAAGATTTTTTGTAAATGACATTTTATGTTAATTTAATTCTAAACAAAAGTTATTTAATTATTGCCAGGTTGTGTATTTTTGCAGGTCAATTATTTGTCACAAATTGGAGTTAAAGACGAAGGAGATTGTATATGTTATTTACTAAAAATAATTTTTTAAAATGGCCTAGCAGTAAAATTAAGTTATGCAGGGAGGGGACAAAAAATTGGAATAGGAAAAATGTTGATTGCACATGCTGCTATTGGTAAGTGGTTTATATTTTCAGTTTCATATTTGTATTACAGAATTACTTTCAATATGTTATGTTTCCTTGGTGCATATTTAAACTAACAACTATTTTTTTTGCAAAAACTGTGAAGTCAAATAAGTATATGCTAATATATATATATATAGCTTATGCAGACATGTGATAGAGATAGCGGAAGAAAAAATAATATTCGTGGGCACCAAATATCATAAGCTAAACACGATTTAATAACAAGTAGCTCAGCCAATATCAAAACTACTCTATAAATGTTATAGTGAATTTTTTTTATTTAAAACTCATTTTGCCAGTTTTTGGTATAAGTTTGGTGTTTGCAATATGTACCGAGAAATTATGTGAAATAAATTTTTATACTTCTATCATACATTCTTTTCTTTTCTCTATATTTTTTTAATGTAGCGATGGCAATAATTCAACAATTTCTTAAAATCAATGAACAAATTAAAGATGTCTTGCAGATATTTCTCCAAGTCTCATTTGCACAGAGCAAGAGTTAGACATCTTGACCAACATTGTTGATGCTTTAAACCAGTAAAATTGGCAGCTGAAGCTCTTTGCAGGAAAAATGCTACCCTATTAACAGCAGAGGGAATCTTTAAGTTTCTGATCAATAAATTGAATCAGAAAAAATTCAGTCTTCGCATCAAAATGAAAGATGATGTATCAAAGTGATTTACATAGAGGAGACAAAACAACTTGATCAATCTTTTCAAATATTTGTCCAACCCAGACTGCCTTCACGAAAATGAAGAGCATGAAATTTTCAACATGCATTTTAAGACTGTTCTTAAGGGAACTGCAAACTTTCAAGGTTTTTCTCTACAAAAGACATTGAGAGGCAAAGGACAAAAAGAAGCTGAAGAACAACTTTCTCTCCAGGAAGAGTCGGAAGAGGCCATCGAACATTCAGCCAAAAAGCAGAGACATAACTCAAATGATGAATTTAAGGCTATTTCAAAAGAAATGATGGTCTTTGAAGCCACCAGCAAAAGAACTGCAAACTTGAACTGTTATTCAATGCTCTGGAAACTATCCCTCCCATAAGTGTTGAATTGGAAAGATTATTTTCTGCTGCTTGACTATTTGTCACAAAAATTCAATCCAGAATGAGTGATGATCTACTTGACACTTTGTGCTTCCTTAAAGCCCATTTTTTGATGAAAAATAAATCCTAAAAACTGCAATTTTTGTGTATTATTCATAGCTATGTCTTAAATATGTTAAAGAGTCAAAAAAGCTTGTTATTTCATAAGAGTTTTTTTTTTTAAATCTACCATTTTTTTACCATTTACTGATATATTCCTTTATTTTTACCAATTTACCGGTAAATTTAAAACACGGTAAAAGCTCAACCCTAGGTGCCTATGTAACTTCTGTAGAGTGAGTTTTTTTCTACAACATAGTTTATACGTAAAATTTTTTCTAGTAAAAAGATTTTTTCATAAATATTGGATTTAGATAAATAATAGATTTAAAAGTTTCCATCATAAGAAATGTAAAGTTTCTTGATAAATTCTTGGGCTATAATCTAAATTTAATAATTCATCTAGAAACAAATCAAACTTTTTATAGACTATACATAGAGCTTTTTTATGAATTTTTTTAATTTGTTTGTCATCTTTTTTCAAACAAAGTATCTAAATTAGGGGAGAATAATAAAAGTTAATCAAAATAAAAGCATTAAACAGTAAAATAGACTTATTACGGCATAAAAAATTTCTTAGGCGTGAAAGAGCGAAACATTTACCATTAGCTTTACTGCATAACTGTTTATTGTGCTTCCTAAACTTTAGATCTTTATCAATTGTTATACCAAGTAGTTTTCCTTTATCGGAGGCAAAAACCCTTATATTACCTATTTTTAGCAATAGTTTTTTTGTGTTTTTTAAACCAACTAAAAGAAACTGGAACTTATCTGGGTTAGCAACCATCAAGTTTAACTGAAACCAAATGATTATAGTGATTTCGCAAACGAAAAATAACCTTCTCAAAACTATAATCACAAGCATATATAGTGTTATCATCAGGAAAAATACAAAGTTCCGTAGCTTTAACAAATAAAAATAAATCATTAATTTTTATAATGATATTGAACAAAATAGATTCAAAGATTGACCCTGAGGCACTGTACTTTTTTTTAATTATGTACGTTTTTCATGTATATGCAGTGCAATATATTTTATACTAAAAGCATGTCAGGGTTGGTTTTTTTTTTTAATTGCATTTTATTTACTTATTTTAATGCCTATTTTTTTTTTGCATTGGGTAGTTCGTAAACATTTGTTCAAAACGCCTTAACTTCGTCTTAAAAACACTATATATTTTACAACTATACACAAAAGAGTATATATTTTATTAATACATTTTTGCAGTACAGCGATTTTACCAATATTAACAAGACAACATGACTAAAAAAACTCAACCCATCCGTTTTCCCTAATTAACAACGTTTGTTGTTAATTTAGGTTGTGTTAAAATAAAAATACTAAAGAAGGTATAGAATATGTTTCTGACCTCAAGAAGAAGAAGTAGAATATGTTTTTGAGCTAAATTTTATTTTATCATACAATAGTTAGTAGTAGAAAGATGACAGTTCTGCCTCGTTTTTATTTTCAACTATATTTTCAACCATAAATTTAATTAAATTTATGGTTCAATGTTGTCCACAAAGTGTATAAATTAAATAATTAAAAAACCAATGTTTAGATTAATTTTTTAAATTTTAAAAATCATTTTTCAAATTAGCGATAATTTCGTTTCTTGTTGTCGCGGACTTTTCTTGTTTGACGTCATTGGTCACGTGAATTATCAGTGCGCATGCTCCAATTTTTAAGCATATTAGTAGCATTGTCCTAACAATAAAAATAGCTTCAACCTGACCATCACCAGAGTTGAGTGTGACTACCATTCTTCTTCCACTACCAACGCTAGGCATACCTTCAGATTGATCAAAGTTTCTGTAGAATGAGATTGCTGTTGTTGGAATAATTGAAGTACCAGATTGGTACAGTAGTCATGATGCTGTGTTGCTAAATGAAGTCAAATTGATGCTATTCCATAAAGACAAGTAAAAGTCTTCTAAACCTGATGAAATCTAGATACATCGACTGTTAACATCATATCTAGAAAATGTAGTATATCCATTGCTATTAAAGGGTGTCAAAAGTTGAATGAAAGAGTTAGTATTGGTACCATATCCATCCAGAGTTAGTATTGGCACCATATCCATTGTATATATGTACTCTAGATTCCCACCAGATCCTCCAATGATATGCATTCTAATGTATTTCAAATACACTCCGTTTCCGTTATCCATAGCATTCACTACCATAAGTTGTATTTATATATCTAAATGTTGATAAGTATAACTTAATGGATGAGATGGATCGAGGTATTAGCGGATTAATACTAGTTAATGTTTGTTGCAATAATGTAACTGAGCTGTTTGTTTTGTTGTACAATTGAATGTAAAAACTAGATGTAAAAGGGAGATCAAGTGTAAATATTATGTTATAATATGGACCTCCGAGTGGAGCGAACAATAAATCGCAAGCTAAAGCTGTATTATTAATACCTGCACCATCTGTTGCAATAGAATCATTACCTATGCAAAGTACATTATCAGCATATATCTTTAAAAAAGTTGTCAGAGACGGTAGTGGTAACACTACCACTAGTTGTTCCTGTAACTGCAATCCATACTTTTCTTAGAATTCCAGAACTACCACTATAGCTATAAATAGTGTATAATGCTGGAGTTTCAATCTCTAGAAGAATGATATCTAAACTTTGATTTTATATATTATCAATGTAGCTCTTTGTATCAGCATCTTGAGGCTGAGTAGGATCAGCTACATTGATGAGTTTATTGGTATTTAAATTAATGTTAGCAATGGCAGGATTATAACCATCATTTCTTTGACACAAACTACTAGAAGTTTGATTATTATCAACATAATGCTTCGTAGCTACATTCTATGCATTAGTAGGATCTGCTACATTGATGAGTTTATGCGTATTTAGACTAACGTCAGCAGTCGCATTATTCTGACCATCTGTTCTAACATGCGATTTACTAGGAGTTTGATTATTATCTACATAATACTTTGTTGCTGCATCCTGTACATTAGTAGAATTAGCTAAACTGATTTTTAAAAAAATTACTTACCTGTTTATTTTTTATATCTTGTCTGCGTGCCTATTTATTTCTAATCAATCTGAAATGAAAACTTGAGTCTCTCTTTTTCAATACTTAATTTATAATGTCCATAAGCTAACGTATGAATGCCATCTTCTAAAATAATTCTTTTGTCATCTTCTGCGCTAAATGCTATTTTGTTTATTTTTTCTGTATAAACATCATGTACATAAGATCTTATGACATTCATTTTTCTCATTTGATCTTTTCTATTCATAAGGCAATCTTTATAATATTCATATGTTATATATTTTTAAACTACATTTCTTTTTACTCCCTAACATTTTTTTTATCTTCTCCATTTATTTTGTATGAATACAATTTTGATCTTAGACCTACAAATTCTTCAATTTGTGCTCTCTTTGATTCGTCTTTAAACATTCCTTGTTTTTTTTCATTATCAATTACTGGAACCTACAGTATCAATTACTGGATGCTTTGGATCAAATTCACTTGTATCAAGTTTACTTTTAATATCATTTGCAATATCTGCATAAAACTCTTTTGTTTTTATTTCATAGGCTAATGAATCTGTGTCTGTGAATAACACTTTAGCTCACCATATTTACTTTTTATGTAATCATAATGAAATTTGTACATCAATGTCTTACTCAAATCTAAAATGCACATACCCAAGTAAATGGGTTTATTATAAATTAACTTAGTCCTTTTCATATGGATAGCTATCAAGTTTTCATCAAATATAGTCCTAATTTCATAGTTGGGTTTTGATGCTGATTTAATAGCTTCTTCTCTTTTATTGACTAATCTAACATCAGCTCTGTTTTCAATATTCTCAATTGTTTTTACAAATTCTGAATTGTTCATGAGTTAAAATAAGTCTTTTTCAAAATCAATTGTTGCTTTTGTTCTCAATTTTGTATTGAGTTTAATGTATTTACTTAGCCAACACACCACTTTTTATATAAAAGAAAAAAAAAAGCAAAGTACTAACGGAAATAAAAAGGCAGATTACTGAATTTAATATCAAGGAATTTAGAAATCATTTACTCAAAGTAAACTGGAAACAACTGCATAATTGTAAAGATACAAATAAAGCTTATGCATTTTTTTACAACGAGTTTCTTAATGCGTACGGCAAAGCGTTTCCGATGAAGGAAATTAAAACCAAGTGTAAAAACCTACAAAGTCCATGGATTACAAAAGGACTTATTAAATCTTCTAAGAAAAAACAAAAGCTCTATGAAAAATATTTAAAAAAAAACTTAGCAAAACGAAAAAAAAAATAAAACTTACAAAAACCTGTTTAAAACTTAAAAAAAAAAGCTAAAAAATATTATTTCTCAGCTTTATTATAAAATAATATTGGAAATAACAAAAAAACTTGGCATATAATAAAGGAAGTGATAGGAAAAGAAAAGAAAACTTGTGGTAATTGTTTACCGAAATATTTATATACTGAGGATGAAAGAACAATAACTAGTGAAAAAAAAGATATTGCAAACAGTTTTAATAACTTTTTTATAAACGTGGGTAAAAACCTAGCAAACAAAATAACTCCAGGAAAAAAAAATTTAAATCATATTTAAAAGAAAACGACTATGTAATGGATGAGCTTCAGGTATCGCCTGATGAACTTCGGTTTGCTTTTAATATGATAAAACCAAACAAAAGCGCAGGCCTTGATGGTATAAGCCCTAAGGTTGTTAATGAAGTTTTTGATATTATTGAGAACCCCTTACTTATTATTTTTAATCTTTCATTTAAAAATGGCGTTTTTCCTGATCTCTTGAAGCTAGCGAGAGTAGTTCCAATATTTAAGGATGGTGATATCTCAAAGTTATCTAATTACAGACCTATTTCAATACTCCCATGTTTTTCTAAAATTCTAGAGCGAATAATGCATAATAGGCTTTACAACTATCTCACAACTTACAAAGTCTTAAATAATAATCAGTACGGATTTAGAAAAGGACACTCGACAGAACATGCAGTAATGAAATTAGTTAAAGAAATATTAAATGGGTTTGAAAACAACCAATATACTCTTGGGGTGTTTATTGAGCTCTCTAAGGCCTTTGATACTGTGGACCATGATATTCTTCTTTACAAACTTAAAATTTATGGAATCAAAAATAATAATTTTAAATGGTTTTGTTCCTATCTAAAAAATCGCAAACAATGCGTATCTTATGACAAAACCTACACTAAATTAGAAAACATTACCTGCGGTGTTCTACAGGGATCAATTTAGGGCCTTTGTTGTTTATTATTTATATCAACGATATTTACTTATCATCTAGTATACTAAACTTTATTCTTTTTGCTGATGACACTCAAGTTTTTTATACTCACTCTAACATTAAGACAATCTTTACCACTATGAATAGTGAACCTTAATGAATGGTTTAAAGTCAACAAACTCTCTCTGAATCCTACTAAAAGCAAATATACTCTCTTTTCTAAACGCTCTACATTTGAAACGCTGCCTTTAAAACTCCTGGATATTTTAATAGAAAAAACCAAGTTACAACGGACATACTGCGTTAAATTCTTAGGCGTTTTAATCAATGAACAAATAAATTGGAAAGAGCATATTAATCTAATAGAAAATAAAATTTCAAAAAGTATTGGAATCATGTATAAAACTAGATATATGTTGGATAAAAACTGTTTAAAATCTATTTACTTTTCATTTATTCATAGCTATATTAGTTATTGTAACATTGCTAGGGCAAGCACTTATCCGTCAAGACTAACTTGTATTTTAAAAAAACAAAAACAGGCACGCCGCCTTATATTTAATGTTAATAAATACGCCAGTGCCAATCCACTGCTTCGTAAGCTTGGAGTACTGAATGTTTACCAACTAAATATCTATAGTATTCTTTTATTCATGTTCTGATTAAAATATCATATGCTACCTAATATTTTTGAAGACCTTTTCTTTATTATAGATCATAAATATCATACAATGCATTCATTGCTTAATTATCAGGTACCAAAAACTTTGTTAAAGCAATCTGAATTCTCAATAATTTACCGAGGGCCACATTTGTGGAACTCATTTCTCCTAAATAATAGTAAAACTACAGCTTCAATCAAAACTTTTAAAAGTATCTTAAAAAAACAGTTACTTGATTATTTATCTCAAATATTATTTTATTTCTAATTTTTATTTTGTCCTCTCTTATTTTTGTTTCGTTAACTTTTCTTTTTGTTTAAAAAGCGGCATCACACTTTATATCATTACTTATCTTTATATTTGTATTGTATTTGGGAAAAAAAAAAAAAAAAAAGTATTTAATATTATTTTACTGAGATTGTAATATACATATAAACATGTGTATGTGTATATGTGTATGTGCATGTGTATATATGTATATGTATGTATGTGTACGTGTATGTATGTGTATGTGTGTATAACTATATATATATACAATTTTTGTTATATGATGGGTAACTTTTTATTTTTATTTTTTATTTTTTTTGGTTTGATATATAAATGATACAAAGGGGCTGGATGATAAGACTTTTGTCTTCTGCCTGCTCCTGTCATATCTTAACTCAAAATGTATATATTGTAAATAATTTATTACAAATATGACAAAAAAAAGAAAAAAATTTAATCTTGAATGAAATGATTCTTTTGGTAATAATTGCGTTTTTGACATTTTACTAATTAAGTCAACCCAATCATATGGATAAACACCTTTTCTTAAAAATAAATCTAGTTTAATACCTGAATATAATTTTCCAATATTATTACATTACTGTTTTGTTAGATTCTTAGATATGCTATCTAAACTATCAGCTATAAATCTTTTACTATCCATAAAGCGTAGTTCTCTTTTAACTTCGATAACTTTAACTTCATTAGTATATTCACCAACTTTAATTTCTTTAGAAAAGCTAATATACTTTTTTTCATTGTTAGGTATGCAATTTTTTTTTCCTGCTTTTGATTTTCCATCTCCTGACAATTTCTTTATAAACAAGTGAGAATCATAACCAGATAAATTATGAAATAGCACTGGAATGAATTTTGGAATTTTAAATTGTAAATTACAATCATTATGAGCAGCTCCTCTATATTTATCTGTAATATGAAAATGATCACTTACTTTATCTACTTTTAATAATTCTTCGCAAATGGGATATTTTTCTGCTTTATTAAAATATTCTTTCTCTTTAGGTGTTAATATCATCTTTTTTGGGAATCTTAAATAATCGTTATAAATCTTCTTTATATCTGCTTGTAACATACCAAGAAATTTTTGTGCAACATCATCTTCTTTACTACTTGCAGTAAATGTGACTGGTTTACTTTTATATACACTTTCATCAAAACATTTAATATAATAACAGAATGAACTTGGTGTATATCTTTGATATTGTTTTGTATACGATTCTTTTGGGTTGGGTGTGCAAGTGATGATAGGTGTAATAATACTTTCAAAGTCAGCATAGACTACAAAGGGTACGCTCATAGTTTTTTTATAATTTTCAAAGTCTATCATTGTATTTGGTTCTGGAAGTTCAATACGTACTGAATTATGTTCAATACGTACTGAATCACAAGTACAATTTATGCTTGTATAAAGATTCCTAAGTACAAAATCCTAACAAGCAACTTCTACAAAAGTGTTTTTTACCATCATGTTTAAATATTTGTGTTGAAAGTAATCTACTTAGACTTGTTATTAGACAATAGTGATTAGTTTCATCATTTTAAATGAATAACAAGTCTTTTTAATGTTGCCTGTTTTTATTTTCAGATATTCGTAAAGGATAAACTGAACTTTTGTATCTAAAGACATTAACACATATCTTGATTATTTTTCTCAAATAGTGTTGTTTGATTTAATGACACTGGGAATTCTATTTTTTCTAATTTAATTTATTAGCTTGCTCTTTAATATCTTTATCTACTCTTTCAGAGTTTTTTTTCTTTAGTATTAAAAAATATATCAACACACCACTTAAAGCATTCGTTGGCTTCATTTTTATTATTAACAATTGCTTTTTTAGTTGCCAACTCTTTATTAAGAGAAATGTAAGATCTAGCCTTAATAGGGTTATATTCAATGATATTATTGTCCATCTTTTTAACTGAAACAAACCTATAACTTGATCGTAATTGTTGAACAAGGATTCTAAAATTTTAATGCTGACAAGGATTCTAAAATTTTATTTGTGTCTCTTTCATAGAACTTATATAAATTTGTTGGTTCTAAAACAACTTCTGATTTCGTTGAAAAAGTTGCAATAGTTGTTATAGTTTCTCCTGTTTTAAGATCAGTACGCTCCATTTCACATGAAAGAACGATATAGATTTTTGATCCTTTATTGCTGTTCAGTATTTAAAACATTATTTTTAGCTAATTTCATAAAGGACAAAGCATCATATCCTTCAACACCTTTAGCTGAAGATTGGTTTGTCATGTTTTTAATAGCTGGTTGTGTCAATTTAAAATCTATTGGTTTTCTAATTCCAACTTTATTATAAAAAATAAAAACTGTAGATTATAATTCGTTAATTTTTTTATTAGCTGACTTTTTAATAGGTTTAGGAACATAGGACGTAATCCAGTTAGCAAATGAATTCACTCTATTATTAATAATATTAATATAATTACTTGGACATACTGAGAAGGTGTTAGAGCATTTGGTGTAACGCCTTCTGGAATCGGTTCGTCTAATATGTGCGATCTTTGCTCTAATTCTCTTTGCTCTAATTCTATAATAAGATCTGTTTTTCTCATTTTATAATAGTACCTTATATTTCGCTCTCTTGAGATTATTTCAATTCTGTGACAGTGTTATTTTCCATTTTTATATATAGAAAAAAAATATAAATGTCATTTTCAATTTTTTTTATTTTTTAAGCAAGAGATGGTACAAATAACTAAATAAAATAAAAAAAAATTAAATTTCGTGTTATTATATTTTAATAGAAAAACCTTTAAAAATAATTTTTTACAAGTTATTATGTATTTTCTTTTTCATCAGATTTAATTCTTTTAGAGTTTATTACTTCTGTTTTTATTCCATTATCAATCTTTCCATTACGAGACTCTACATATTTATATCCATGTCTTTCTTTTCTAATGTAGTCATATAAAGATTTGTATAATTTAACTTCTCCAATTTCTACATTAGTTAGTTTAATAGTTATTGGATTTTTTATAATATTTGTAAGTCTGTCATATTTAGAGTCTCTTTCTTTTTTCTCTTTTATTGGATATTTTCTTAGTCTTCCTACTGACATTTTATCTACTTTTACTTTTTCTTTTTTAACTCTTTTATTTCTTTCAATCTTTGGCTTTTATTTTAGGCTTTTTAGGTTTTTCAATCTTTTGCTGTTTAGGTTTTTTATTAATGATATTTGATGATATTAATTTTCTGTCATGTTAATTATTATCCATAGCCATCATAACTAGTGCAAAAGGATCTTTAGATGTTTGTTGTGTTTTATTTTATTTTAACAATTTTGTTAAAAAATTTTTTTTATATTTTATTTTATCACTCATTTTTATCATATAAAGAAAATTTATTTAAATTGTTTTCAAATAATTTAAGTAATCATATTTTCATTGTTTTAATATTAATTTTTAATCTTCACACATTGCATTTGTAATTTCATTTTTAGCCATTTCAAGACGTTTTACAACATTTCTATTAATATATTTTAATTCTGTTACATATGTTTCATATTTTTTTACTTTCTCGTCACATTCATATATTATTTTAATTCCTTTTACTTTACATTCATATCTTTTTAATATTTCATCTTCATCTATCATTTTAAGTTGATTTATAGGCTTTTCATATTTTTCTAGTTTTTCAAAGTTGTATTTAATATCTTCTTCTAAATTCTTCTATTCTCATTCTTTTTATTATATAAAGAAAAATTATTTATTTCATTTAAAAAAAAAAAAATTTATTGTATATTTTTTAATATTCAAATCTAAATCTATCACCATTAGAACTAGGTCTTGCTAATCTGTCAAATATGCTGAGAGCAAATATTTCAGTTTCTGCTGAAACAGCTGTATTAAATGTTGCTTTAAGTCTAATATCTACTGTTGAATCTTTCACTCTTTCCAATTTTTTACTCACATCAAAAGCCATAATGGGATATAAGTCTCTATAGTCTGAAAGAGTTATGTTACTTAGACTAATAAGATTTGACATTCCATAAATTTACGGCTAAAAGTAGCTGCTTTACTATATGCTCTAGAAAACTTTATATTTGAAAATGATAATGAAAAATTAGAAGCAGGATATCTTTCATCATTAAGTTCAATCCACATGTTTTGTAAATCACAATGATAAAATAATGAAACATTTTGTTCTTGATTTGAATTTCTATTTGTTTGTAAACCAACAAGTATATATCTAGGTTTTTCAGTAGCTCTCATTCTTAATCTCGAATCAAATGATGCATTTTGTGAGACATTCAATTTGTCAAGGTACCTTGATCTAAAAGGCATATGAATTGTTTCTTTTGATTTAATTATTTTAACAAGTTCTAATTCTGCTTCAATGGATGGATTTACACGTGGCATAAATAATGATATTCTACTAAGATTTCCATGTCCTGCAGCCACACAGTAGCTCTAAAAATTGCATAATCATCACTTGCTCTTAACAGAAAAAGTTCATGTTTTAATCCGTAAATAACTTTATCATAATAATCACAGAATCCAAAAATATGTTTTAATGGATTACGAAATACAAACGTACCTTTTGCAGTTGGCTTTTCAATTATGAATTGCTGTCTTGCTGAAAATCCTGGGTTGTCAGCAATTACTGCTGTTGATTTAGTAACTTTAGACGACAATTGATCCATTCCTTCTGATTGATGAAAGTCATTTGGGTATATTAGCATTCCAATCCTTGTAGTTGCTCTAACTAGATACTTAACTGATTCTACTACTGCATCTCAGAATCTATAATCAATTCTATCAAACAAGTGCATAATTCCATTGTTTGTTAGTGTTACTGCATCTGTATTTGCATATGTATTTCCATCTGTTTATAAAAGTCTTCCTTCAACTTCTAATTATGCATTATTTGGATGGAAAAACGAATCACTATTTTCAATAAGAATTTTTATTTCTCCTTTATTTAAATTAGAATTAATAGTTGGCTGTAATCATAATCTTTATATTTTTTAATTCCTTCATCAAAATTTACTTCTTCAGTAATACTCAATATGTTAGATTTTGCCATTTATTTTGTATGCAAGATAATTTTTTTAAGCTATTTTTGTTTAGATTGATAAAAAAATTATATTATTCTAAGTCCATCACCTTTATTCTTTTTAACTAAATCTTGTTTTCTAATAGGATTTGAATAATCTACAGATTTAATTAAGTTTTTAAGTTCCTGTTCGATTTTAGATGTAAGCTTTGAAATATTTTTTATTGATGATCTAAACATAATTTTATTTATATGTATTTCTACTTCATTAGGTTGATTATTTATAAAATTGATCAAGTTTTTAAGCTTCAGTTTATTTTCAAGTGTAAGGTCTTTATTTACTTTTTGTTTTATTTTTTTTCTTTTATTTGTTACAATGTCTTTAGCAGTAGATATTGCAGAAGTGGCAAGTTCTTTTTCTGCAGATTTGGCTGCATCTAACGCAGTTTTTACTAAATCTGTAGCATCTGCTGTACTACCTATAGAACGAGATGATTTGAGTGCATTATTTAATGCTTGCTTCCCAAACATATAATACTCCACTTCCACCCACTATATATTTGTGTGTATATCCTTCATTATTTATATTTAGCATTTTATATAAAAAATATTTTTTTAAATCTATTTTATTATAGATCCTTTTTTATCGAAACGATTAGTTAACATTGTTTTCATACCAGATAATGCTTTAAAAAAATCAAACGATTTTACATTTTAAATATGTCTCTTTTGTTTGATTTTTTCTGAGTTTCATTATGAAACCTCATCTACTAACATATTAAAACAGTGTATAAAAACTGATGTTACTTGAATTTATATTCTACTTATGTAGAGCTTTCTAATATTCTATCTTTTTGAGGTAGAGGGACAATATTCTTGGTTTTATTATTTTTTAATTTAATATCTCTGGATATTTTTCATATTTAGTTTGTGTACAACAGTTAACAACTTTAAGCTTTAACAACATTAACTTTAGTTATAACTTAATTATTAATGATTTGATTTATAGAATTTTAAAGCAATACAAGATTGAATTTAACAGAAGGCTAAACTTTTGCTCTGGAGACAGAAAAGGAAGACAGCGAAAAAGACCACCCAAAATAAAGAATAAAGAGACAAAAAATTGTGTATATCTTGGTGTAGATGATTTATCCTCAATTTCTTATAATAAAACAAAAGATATTATCAAACTTTGGGATTTACCTGTGACTCCAAACTCTTTACAGAAGTTCAATGTTTGCTCTGAGAAGTTGAATGAACAAAATTTATTAAATGGTAAGTTTTTATATAAAAGTCTTAATGTCTGATGATTGAAAATCTTTTTTCAAAGCTTTAACTTTTACAATTTAAAAGACTTTTTCATATATTATGGTCAAAAGGTCACAGTGTTAATTAACATTTTATTGTATAATAATCAACATTTCAAAGCTTATACCACAGGCTTGGTCTCGAATACTGACCACAGAAATTATATTTAGTTGCGAAAAACTGGCCAGGTTTTTTAGTCGTTTTGAGAACAATTAAGTTTATGAACGTAACAAAAAATTTTTGATGGATTTTAGAGTTGGTGCCACCAACTTTAAAATCAACTGTTGAAAAAAAAACTACATATTATTCATATCAGTTTAAAGTTTTAATAGTTGCTGGTAGTTCATTATTATTCATTATATGTTATATATAAAGTTTATGTAAATTTATCTAATAGACAATGGTAAAACAATATTTTTATAGATGATGTTATTTTTAAAAATTTTATTAATAAAATTCAGAACTAAAATATGTAAATAAATTATTTACAAAGATTGGACAAAGTCCGTACTGTACCTTGAAAATCTGGAAAATTTGTTAATATTGGCTAAAATTGTGGAAAACCTGGCAAAGTCAGGGAATGATTTCTTTAAATAGTCATAAAAAAATCAGTATTTTTAGTTAAGAAGCTGCTCGTTTCACAATTTAATGCTGTATTTTGAAAGCGTGATAAGTCACACTTTTTTTTAAAAGTGAGGTTATTTGAAAAGATTATTTTTTTTTAAGAAAAGATAAAATTATAGGATAAAATTAAGATATTTTTAGAAAAAATAAAGATTTTTTTTAGATGAAAGAAACAATTTTTAGATGAACTGAAAATAAAGTTTTTTACAGGAGAATTGTTTTTCATTCTCTTGTAAAATTTTAATTTTGTGACGTCACATTTTCAAAGTACTCAATTAAGCTATGTTTTTTTTGGTGCAACCCATTTATATTCTCTGAAACCTATATTTTTTTCTTAGTGTTCATTCTTAGTCATCCTTAATAATAAAATCCATACTAATATGTAAAGTAAGCTTTATACTAATATCCAACTTAACTAATAACTAAGTTTTATAAGTTTTGTCATTCAAAGCATGTACAATCTTAGCATTTCCATTACAGTAGATAGTAATTTTAAACATTTTGTAAAAACCATTGTTAAAAATGGTAAGGGAAAATCATTTGATTTTTCTAAAAATTCATTGAATTTTATATAAAAAATTGGCTACGAACCCTGTTGGAGAAACATTGTTTTAATATGAATTTTTCTTAAACATTAACGAGAATTGTTTTGTGTCAGTGCCAGAAATTGAATACACACCTGCAAATTTCGTAATTCATAAAAATTTTATGAATCCATTAGCAAGTATATATTTTGATCATTAAAAGTTTGGCCCTCTGTCTTTAATTTATCTGTTTTATTAATGATTGTTGTATTTACTTTCATAAATTCTAAATATAATATGTAATTAATTGTATAGTTTCATAATAATATAATTAACTTTATTGTTTCAAGAAAAAGTTGCATCCTTGAAAGAAATGCTGGTATTATTGACATTATGGGCAAACATTAAAGTGCAACTTGGTGAACTAAAAAACACATCAAATTCAGTTATAAAAATTTGAGTAACAAAGGTATGCTAATTATTGTATTGTCTGAAAGAGTGTCATTGCCATTAAAAGCAGTAAAGAACTCAAGTACTCTCAAAAAAAAAGACAAAAAAATACTTAAGTAAATAGTAAATATTTTTTATGATCTGTTTATGTATTATGTATGATATCTCAGTACAATTTATATACTTTAAATGAAATACTCTTTGAAGATTTTTTGTAAGTGACATTTTATGTTAATTTAATTCTAAACAAAAGTTATTTAATTATTGCCAGGTTGTGTATTTTTGCAGGTCAATTATTTGTCACAAATTGGAGTTAAAGACAAAGGAGATTGTATATGTTATTTACTAAAAATAGTTTTTTAAAATGGCCTAGCTGTAAAATTAAACTATGCCGGGAGAGGACAAAAAATTGGAATAGGAAAAATGTTGATTGCATATGTTGCTATTGGTATGTATTTTAGAAAAGTTTTTTTTTCAGTTTGATTTTTGTATTACAGAATTACTTTCAATTTGTTATATTTCTTTGGTGCATAATTAAACAAACAACAATTTTTTTTGCAGAAACTGTGAAGTCAAATGAGCATGGCTTATGCAGACATGTTATAGAGATAGCGGAAGAAAAAATAATATTCGTGGGCATCAAATATCATAAGCTAAACACGATTCAATAACAAGTAGCTCAGCCAATATCAAAACTACTCTATAAATTTTATAGTGAATTTTTTTATTTAAAACTCAATGTTTTAAGTTTGGTGTTTGCAATATGTATAAATAACTGAGAAATTATGTTAAGTAAAGAAATTTTTATACTTGTATCATACATTCGATTTTTTCTCTATAAATTTTCAATGTAGCGATGCAAATAATCTTATTTGTAACAACGATCTAATGTTGCACAAAACGTTAGGCCGATATCTTGTGGCATGCAACATTAGCCCAATATGAACGTTAGGCCAATATGTTGTTGTATACAATATTGGTCCAATGTTGTATACAACATTGGCCTAACGTTATAAACAACATTGGGCCAATATTATATAAACGTTGTATACAACATTGGGCCAATGTTGTACGCAACGTTGGGCCAATACCTAACCAATGATCAAACCTGCATTGGGCCAACATCGACTTTCAACGTTCGGCCAATGCATCATCATGCATTGGCCTAACGTTGGTCCAATGTAAGTTTGCTGTTTGGGTATATTGATGATGTAAAATTTGAATTGATTTTTTCAGAAAATGAAAAGTTTAAAAGAATGTTTAAAAAAATAGATAAAGAAATTAAAACATAATCTAAAAATGATATTATTAAAGAGACTAAAGAATCATTAATTAAACAAAGTGAATTCAAGGCCATAAAAACGCTATGGATTTGTTAGAAACTGTGTATGGAAAGAATGCATGTGTCAAATTAAATAACGCGAATTTAAATATTTAATAAAATAAAAAAAATTTATTAAAACGTAAAAATGTTTTAATAAAAAACATAAACTTATTTAAATGTTAAAAAAATTATTGCTTATATAAAATGTTATATATAAAAGCTACAGATATTGAAAAGAGCGAAAAAAATATTAAAAGAACATGAAAGATTCAAAAAAAGTGTATATCGAGATTCTATAAATGAAAAACTTGATGATGAAGATTTACAAGATAGCTTAGAAAAATTATACAAATCAATAATAGATAGTCAATCTGGAATAAAAGAAGGATTATCTAAATTAGAAAATAAAGCTGATCAATTAGCCATTACTTTTTCAAATCCTGAAGTAATAATAAAGCAGTAGCAGAGCATTCCATGCCATCTGAAGTTATAAATAACATGACATTAGGAGCTATTGCATCAAGTTATCTAAAGTTCTTATCTGCTAAAAAAAGTAAAAAGGTATCAGATGCTACATTCGGCATACAATGAAGATGATAAAAAATTTTACATTGGTAAAAATTCTGATAATTATTGAAGGTAATGATATAACTATTAAATATAAAAAATACATTGGAACTCCTGATCTTCGGGAGTTAACAGTAAAATCTGCTCCTGTTAAATATAATAATAATGATCGTAAAACGTATAAAGAAATTATAGATTAAACAGATGCAATTTGCACTGATTTATATTTAGTTAAACCGAGACCATCTAGATGTTATAAATACACTTTAACAATTAAGCCAATTTGGGAAGAGATTATTAGAAAATCTGAAAAAGATGTCATTATTCTTCCTTGCGATTTAAATGCACTATTTGATATGCTTAAATTACGTATAGCTGCTTAAAAAGCAGGTAACACTGGAGCAAGAAGTGAAGCTGTTGCTATTTGTGATGAGTTGTTACAACAGGATGAAATAGATAATGATGATTATAAAACATTACAGAATATTATAAAAAAAAAATTTATGCAAAAATAAATTAAATAAAAAGTAATGTCTATATAAAATGACAAAGTATTATAAAATTAAAATTGATATTTTAAATAGTCAAAAAGAAAAAATTAGAAAAGCAGTTGAACAAAAAACTGGAGCTGTTATAGAATTATCAAATAGTGATCTTAATGGTGATCATGTTATGGCTTTAACACCTACACAAACTAAAATAAAATCAGCATATAGAAAAGGTACTGATGTAAGGCTTAATCTAAGTAAATCACAACTCATCTATAATACTAAAGTAGAAGAAGGATTCTAATTCTACTAGGATTTGTTGGAAGTCTCATAGCTTTAAAAGTTGCTTCAGCTATTGCAACAGGATTACTGACTGTAACAGCTGCAGCAGCTGGAAGCACTATAGTAAATAAAATTGCTGGAAATGGAATTATATATATTAAAAAGGATGGAAGTGGAACAAAAGTTAGAAAAATAGGAAAAGGAATGTTTCTAAACACATGGAGTGGTAGTGAAAATTATTCAAATGGATATTATCTAAGAAAAGGAAATGATTATTCATCAGTAGGTAGAGGCTTATTATTAGGAGAAAATTCTCTATTTAAGAACATACCCTTATTAAGTTTAATTTTTTAAATTAAAATATATATTCGCAATAAAATATATATTTATCAATACCTTTTAGGATCCCACAACGAATTTTGATAATAAAATAAATCTAATCCACTTCTATACTTTCCACGATTTTAATCAGAAGACAAATCAATAAGAACAAATCAATGTGGCTCTGTCCAAGATTTATTACAAAATTTTTTAAACTTATCTTTTGACATATCATTTGAAATATGATCATTATAAATATGATTTACATTTTTTACATATTGTTTCAACAAGCATACAAAATTTCCATTTTCTCCTATAGTTGTCCGGTAATTCAAAATAATTTTGTGCCAAGTAGAAACAATCTAACATTACTATGTCTTCCTCTTATATAGTAATTTTCACACTTTTTTTGATTTGTTAATTGTAAATCATCAAATATCATTAAATTATTCTTATTAGCATCAAGATCTTCTGGTTCTGGTACATCATCCGCTGTTTCAAAAAAATGACACTCAATATCTGTTTTCTCTTTTAAACTTTTTGAAATGTTTTTAATAACAAGTTCTGGACATGCTTTTATTTTTTATTTGATCTTGTAACTTGATTAAATTAAGAATAACTTCTTTTGGTATTCTTTTTTCAAATGAACTTTTTAATATTTTGTATTCAGGTTGAAAAAGAGATTTTCCAAAAACTTGTAAATTATTATAATCTAACCAACCATGTCTTTAAAATAAGTTTAATAATAAAGTTGTTTTTACACAACCTAATTTTCCAACAATAATTCCACTTATACTTTTAAGTAATAACTCATTATTATTTCGCTTACTTTTATTTACGTTCCATGATAAATCTATAAAGTCCATTTAATATATGAAAAGATTTTTTTTTAAACTAAATAAATTTTTAAAAATAATAAAGTAATAAAAAATGTACTGCGTTAAATGTAGAGAGAATACAAATACACTCAACTTACAAAATGTTGTGAGTAAAAGCAATAAAAATATGCTGCGTGGAAAATGTGCCATTTGTAATACAACAAAAACTCAATTTACAAAAGGAACTAAAGGAGGTGATTTGGTTGAATCTATTAACAAATTTACAAGGAATAAAAAGTTACCATGGCCAAAATTACCAGGAGAAATGCATTTACCAGGTATGAAATTTGCAGGACCTGGCACTAATTTAGAAGAAAGATTAACTGCTACTGATACACCTAAAGAATGGAGTAAACCAGTACATAAAGTCGATAAAGCAGCTTTATTAATGATCTTGCTTATAAATATAATCAAGAGACTCCAACTTGAATTATAGCTGATGAAATAATGCTTAAACAAATGGATTCAATACCAAATTCTAATCAGCGTGAAAAATAGAACGAAAGATTATTAAACTTATCTAATCTGCTGAAGCAAAGTTTGGTATGGGAATTAAAGAACCAATAAGTATTAAAGAATTATGTCAAAAAAACGACCAGCAACCAACAAAAAAAGCAAAAACCTGAAATTGACTGATGAACTTGCAAATGATTTTCATAAGCCTGTTGTAAAACGTTAAAGGAAAAAAAAATTGATTGCAAATGGGATTGATTAAATATGGACTGCTGATTTAGTTAACATGCACACTTTTTCTAAATATAATAACGGTATAAAATACTTGTTAATGGTGATAGATGTATTTTCGAAGTACGGATGGATCGTTCCGTTGAAAAGTAAAACTGGAATTAAAGTTGCTCATACTTTCAGTAAAATATTTAAAGATAGAAAGTGTAATAGATTATGGGTTGATAAAGGTTTAGAATTTTATATCAAGCGACAAATGAGAAAAAAAATTAAAAAAATAGAAAAGAATAAAAAATAAATAGAAGGAATGCAAGTAAGCATAAAAGCAATCAAAAATATGGAAAATAATATTCAAAAAGAAATTAAAAATATGAAAAAGATGAAAAATATAGTAGATATGATGCAAGTAAGCATAGAAATGATTAAAAATAAAGAAGGAATGAAACGAGAAGGAATAAAAGATATAGAAGAAGAGAAAAAACTAGTAGAACGAATGCAACATAAAATAGAACAAATAGAAGTTAAGAAATAAGAAATAGAGAAAATGAAAATAATTGCAAATGAAATTAAAATATATGTAAAACATTCTATAATAGATAAGTAAGTTGCATCATTCGAACTTAAATGAATATAAATTTATTTGAAATGAATTAAATAATTTTCTTGTCATAATAAAAATAAAAAAGATTTAATAAAACAAGAAAGATTAGAAAATTAAATAATATATTTAGAGAAATTGAGAATATGCCAAATAAATGAATTTAAAAATGGAAATAATATAAAATATACAATAAAATTTTTTGTTTGAAAATGACATAAATAAGTTTCTTGACATAATAAAAAAAATGAAAAACGAAATGCAAAACAAATTGTTTTATGAAAGTGAAGATAGTGAAGATGAACGCAGAGTAGTGGTTAAATTAGATAAAAGTGATTATGAAAGTGATGAAAGTGAATATGAAAGCGGAGAGAGTGATTATATGATTCTGGATTTGAAACAGAATATGAAGAAGAAAATTCTTGCAAAAGAGAAGAAAGAAGAAAAAAACTTAAAGAAAAAATGGAAGAAAGTCTTATAAGACAAGGAATAGTAGTAACAAGACAAAGATTAAATGATTGTATAATAAACGAAAAAAAAAGATTAAGAAAAAAAAGAGTATTAAGAAGAAAAAGAAATACATATGACGAAAGAATATAAAGAGAGAGCGATTGGTTTCATGAAAAATGGAATGTAATAGTATTACAAGATGACCGGATTTTTCTTGTGTGACCGATGACGTCACACAAGAAAAATCCGCGACGACAAGAAACGAAATTATCGCTATTTTGAAAACTGATTTTTAAATTTAAAAAATTGATTTAAAAATTGATTTCTTAATTATTCAATTTATACACACGATGGATGACATTGCACCATAAATTTAGTTAAATTTATGGTTAAAAATATGGTTGAAAATGAAAATGAGGCAGAACTGTCATCTTTCTACTACTATAGTTCCTAAACTTTCATCTTTACCGACCCAACTAGCATTAGCCAACTTGTGTCTAAGTTGTAATACAATAGTCTCCATGCGTCGTTTTTGAAACTTGTTAAGTTTTTTATACGTCTTCACTCCAATATTGCAATTTTGATTGGTTAACTTGTGGGTATCTAACGTGATGATAGTGACTAAAACTAGTTTATCAATTATGACTTGTGTTAAAACTCTATGTAGAGCTAGGGTTTTAATATATGCTCCATACTCAGATTTTTCCATATTTAAATTTTCTTTTTAAAAGTGTTTAAAAAGAAAACTTAAAAACAAAACTCAAATGATTTTTCTTATAAACATCAAAATATTATGACTACTTAAAATGTTCGTAATTAAATAAATTAAGATGATATATACATACAAGTTATTTCTCGTTTTATTCTAAATGTATAGATCAAGTAGATTTAAATAAAAAATTTTAATTTTAAATAACCATGATAAATTAAATTTTTAATTAACTAATGTTACCTTTCCAGTTACTATTATTTGAAATTTTAACCCATATGTTTTGGTAAGTGTTCGGTACTGTTTATTATTTACAAAAGAATAGTTAGCAACTCTAAAAAAAAATTTTCTTATAAAAGTTTTATTAATAAAACTTTTATAAAAGTAACTTTTTAAAAAAGCCTTTATAAAAATATCAAACAGCATGTTTAAAAGCAAATGTCCTTTAGACTTTAAAACAGCTTTAAATTGTTAAATAAATATAGTAAAGTGTTGTAAATCCAACAGCTTCAAAAATGTAAAAAAAGAAAAAAAGTGTTCATATAATATACCTGTAATTAAAACCAGAAGCTAATCTATCATTTGGATTGTCAAGTCTAATACATATAAAAAGTATTACACGCATTAAAAGTTACGTTATTTTGTTGTTTTTTAGTACTCTTTAAAATTAAAGTTTTGATTATAAATAACTACTTTGTATTAAAGTTCTTATAAAAAATTCAATACAAATGTACAAAATTTATTCAAAGTTACCACCTTTTTATTTTATAGGCTGGAATGCACTTTGAAGGTACTTCATCTAAGTCACAATCCCATTCAACAAAAACACCAAATATCGCACCCTAAAAGTTACATATTCAACATTCAAAGTTGCTGTTTCTAAACTTTTGTTTAATAGTATAATAATTGTTCAGTATAAAAAAAAGCAAAATATATATATGCCAAAAGTTTATAAAATATATACTGTTTATAAGTTATATGCTGTATATCAGTGTAGCATATGATTACTACCCAGCAAAAATGCTTTCATCGGACCGTGATGCGTAAAGCCGCCTGCATGCCGATGCTGGTCCACTGTAAAACTTAATGCGGGTTGCCACCGCTGCAGACATGCTGAATACTTGCTATGCCATTTTTTGTTAACTTGTCGCTGCCGTCTGAAGAGCGCTAGTATGTTTAGTTGTAAAACCGTTTCTGAAATGGCATGCCAGCATTGGTAAGTATATCGCGGTCCAATGTAGTTTTACAAACACAAAGACAGAGCATGCATACACCGTGGATCAAAACTAACACCGTGGTTTAAAACAAGCCTTTATTAGCTTATTTAAAGTCTATACAATGTACCTAGAAATACACTGGAAAACAAAGTAATCGTTTTATAACACAATTTTATAGTTATAAATTAGCGAATTATGTAGATAATAAATATTTTGAAAGTATCAGTTATATCTAGTTTTTACAATTATTTAAAGTAAATAAATAAAGTTATAACTTTCTGGTAGTTTAAAACATATAATTATTGGGGCATAAATTTAAATGTTTATTTATGATTAAACATTTTAATATATATTGGTGATTTGAAGTATTATATATTTAAATATTAACTAAAAATAATCCAATAAAGGATACTGTGATATTTCTTATTGAAAACATGTTTATTTATAGTTTAGTTGTATATAAATGTGTATATATATATATATATATATATATATACACATATATATATATACATATATATATATATATATATATATATATATATATATATATATATATATATATATATATATATATATATATATATATGTATATATATATATGTGTATATATATATATATATATATATATATATATATATATATATATATATATATATATATATATATATATATATATACACTACCGCTCAAAAGTTTGGAAGCAGTTAGATTTTTTTACAAAAACATAGATAAAAAATATTTGGTGTTTTTGTTGAATGGGATTGTGACTTAGATGAAGTACCTTCAAAGTGCATTCCAGCCTATAAAATAAAAAGGTGGTAACTTTGAATAAATTTTGTACATTTGTATTGAATTTTTCATAAGAACTTTTTTAAGAACAGTTACACTTTAAATTAAACTTTTACCAACTATAATCAACATCTGTCTTTCAATATCTTATATATATAACCAACTATCTGTCAATATTATTTATATTTTTGATTCATCAAAATGTCTACCTTTATTTTTAATCATAGTTGCGCAAATGTGGGGCATTTTTTTTATTAACTTAGTAAAATATTTACAATCTAATGAGTACCATTCTGTTTGTAGGTATTCCCACATGTGCCTAGCACTACTTGAAGATCTGTTTTTAACCCTTTTATCCAACTCGTCCCAAACTAGCTCGATTGGTGACAAATCAGGTGATTGGGATGGCCATATCATAATTTCTATAAGTTTTTCTTGTTTTTTCTCATTTAAATAGGACATACACAATTTTGAAGCATGTGTTGAATCATTATCCTGTTGAAATATGAAATTTGATTCTATAATTTCATTTCCAGAAGGCAAACCGTGCATAATTTGTAAATATTCTTCTTTGTTAAGTTCGTTACCTATTTTTACTAATTTTCCTGGCTTATTTTTTCCGAAACATCCCTAAACCATTACATTACCTCACCATATTTAATTGATGGCACTGAACACTCTGGCAAAGCCCTTTCATTCTTAGATCGTCGGACAAAAACTTTTCTGTTTGAACCGAAAATTTGAAATTTCGATTCGTCGGTCCAAAGTACATTTTTTCATTTTTCAAGTGTCCAATCTTTATGAGTTTTAACCCAAGCCAACCTGTTTTTTAATTGTTGTTTAACTGTTGAAACTGACACTGTACTTGGACAAATTTCATTTAATCTCGCTGCAGTTTGGGGGGATGTTAAACGACGGTTTCGCTTTGAAGTTAGTTTTATAAATTGATCTTCATTTACTGTTGTAATTTTGGGTCTTCCACTACGTTTCCTGTCTTGATTACTGTTGGTTTCTTGTTGCCTTTTTAATGTATAATGAACGCCTTTTGCAAAAACACCCAGTTTTTTGCAATTTCCTTTTCACTATACCCTTCACCTCTAAGTGCACAAATTGCACTTCGTTTATTAATTGTTAACTATGATTGTTTTGCCATTATAAAAATAAAAAATAAAAAATTGTCAAAAACATCACTCAACTATAATTAGTCTAAGACACTGTTATTAAAAATATAACTAATCGGTCTGCAAGTAATTAACTGACTGAAAGATGTTTACTAATAACTTTGGTAACATAATTTTACCGATTTCATGTTCAGACAGGTTCAGACGTGTTTGTTTTGTTTATTAGATAAAATGACTTCAAAGCGTCTGTTATCTTTAAAAATAAATAAAATTAGTTTTATAAATCAGATTCGATTAAAAACATACAAAAGTATATTGACTTGATAGAAATGAAGTAATTATATTATAAAAATTGATTTCATCAATATATACTGACATTATATTCAAATTAACTTCTTCTAAACTTTTGAGCGGTAGTGTATATATATATATATACATATATATATATATATATATATATATATATATTTATATATATATATATATATATATATATATATATATATATATATATATATATATATATATATATATATATATATATATATATATATATATATATATATATATATATATACACTACCGCTGTATATATATATATATATATATATATATATATATATATATATATATATATATATATTTGCACAATTTTTTACACTATTATGATTATTATTGTTATATCAAAATATATTTAAATAGCATAAAAGTACTAAAACAAATACAATAAAACAGGGTTCGGACTGTCTGCGCAGACAGTGTAATTTGTCTGCGCAGACGTCAACGCGGACAAAATTTACTTCTTTGCAGACGTTTTTTCAAAATCAACAAAAAAAGTTTTAAACTTAAAAAATGTTTTAAGTAATGTTTTAACTATATTATATATTCAGTGATAAGTAACAATAGGAGTTTTAAAGATTCTTACAGTAATAATAAAAATATAATGCTGGCGCCTTTTCAGTGATTTCTTGACATTCAATTTCATTTAGAATGGCACCTTCTTCAAAAATGTAATCATTCTTGTCATTTGTATCCATCAGCACGTTATTGGTATACAAGAGTACTTGCTTTTTAACTCTCTCTTTAGTAAGACAATTTCTTAGTCGCGAGTGAATCAATCGAAAGGTCGACCAAGCTCTTTTTGCTGTAGCCAACGAGCAGATCATTTTGTTAATAGGCTCAGCAATTTCGTAAAGAGCAGCAAATTTATCGCGACCGATAATGCTCCAATAATTTTGCGCGTTCATCTTGAATATTGTTACCTTTCTTTTCTCAATCAGCGCAGCCATTTTTCCTATAAAAGCAAATACTTTATCCTCAGCAGTGTCAGCAATTTTAGGTTATCTTTTAAACAAATTAAACTGTAGCAGTGATAAAATTTGTTTTATATTCATTCAAATATAAACCTTCTGAGGCATTTTTAGGCATTAATAAAAAAGCAATTCGAATACCTGGTGTAAAGAAAAAATTGAGGCGAGGTTGCACTTTTTGTTGCATTTCTTTATCGTTCATATAAGAATTGTACATTTGACCAAAGTAATGATACACGAGAGAAAATAGAGCTTTATCACTTCCTAGTTTTCCAATCACGATGGAAGGAAATTCAATGCTTATGACATGCTTAGAGAGACAGTGCCAAACTAGGTTAGATTTTATCAACGCCATAACAGCAGCAGATGTATTACTTGACTAAATTCCTTTCAGCAATGTACTTTCTTCTTCTACTAACCTAATAAAAACGTTTATAGTTGGAGACTGCTCATTGATTTATAATAACTAAATTATTGTGTAGATACAGGAAGAGAAATATTTGCTGCAACTCGTCTTTCATCAAACTTTGCTTTCACAATGTGATGATTTTTCACATATTTGATGATTTTCTCTGCCTATTTTACTGTTTTTGTGGCCTCAGTTGTAGAAACTATGCCCTTCTCAAGCAAGTTGACTCCATGAGCTCCGCATCTGATAGCCGAGATGTGTGGATATTTCTCCTTGATGATCTTCCACGTTGATTTCATAACAGGAACGTTGTCGCTTATGAAACTGGTGAATTTTTGTGAGCCAATCTTCTCAATAACTTGTAAGATTGCCGCGGCGAATGCAGATGAATTTTGAATGAATACGGATGTATTTACAGACGTGTAAAAAAAAGGCTTCGTATTGGGCGCTTTAATACAAAAATTCATTATGTAATAGCCTCCTATGTCCGTCCAGCCGTCAGATATAAGTGTTGAGTTTTCAAAATTTCATTTTCAGAAGTAGAACATTTTGTGTATCGTTTGTCAAGCAGAGATCCTGATAAGGCTTTAGCATTCGGGATGACAGGTGCGTACAATGGATTGAGCAACTTAATAAAATACTTAAAGGCCTCCAATTCTACTAAACAAAATGATATACCCGTACGGAAAATGAAATTAGCAAGATTCGTGTCGATATCATTTGAGCTCTTCAATAATTAGTGGATGTTCATGCTGCGTGGGTGAATCAGACGTAGGCGGAAGTTGATGAGAATCATTGTTAAAATAGTGTTGTAAATTTAAGTACATGTTTTAAAAAAATAATGCATATGAAAATGAATTACATAAACCCAGCAAATATGTTTTTATTGGACCGTAATGCATAAAACCGCCACCTGCATGCCGATGCTGGTACACAGTAAAATCTAATGCGGCTAGCCGCCGCTGCAGAAATGCAGAAGATCTGCGGTACCGTTTTTTGTTGGCTTGCCGCTGCCGGCTAAAGAGCGCCAAAAAGTTTAGTTGTAAAACCGTTTTTAAAATGGCATGCAAGCATTGGAAAGTATGTCGCGGTACAATGTAGTTTTACCAACACAAAAGACAGAGCTTACATACACTGTGGTTCAAAACAAACGCCGTGGTTGAAAACAAGCGTTTATTAGTTTATTTAACGTCTTTACAGAGTACTTTGTTATAATACAATTATTTTAAAAAGTTTTATTATAACAAAAATTAATAGTGATAAATTAGCAATAATAGATAATAAATAATTTAAATTTATCAATTAATACAAATTTTTACAATAATTTATTTAAAGTAAATAACTAAAGTTATAATTATGTGGTTGTTAAAATTATATAATTATAGTGGTATAAATTTAAATGTTTGTTTCCAATAAAATATTTTAGTATATACTAGCAGCTTGAACTATTATTTATTAACTAAATAAGAAACTGTTAACTAATAGCAGCTATAAATATATGTATGTTTGTGTTCTGTCTGAACCTCTGGCGCTGTGTTGACTCACCCGTAAGTTGACTTATTTTTGTTTGTGTTCTGTTTATACTCTAATGCAGCGTGAGCTCAGTAACTAACTACTTACTCCAACTACAAAACCTACACTCACCTTAGACTCCTGTATTTTGTTAGATGCAGTGTTTTTTCTAATGCACTTACAAAATGTCATGCCTGGTTTTCTCAAAGTACTGTTGCGGGAAGTAACTCCTTTTAACTACTCCAGGTCAGGTCAGGATAATTAAGACCAATCTTGCTACTGGTATCACGTAACCCAGTACCACCTGCCACAAGCCCTGCTGCATTGCAGAGTGTGTTCTTCTTATGCAAAGGCTGGGAGAAATAAACTCCGATAAAAAATTCCCCTGCCTTGGGGCTCTTGGTTAAGTAAAGGCTAGAGATGGTGTCTCGATAAAAACACTCATCTTGGGCAGATGTTAACTGCATCCAGGTACTGTCTTGTAGAAAGCCTCCTAGGCAAAGACTTTAGGGGTAAACAGAAAAATTCTGCTAACCAGCCTAGAACCCCTTCTTCATCTATTAGGCTGGCCTAGATGTAACCTGTGTTACATTGTTTCCTGCCTAGGATGATGAACGCTGGATCTCCTTGACTCTACTCATAGAATTTTGCTTATGCGTCCTTGATAATGGCTATGCAACTCTTCCTGTTATCTCCATATGAGGGTGCAGCTCTAAAACTCAGTTTAATAATTCTGAGGCCGGCTGGTAGTAAGATTTCCCGAACTCTGTGGTAGCTCTCAGAGAGGCTGATTCCATCATCAGCTGCAAAATATTAGAGTATTAACAGTGCCATGTTGCGCATTGATGGTGTCCCTGTTAATGCTTTTGGTGTGCATTGTCAAGGCCACATAAGGAGCCCTATGTCACGGCTTAAGGTTAAATGACAGGACTGAGACAACTGCATAGCTCATTGATTAGGAGGCTGTGCTCTATCTATGAATGAGTCTTGTTCTCATTAAACCCAAATCATGACCAAAGTAACCAAAAATTTAAAACCCAAAAAACCATCCTCACCACCTAAATATTTTAATATATCTTTTACAAATATTCGCGGTCTACGAAGAAACTTTCTATCAACTGAGTCTTACCTCCTGCAAAACTCACCAGACTTGCTTGCACTCAGTGAAACAAATTTAAATTCTGCAAATCTTTCTTCAGATTTCAGTCTTGATAGGTACTATCCTTTGAATCGTAAAGACTCAAATATTCACATGCTAGGTTTAGGGGTATACATACGCATTAATTCCCCTATTTGTCGTGAAATCAGGTTCGAATCCTTTGACCATTCTTTTATGTGCTTTCGCCTAGCACCGCTTCACTGTATTACCTTTCTTTTTGTTCTTTATCGTTCTCCTTATTTCCATAATTGCACTCTTTTAGATGTTATCTCTGATCAAATTGACCATGCCCTCTCTCTTTACCTCTCTGCCAAATTTGTTGTTATTGGTGATTTTAATGCCCATCACACTGAATGGCTTGGCTCTAACACCACTGATCCTGCTGGCACTAAAGCCTTTAACTTCTGCGTTTCTCAATCTCTTACTCAGATAGTTAACTTTGTGAGTCGTTTTCCTCACAACCCTAATCATTTACCCGCACTCCTTGACTTATGTCTTGTCTCTGACCCTAGGTTATGTTCAGTTTCTCCCTTTTCTCCCTTAGGTGATTCTGACCATGCAATGATCTCTATAAATCTTTCTTCTCGTACTTCTTTTTTGGGCTTACCTTATCATTGCACCACCTACTACTATCTTAAAGCTGACTGGGATTCCTTTCGTGATTTTCTTTGTGATGATCCTTGGGCTGATGTTTTTTCTCTCTCAGCTGACAAATTCGCCTCCTACGTAACCTCCTGGATTCAGGCTGGAATAATAGTTTTTATTCCTTCGTCGTTAAAACTATTTAACAAGTGTTTGACTGAGTCTTGTTTTCCTGCTTGTTGGAAAATGGCATCTTTGGTTCCAATATTCAAAAACTCTGGAGAAAATTCTTACCCCTTAAATTATCGTTCGATCAGTCTTCTTTCTGTTATCAGCAAGGTCTTTCAGGGTTTGATCAACAAATTCCTCACATCTCATCTTGAGTCAAATAAACTGCTGTCAGACAATCAATACGGTTTTCGATCCTCTCGCTCTACGGCCGACTTGCTAACTGCTGTAACTGAAAGATTTTATCGTGCATTACATGGAGGCGGTGAGGCTAGGGCTATTGCTCTCGAGATATCTAAAACTTTTGACAAAGTTTGGCACGCTGGTCTTCTCCATAAGCTTGCTTCATATGGTGTTTCTGGGAAAGTTTTTGAGATTATCAAATTATTTCATTCTAACCGGTTTATTAAAGTCATCCTTGAAGGCCAACACTCTTCGTTATTTCCAGAAACTTCTGGGGTTCCCCAAGGTTCCATCCTGGTCCCTGTTTTGTTTCTTATCTACATAAACGATCTTTCTGACAACCTTTCATCTAAAGTAGCTCTTTTTGCTGATGACTCAACTTTATACTCCTGTCTAGACAAAAATTCTTCTCTTTTCGATCGCCTAGAACAAGCAGCTGATCTTGAGTCTGATATCACTTCAGTAGTAGATTGGGGTTCACAGTGGCTTGTGAATTTCAACTCTAAAAAAACCCAATTGCTTACTGCAAACAACTACCGTAATATGGTCAACATTCCTATATTAATGAATGGCAATCCTCTTACTGAGTCGTCCTCTCTACGTCTTCTCGGATTATCGCTTACTACTGACCTTTCATGGAAACCATATATACAATCGATTGCTAAATTAGCTTCTGCTAAGGTTGCTTCTCTTTGTCGTGCTTGTTATTTCCTTACTTCTGATTCTATTCTCTACCTCTACAAATCTCTTGTTTGTCCCTGTATGGAATACTGTTGTCATATTTGGGCTGGTTCTTCTAACGATTCACTTTCTCTTTTTGGTAAGGCCCAAAAACGCATTGTAAATGTTGTTGGACCTATACTATCTGCTAAGCTTGAACCTCTTTCCCATCGTTGTAAATTTGCATCTTTTTCTCTTTTCTACAAATACTATCATCGTCACTGCTCAGAGGAGTTATCATCTCTAGTTCCATCAACTAAAAATCATTTTCGTTTTACTCGTCATTCAGCTAAGTCTCATTCGTTTACTGTATCTGTCCATGCATGTTCTAAAAATTTTTCATTTTTTCTAAGTAAAATCCCATGAAACTCTCATGTTTGAAGCCCAATTAGTTAATATTCTTGAACACCAAACTCAATAATTTCATTTGCAAATTGCAATTTTATCACCAATTTATTAGTCTAAACCAGTTAGTTTAATTTTGTAAGTAATTGTTTTTTTTTTTCTATTTTTAACATGTGTTAAATAATTAATGAGATGGTTTCCAATCATCAAATTATAATTAAAAATCAAAATAAGAAAAAAGTTTTTCATCTATTTATGCAAATTTATAAAAGCACTCATAATACATTTACAAAATGGATGCTTATATGCAGACGTAAATATGCATGATCTTTCTTCTAAGCAAAAAAAAGTTACGCAAAAGGTGTTAAATCACAATTTATATCCAGCGTATGTAAATCCTGTTATATTGGCATAACTTCTCGCCATATAAAGACACGAATGATTAAACACTACAGAAGGGATAAAAACTCTCTTATTTTTAAGAATCTTCACTTAAAAGAAAAATGTTTTGCAAATTATAGTGATAACTGCTTTTCGTTTTTGGATCGCGAAACAAAATCGATTTAAAAACTAAAGAATGTATTCATATAGGATGGGAAAAACACGATGTTAAAAAACATGTTAAAACGACTTTTACCATATAATATAATTTGCCAGTTTTTTGTGATATTTGACATTTGTTAAAATAATTTTTAATAATTCTTTTTGTAAAAATAGGAAGTTTGTTATCACTTTTATGGCTTTTATTATGTTTATTGTTACAATTACGACGGAAAAAACACTTACTGAAACTTTTTAGCCCTTGTGTAATTAGGGGTTAGTAAATAAGTAATTTTTTTTTTTTTACAATACTTGTGTAAAGAACTAATTTAAACCTTTGCTTTATTAAAATGATTGAAGAATTTCTATAAGAGAAAAACAGGTGAATAAAGCAAGCAGCAACATAAGTGGCGTGGAAATATATCAAAGATTCTCATAACCTTCGCTGATCGAATCAATCACTTAAGCGCAAAGTAAATAAAAAAAGTAAAGAAATAGCAAAACGTAGATTTTTAATCAGCAAAAGAGTTAGGAAATATCTCAAACGTCAGTGGCAATATGGTTTTAGTTATAAAACAAGGTGCTAAAAAAGGTTAAAAACCCTAACCCTAACCCTGGCTGACCAACTAGCTGTAGCAATAAGTGAGCTAAATGAAAGAGAAATTAAAAAAAAAAAATTTAATTATTTATGGAATATCTGAATCCAAAATGGAACTTTTAGCAGATAAAAAAGCAGACAATGGCAAAAAAATCAAAGAGATTTTCAATGTAGTTAGCAAAAGCGATGTTTTACCAGTTTCTGCAAGAAGGCTAAAATCTAAAGACACAAATAAACCCGGTCCAAAATTAGTTGAACTAAGTGTTGTTTCTTTAAGAAATTCACTTTTTCTAGAAGCAAAAAATTTGAGAAAAAAAGAAGGTAAAAAATTAAGTCCAGATTTAACGGAAGCCCAAAGGAGACTTGATTATGATTTAAGAAAGAAAAGAAACAAAGCAAACAGAACACTTGCTGAAGACTCGCCCTTTCGATATGGCATTTGTGGAAATCAGAACATTAAAATTAAAGTTCAACAGTACTAAATCAACAAATTTTAATCACAATGGACTAAATGCTTTAAAAAAACGGACTAAATGTTTTGAAATGTATTTATATAAAGGCGACCTCTTCAGAAAATAAATTTGATGAATTAAAGGTAGACACGTACCCTCCACAAATAATAGCAATTGCATAAAATTCGTCTTGCATATAAAAATGATTTACTTAAAAGATCCAAATCAAATCCGAAACTTCTGTATAAATACCTAAACAGGCAACAACGAGTTAAAAAATATCAATCAGACCCTTTAAAACAGTCAAGAGTTTAAATAAATATTTCCAAGATATTTTTGTAAATAAAAAAAAAAAGGGGAACTTCCATACTTTGCAGTTGAATTTAATAAAAATTACTTAAAGTTACATAATCTAGATCCAAACGATATCAGCTACAAAATAATATTAGATATATTAAAAAACCTTATCAAAATAAAGCATGTGGTCCTAATAAAATGTCTCCATTTCAGCTAAAAAACTGTGCAGAAGCATTTTTTATTTCTCTAACATTAATTATTAGTGCATCTTTAACTAATAGTCAGCTTCCAGTTCAATTTAAATCAGCGAACGTAATGCGCCTATTCTAAAAAATGATAAGACTCTTTCCTGCAATTATCGTTCAGTTTCATTGACTTCCATGTTTCATGTAAAATTATTTAAAGTAAAGTTATAGCTGAAATGGAAGAGTAACTGATAAAAACAATCAAGTAGAAAAAGAGCAACATTGTTTTTGTTAGAAACAAATCATGTACCACTAATCTTTTAGAAAGCATTGACTATATTTCATCAAGCTTAGATGTTGGTATTCCAGTTGATGTAATTTTGTTAGATTTTGCTAAAGCCTTCGACACAGTTCCGCACAGGAGACTGTTAGCCAAACAAAAGCATACGGCTTTGATGGGTTAGGGTTAGGATTTGATAATTTCAGCACTTTTATTTGTTTTATACATTAACAACTTTTCAAAAAAACTGTCTAATGTAACCAAACTATATGCTGATGATACAAAAGTGCTTTCTAAATTACCATCAGAGCTATGCGTTACTAATCTTCAAAATGATCTAGATATTGTTTACAATTGGTCTCAAACTTGGCTTCTCCTGTTTAACATATCAAAATCTGTAGTTATGCATTATTGCCACAATAACAAAAACTATTTATATAATTTAAACAGTATTTAATTAACGGAGTCAAATACAAAAAGAGATCTGGGAGTACTTTTAAATACAAACATGAAAAAATCAAGTGATTATTCTTCTGACAAAGCAAATCAAACGCTTGGTTGAATCAAAAAATCATTTGTTTGTTTTGATTATAAGTTAATAGGTTTGCTTTATATTACTTTTGTTCGTCCATTACTGGAGTTTGCAGTTTCAGCATGATCTCCATTTCCTAAATCGGAGTGTGACTATATCAAAGGAACCCAGCACAAAGCTACTAAACTAGTATCATCAAATCATCAATCAGAATTATTTCCAATACAAAAAGACTCAAAGAATTAAACCTAACTACACTAATGGAAAGGAGAAAAAGAGGAGATATAGTACAAATGTATAAAAGTATGAATAACATTGATAAATTAGTCCATTTGCAGACTAAATCTAAATGTTAATAATCATACAAGAGGTCACTGCTTTAAAATTTCTAAGAAAATGACAAAACATAAGCACAGAAAAAATTTCTTTTTTAATCGAGTAGAAAATTTACGGAACTTTCTGCTATTGTTATTTGAAGATATTGTTAAGTTGCCTTCCGTCAACAGCTTTAAAGCAGCATGTGATTGCTGGATGAGCAGCAATTGATTACTTTGGCTGTCAAAAAGTGCCTGATAACAAACTCACTGGCTCTGCCAGTTACAGAGCTACTTAGTAACTAATTATATACTATATATTAATCTAGAATAAATGTTATTAAAACTTTGACTTACTTTATAAGGCAAAACCTTACCTAAATCAAATATTCTTGGAGTGTTAACTATTTCTTATTGAAATCATTTTTTTGTCAAATATGCTAATATAGCTTGTAAATCTACAAATTACAAATATTCGTGGTCAAATTTCGTCCAATGAAAATTACCTAACTCAAATTCACAAGACTCTTTTGCTTCTTGTAAGACTAATTAGCATTGATCTGTTTTATCTATAGATCTCAATGTTAGCGGCTATTATTTTTTGATTTGAAAGGTATAAATCACGTGCTTAAACTGACTTTAAACTTGTATATATGTTTGAATCCTCTAAACGTTTTTTTGTATGGTTACATTTAGTACCTCTTCATGAATCTCTTTGTTCTTTTTTTTTTTTTTTTGCACGATTGTGCTCTTTTTGATGTTATTTCTAATGAAATTGACTAAGCTCATTTTCATTATCCATTAATCAATATAATTGTTACTGTTAACTTTTATATTCATCACACTGCATGGAATAAGTCTTGTACCACTGAACCCACTAGCACTAAAGAAAAGAACTTGTTTTTACTAATCTCTTACTCAGATAGTTATCTTAATGTTTTGTTTTCCAGATAACCTTAATCACTTATATCCTGAATTTTTTAGTGATGGTACTAAAGCATATGATTTTTATCTTACTGATGATAATTGTGCTACGTCAACAATCCTTTGGATTCAGGTAGAAAAACTAACTAAAAAAATAATTAAAAAAAAAGATTTGCTAATTAAGCATTTTTAAAAACAAATTTTGACATTAAATTTTTTTAAATGAAATATTTAATTGCAATTTTTTCAACTGAATTTCTTCAAATAAAAACAAAAAAAGAAATGCCAAACCAAAAAGGTCAATTTAAGCAAAGCTTTTAAGCCTGTCCGAATCTAAGGGGTTATATTGAACGTTCAATTTTTTTCAGAGACTTAAGACTTTGGTTTGTCGCGGACTTTCATCTCTATGCCAAAAACAGTAAAGATAATATTCAACAAATGAAAAATTACTTCTAAGACCACAAAAAACTTTAAAGGATAAATTAAAACAATTTGGTAAATGTTCCTATTAGTGGCTGTTCCTATGCTAAGCCAACAACATCTTCGGATATAAGAACATTGTATCGAAAAATATAGAATGAAAACTCAAATAAATAAAAAAAAATAAAAATAAAATGATGTTTTTTTTAAACATTTTAAAATTCTTTAATCATGCTTAACTATAAAATAAAGCAACGAAGATAAAGATAAAACCATACGATAAAGTGATTATTTAAAGCAAATCAGAAGAAGTTTAAGCATATCAGCTGAATTTA
>NC_061168.1:41955834-41958334 GCF_022113875.1 Hydra vulgaris
TTGAAAAATTGGATTTAAAAGTTTAATTATAAAACTCAGTGCATTCAAATTACTAGTTTGGCTTTTATTACAAATACTTTTTATAATTTTAAATTAATGCAAAAGAATGTTTTGTTTGTGATTAGATGGCTTTAATTTAGTTATTTTAAAACTACCTCAGGCAACCCTAGCAAAGTTTTTTAAAAGGAGTTAACAAATGATCCAGCTTAAGCGTGTTTTCTAGCAGGCTTTTCGTTTTGAAAGTTATTTATAAAATGTTTTTCTATATTAAAGGACAGGTTTTAGATGTCTTTTTCACTTAAGAATTTCCTTTAAGTATTTACTGGTTTGGTTGTGGGGTTTCAATTTACTGGGACACTCATGTACAATAGCGTCGTTTATCTAGAGGTAAATATAGAGATTAGTGGTGGTATTCTACCCCTAAAGATAGTGATTTTCTAGTTATAATCATTTTTTTGACATGTGTAATTGGATAATTGGGTAATTAATACAATTTCTTAGGGCGAATTTTAGGTTTTTGGACATTTTTTTTTCTTCTTTATGAACCGATTGGTATTATTTACCCAAAACTCAGACCTCTTCGTAGCATCACATCTGCTTATTTTTGCAACTGACAAACAAAATCTTATTACTCACTTAGCTAGAAAAAAAACGTTATCACTATTTTCCAAATACAAATACAAATGAAAATATTTGTATTTTAGGATGAGAAAATTGAGAAGACTTTTTCAAGACAATGCTGATAAAATTGTTTACTATAATGAAGAATGAAAATAATTTTTTTTGAAAGGATCACTAAAAAAAAATTTTAAAATATTTTAGTATTAACAATATAAAACTCTTGGCTTTCAGACCCAAAATTAAAAAATTCAAGGAGCTGCAAATACTTTTCCAGCTATTATGAATTAAAGCAATGTAATATAATCGACGGTGTTAGTTAGCACGAACAAAGCTCCTGCATAACTTATTGCTTCAGGAGCTGTGCTCTATATATTTTTGAGTCTAGTTCTTCTTAAACATAAAACATGATCAAAGTGACCAAAAATGCTAATTATAAAAAATCAACCCCACTACCAAATCACCGTCGAATAAACGCTACTTTTACGTAACCTCTTGGATCAAAGCAGGTATGGACATCTTTATACTTTTTTGTTGGCTTCAAAATAAATTTCATTTTACTACATGTTATATATATATTTTTTTGCATCTCCTAAATCTTATTGTAATCATTTTTTATCTTTTTCCAAAAAACAACTCACTAAACAAAAGCTTATTTATTAATGTTAAAAAACAATGTAAAATTATGTTGTCTGATGCTTAGCTCTGTTATTCCCAGTTTACAAACCTAGTATGCTATCTTAGTAGTAAGTCTTTAGAGATTTTTGGAAAAATTTTAACCAAAGATTACCAAAGATAAGCCTAACATTCCATCTTTAATTCATGCAAATGATTTTATTACCTCTCTTACAAGGCTAAGGCTAAAATTTGTAAGTAATTTATATTTTTATTCAACTCTTGGTTCTTAATGCCATTTTCTTCCTTTCACTTCATTTAAACAGTTTAATTATTCGTTAGACATTTAAATTAACCCAGTTTCTGTTGCTTAATCTTAACTAAATTTTTATATCGTTTGTGGTTTATAGAATGTTCCTGTCATAGTCTTACAAAAGTATTTTTTAGAACTCTCCTACGTCCTCTATGAACTATTTAAGTGCTTGACTGAATCTTTTTTTCCAGCATGCTTGAAAATGTTATCTCTTGTTTTAACTTTTAAATCTTGGAAAAAGTTCTTACCCCTCTAACAATATTCCTATTAGTCTTTTTTCTGTTATTAGCAAGAACTTTGAATCTAACTTTTAAACGATTAATGCAACTTTCGATCATCACGCTCTACGGTTGACTTGCTAACTAGTGTGTGATTGAAATGTTTTCTAACTCATTAGATAGAGGCGGCGAAGCCAGGGCTATTGTTGTTAACATATCCAATGCTTTTGATAAAGTTTGGTATACTGTCCTTCTTTATAAGCTTGCGTAAAACCGTTTTATCTAGAAAAGTTTTTGTAAGTATAGAAGTATAGATCGATACAAATATAATTTATTTCGCTAATATAAAATTTTTAAAAAAATAGTTAGCCTTACGAATTGACTAGACCAAGCAAAATGCAATGGACCGAATATCTTACCCCGTTATTTTCAGTTATATTTTACAATCAATATCTAGTAAATATAAGATAGGCACAAATTATAAAATATTTGTAGTTTATAAATATAAATATTTATTTAAATATATATAAATATAAAAACTCGTAAAATGCATTTTTATAAATAATGCCATAAATAGTTCCAGCTATTGTGTTAATGAAAAAAACTTTGAGGCATGTAAATGTTTTTAAAAATAAGATGTTGTTTCCAGTAATGTTGAGATCAAGTAGCTGTTGTTTAACAACGCACTTAAAATCTTAAAACAAGTTTATCGTTCTAATCTTATTTGTGAGAAATA
>NC_061168.1:41970834-42011432 GCF_022113875.1 Hydra vulgaris
GGCGCGGGCGGATGGGGCTGCAGCGCCAGGCCCTTATAAAAAATAGGCCCTAAGGCCCGTGACTTTTTTTTTTCTTTTTTACTTTATTTTTTTTTTTTTTTAGGGAACCAGATGAATATTCCTATGTTTCTCAGTTTTTTTAAATCAATTTATTGGGAGCTGCGGAGGCGTTGTGAATAAATAAATGAGTAGAGATATAGTTTCATTTTTAGTTATAAATAAACTTTTTTTTTATAATGAATTTCTTTATAATGAATTCATTATAAAGAGTTCATTATAAAGAATTCATTATAAGAATTTATATGAATTAATTATAAAGAATTTATAATGAATTTTTTATAATGAATATTTTATAATGAATTTTTTATAATGAAATTTTTTTTATAATGAATTTTTTTTATAATAAATTTTTTTTATAATGAATATATTATGAATTTTTTTTTTATAAATGAATTTCATTTTTAGTAAATAAATGAATAGAGATTAAGTTTCATTTTTTATTTTATGATCACTTCCGTTACCGCAGAAAATTACAGCATTGCTCATTCGTTTACAAAATTAAAATAAAAAATGAAAAAGAGCGTCCCGAGCGGTTGGGATAAAATGCAAAAGTAGAAGAAGAATGAGATTCAATTAAATGAATTATTGAACAAAATATACTGCGAGAAGTGTCTCGGTATCAGCTACAGCGAGAGCGAGTTCAAATTCACTAACTATGTCAATAATGTCAGCACCAGTTCCAGGTAGTGCTAATAGTGTCCCTGCAGACTCAGCTACAGCGAGGGCAGCTTCCCCTGACCCTCCTAATTGGGGGTCTGGGGGCCCCCTAAACCCCCCGGCTGGGGGCCTCCAGCCCACTGACCCCCGGGTTTAGCCTCGCTAACGCTCGGCATTTTTACCTTGCCGCCACATTAGGCCCTCCTATACTTACAGCCCCAGGCCTAAAAATTTCCTAATCCGGTCCTGTCCTCAGTTAGTCATAAACAGAATTATTGTAAAAAGAGTCGTGTCAATGAAAATCCTGGGAATAATATTTGATGAACATCTTAATTGGAAAAGTCATATTAAGCTCGTTGAAAACAAAGTTTCTAAAGCAATAGGCATTATGTATAAAACAAAACACCTACTAAGTAAAAAATGCTTAAAAGATATATACTACTGTTTTATTCATAGTTACATTAGCTACTGTAAGATTGCTTGGGCCAGTACTTGATCATCAGAATTAAAGAAATATATATGAAACAAAGACAAGCCAATAGAGTTACATGTAATATGCATAAATGTGCCCACGCCAAACCGTTACTCCGTGAAATCAAAGTTTTAAATATCTATGAGTTAAATTTGTACCAAAACCTATTATTTATGTTTAAATATCAAAACAACATGCTTCCTAAATTCTTTAACAATCATTTTTCAATTATTTCTCATAAATACTTAACGAGGTACTCTATTCACAACTTTAACTAAACTAAGTCAACATTGAAAAAAACAGATTACTCAATTTCATATGGAGGACCTCGTCTACGGAACAGAATTCTTGACGACAAAATGAAAAGTATAACCTTAATACTACTTTTAAAAATGTAGTTAAACAGAATTTGCTTGACTTAACAAATATAAACATACTTTTATATTTTTAGTTTCAAATTTAATTTTTTTTTACGTTAGTTATTTGTTTTTCTTGCTGTTTTTTTTTTTTTTTTTTTTTTTTTTGCTTTTTACTTTACTTTTGAAGTATTTTTATCTTACTACAATAAAGTTTATATTTATTTGCTTTATATAATGAGTATTTGTATATAATGAGATAATGACACTAAAAAAAAAATTTAAATAATTATTATATATATATTTTATTTTTATATTTTACTTTAGAAGTCTTATTATAGTATAGCTATTTTTAACTTGCTATATAAAATGATTATTTATTTTTTTGTTGAAAAAACTTGTAAAGCTAATCTTTTAAATTTCTTTACTTTATTCATTTAATTTAGCAAATTTTATTTTATTATTGTTATTTTAACTTGCTTTATATAGTGAATATAAATTATTATATTTTATATATTATGGATACTTTGTAAAAAATATATCACGCAAATTGTAGGGGCTTGACGACAAGACTTATGTCTTCTACTTGCTCCTGTCATTTTTTATATTTTGATTTATTTATTAAACTTGGCAACGAGAACATTGTAAAATGCATAAATATGACGAAACAAATAAATAAATAAAAAATTATTTCATTTAGAACAAACTTTGGACTTTCCTTTTGACATACATCCTGAATAGAATTTATTAGGTTTTGTTGTTTAATTATCACCAGGAGGTAAAATTAGATAGTAACAACTAGTATATATCAAAATATATCAATAGACATCCACAGTTTTATTACACTAGACTGTGTATCATTTTAATAATTTGCATTTTAAGTAACAAATAAGGAGAAAAAAGATTTCAAATGTGAAAAATAAATTTGAGACCTCTCTTTTTGACGTACATCCTGATTAGAATTTTTATCATTTTTTATTGTTTAACTATCATCAGGAGGTAAAATTAGATAGTAACAACTAGTATATATCAAAATATATCAATGGACATCCCCAGTTTTATTACACTAGACTGTGTATCATTTTAATAACTTTCATTTTTAGTAATAAATAAGAAGAGAGGAAAGGTTTCAACTGTGGAAAATAAATTTCGGAATTCCCGTTTGCCTTACACCCTGCTTAATTTGTGTTTTATTAAATTAATTAATTTTATTAAACATATAACATGGCCAATGATTTTTCAACCTGTCGCTTAATTCACAAGTTTATATAGCATTTAAAAGAAAAAGTTAGTATGTTCAAGAAAAGCATCATTTCCTTTCAGGGTTAGGCAACCGAATATTACTTTAACTGTGTAGAAATTTTGATATCACGATATCCTTTGGATACAAGAAAGGAAGATACAGAGTTATTACAAGTAGAAGCTGTTTAAAGTTGCATCGATAACGACTAGTATTTGTTCCTTGGTTTTCTTTGATAATCAATAAGAAGATTTTAGACTTGTTAAGTATAATTTTAATTAGCCATATTGTTTATCCTTTATGAGGTCCAGGATAATCGTAATAGGAACTATGATGAACCACATTAAAGAAAAAAATTGTTTACTTAGTATTTTCATAAAAGGTATTACTGGTATTTCTTTTGGGTGTTATGAAATGTGAAATTGTGGCATGGATACTTTATGAAGTTTTTTTATACCTGTGGTTTTCTGTCTCAAAGAATGTCATTAAGCAGTAGCAGCCTCTTCTACTGCTTCTTCTTCTGAAGTTAATAACAAATTTTTATTGTTGCACTGTGTAAAACAAGACATTTTTTTAATTTAACTTTTTTAATTACACAATTTTGCAAGCAAGTAATAATGATAATTTTTTAGTTTAAATCTTATTCAAGCATATAAAGATTTTGTCTCTATAGTTAGAAAAATTATCAATCAACACCTACAAATATGCTTTAAACAAGCATAAAAATTGCATTTCAAATTATTTTAACTTGGTTATCGCTATTTCTTTGCTAGACTATCTGAGTTTTATATAGTTTACTGAGCTTATCACAATGGTTGATTGATACATTTTTGAAGTGCGATGAAGCACCTCTGTTTTAATTTCTTCTTTCTAATATTCAGTTTCTTCTAAAAGCAGTTGCAGAAATTCAATATTTTGTTATACTAGTTGGGAAGACCAAATCATATTTTTTAGTGTTTTGTATAACCAAAGGCTTTGTTAGATTTATTTATTATTTCTAAACCAAAGGCTTTATTACTCAAATTTGATCTGTGGAAAGTTTAGTTGAATTTCACTTAACTGCCTAAATTTCAAAAATAAACTTTAATCTAATAATACTGAAACATTTCAAGCAACAAACCTTTTCAAGTTTGTTATAAATACTTATGAGTTGTGTTTTAAATTAAATTCAAATACGATAAAAGTATAACTCCAAATGTTTTAGCTTCTTTTTGTTAAACAGCTTTTTTTATAACCAGACGTCTTTGTAAAAACATTGTACAGTTGCTTCAATAAGTTTATTGACTCTAAGTATTTATAAAGTTTATTTATAATTAAAAGTTATTTATAAAGTTACATAAAAAAATTTACAAAGCTAAATCTTGTTTTAATCTTGCAAATTGTTTTCACAAATTTTTTAAAAAACTTTAACATGTATATATTATGCATTACGACCAGAGGTGGAAAAAAAAAGAAAAAGAAATTGTACTTAAGCAATAGCGCTGTTACTTGAGTGAAATTTTACTCAAGTACAAGTAAAAGTTAAGCCGTTTTCCACAAGAAAAAAAATTCGCGCGAAGCGAATTTTTTCGTCGATAAGCATGCGCAGATTAAACATTTTTTGATTTTTTTTTTGCTACAACGTTTTGCTGCAGCGAAAAAAAAGTCGGTTTCATTTCGACTTTTTGCGAATTGCTACAAGCGAAAACCAATCAAAGTTTAAATATTAATCACGTGATGTAAACAGTTAAAAAAATCGAAAGCACGTTTTTTTTTTTTTTTTAAATGGCAGCAACAATAATGAACAACAACAACAACAATGAACAAAATGCTCAACTTATTATTGATTTACTAAAAATTCAACCTGAACATTTGCAAGCATTATTAAATTCATCAAATAAAGATAAAAATCAAAGTTTCACTTTACAAGTAGGTTTATCTTCGTTCAAAGTTGAAACATCTGTTGCTTCATACAGTAACAGTTTTTCCACAGAAGTTTTTCTATTAGAGGTTAGCATTTATTTTTTTAAACATTCTTAAGAAAAGTTATATCAAATACTATTTTTGAATAAATTGTATTAAAAAATTATACTTTAATTCAATTATTTACCATACTTTCAGATTAGAAAGTATCCATGTTTGTGGGATGTATCTCACCAGTCATACAAAGATAGAAGTGTTAAAATGAACGCTTGGAAAGAAATTTTCACATCTTTAAAAACAGAAAGTAAATAAAAATAATAATTATAGGTTGTAGATAAATATTAGTTGTATATACATACACTTAAATGTTTATTTTTTGTGTGTTTCAGTTGAAGTTTTGCAAAAAAAATTAAAAAACCTAAAAGATACTTTAAAAAAATGCTTCGACAAACGTAATAAGATGACTAAATCAGGTTCTGGTGCATCAGCTTTACCTAAATGCAAATACTATGAAGAAATGTTATTTTTACATGATAAGAACAACAATATTTCAACTCAAAGTAATTTTGAATTAGAAGAAACTATAACTGAAAATGAAGATCAGATTGCGACTCCAATTGCTGTAAAAGCCAAAAAAAGGAAAATTAACAATGAGGCAGATAAAAAAATAATGCAAAAACTTTCAAACTTTGAGAACGAGCTAAAAAAAGTTATGACTGATAGTCAATGTGAAGACACATTATACTGCCAAAGTTTAGTACCGACTTTGAAATCTTTACCGCTTAAAAAAAAAAGAATAGCAAAAATTAAAATATCTCAATTGTTGTATAAGCTTGAATTTGATCAAAAATGTGAATAAAAAATAATTTTTTTGTGTTATTTATTTTGTAAACAAAGAAAAATATCGGTTTTAAATTTAAAACTTTTAGTCTTTTTGATAAGAAGTATTGTTTATTAATGACCATTGCCAATCAACTGCCCCGTCAGTATTAAAATATTTTTTGAAGTTGTTTCTAATTTTTCGAGCATCTTTAGAATGATTATTCCAAGCAGAACATGAAATATCTTGTAATCCTTGTACATCACCGATTTCTTTTCTCCATTCGCCAGGAAATAATTCATTTTGACCATCCTGATCAATATAAGTATTTGGACAATAATCATAATTAAGACTTTCCTACCTTTTTGACATTAAAAAATTGTGAAGTGCGACAACAGCTTTTGTTATAAACACGACTTTTTTTGTTGAAGCAATAGTAGGTCTTCTAAAAATCCGAAATCTGGATGCAGCTATACCAAATGCATTCTCAACTATTTTCCTGACACGCGACAATCTGTAGTTAAATATTCTTTTTTTGTACGAAAGATTACAAAATGGATAAGGTTTCATCATTTGAGGCTTTAATCAAATGCATTATCTCCAACAAACACGTAGGGCAATATTGTTTCAGTACCATTTACTTTACATACTTGAGGAATGTCAAGCTGATCATTTTCAATAGCATAACCAAGTTGACTATTTGCATATACACTACCGTCACTTTGTCTTCCACTATTTCCTATATCTAATAGTGAAAATTGATATTTTGCATTGCACACAGCCAAATGAACAATACTATGAGTCTTTTTATAGTTATAAAACAATAAGCCAGAGCATGCAGGAGCTTGCATAACTACATGCTTTCCATCAATAGCACCTAAGCAATGGGGAAAATTCCATTTGTTCTCGAAGTCAGTAGCTATTTTTTTCCATTTTTTTTCAGAAGATGGTGGATCTATGTATTTCTTTTTAAAAAGTGATACTCATATGGCTCTACATGTTTCACTTATTATTCTTCCGACAACTGAAGGACTCATGCGGTAGGTCATAGCTATTGTTGTCTGTGCGTCACCGGTTACCAAAAAACGCATTGTAACACAAAATCTTTCTGGAGCAGATATACAATCTCTCATATGTGTAGATTTCTTTCTAATTAACGGACACACCCAAGACAAAAGTTTTTCTAATATTATTGGAGACATACGAAAATAACCAAAAAATAGTTCGTGGTCAAACAATTTTAAATCTTTAACAAGAAGATTATATTCTCCTTTCTGTTTACGATCTAAATAAAATTTTTTTATACTTCTTATACTTTTTTTGCGATTTGTTTCTTATATGCAATAAAAACTTTAAATAAAGCAATTTCTTTTTTAAAAGCATGCAGCGTAAATTTATAGCTGCCATTATTTATTATTAAGTAGCACGAAAAAAGTATCGCGAAAATGTGGAAATCAAAACGGCGCTTCGTCATGACGAAAAAATTCGCTTCGCGCGAATATTTCGTCTCGTAGAAAACGGCCTTTACCGGTGGAAAAATTTACTCAAGTAAAAGTTAGAAGTAGCTAATTAAAAATGTACTTAAAGTAAAGGTTACTGCGTTACTTTTTTAACAGCCCATTAGATAAAAAAGCTGTCGAATAAAAAACAAAAATCACGCAGTCTATTCTTTTCTATATAATTTATTTTATTTGCGCATAAACTTTTTTTACGGTCGTAAAAAATGAAAAGAAACCAAGCTAAAACAGTTAAAAGTTGTTATAAGCGCACCTAACATTTTTTTTTCAAACAATAGATGATATTCGAAATTAATTTTAAAAGACTAGAAATATTTTTTTACATAGAAAAAGTAGATATAAATAATGTTTTTACATAGAAAAAGTAGATATAAATAATGCGAAGTGGAAATAAGTGATAAGATAAATAAATTACTTATTAAGATATCTAATAACAAGTTAGGAACTTAATTTAGCAATTTTTAAAAACTTAGCAATTTATAAAAATTTGCTTTTAAAACAAGAATAAAGTATTTAAAAATATACAGATATTTCTCTAAAAATAGGTTTGTAAATACTTAAAAATATCTATAGCTGGATGATGGATTAGAAACTTCAACAACTTTACACAGTATTAAAGATTTAGATGAACTAATGATTGGCTTAGATTAAATCAAAGTATGTTGTATATAATAAGATTTGTGAAACAAAAGTATTACATTCTACTTTATTTTTCAAACAAAAAAAATACTACATACATATTAAACAAATGTATATATATATATATATATATATATATATATATATATATATATATATATATATATATAACATATATATATATATATATATATATATATATATATATATATATACATATTAAACAAATGTATATATATATATATATATATATATATATATATATATATATATATATATATATATATATATTATATATATATTTATATTTATATTTATATATAAATATATTTATATTTATATTTGTATATTCATATATATGTGTGTGCGTATGTGTGTGCGTGTGTGTAGAATTTCAGGTAGCAAATGAAAAAACTATTTAAAATTAAATTTTTTTAAGTTTAAATAACAAATATATTTTACTCATCTATGTTTGAATAATTTTTTTATTTGTTATCTGGACTTTTTCTTTTACACACACACACACACACACACACACACACACACACACACACACACACACACACACACACACACACACACACAAACACACATATACACCCACACACACAATATATACATACTATATATATATATATATATATATATATATATATATATATTCATATTATATTAACTTAAAAAGGTGTCATTTGTGATGTTCCTCGCTGACTAGCTGATACAGTAAAAAATAAATGTCGAACAGTGAATTCATCATGCAAATTAAACCCTGTTCTCTGCCATAACTAAAGAAAAAGGAGATAATAAATCAAGAAAACCACAATCCATAATTAATGTCTTGTCGGATATGTGACTGGTATTAGCTTCTGATAGAAACAATAAAAGAATTAGAAGTAACACCTATTAAAAACTTTACAGTATTGTGGTATTTATATTCAGACTAAGTAATACTTTATAATTTCAAATTTATTGGGGTTTGTATGAAAATTTCTAAACAATCAATAATAGCTGCGAATTTTTTTATTTCTTTTATTGTAAAGGGCTTGTTGCATTTAACGTGCCAAGGTCTTGCACAAATATTAGAGGCTTACAAACTTCTGCTAATCTTCATATCCAAAAATGAAATATTATGGAACATGCTCTAATAAAAACATTTAAACGACTAAAACGATCTTTGTTAAATGATCCTTTTAGAAGTTTCATTAAAGTCAGCAGAAACTCATCTTCTGAACATAATTTTCTTGCATGTCTTATTTTTTTAAGGTTCCACTGACAGTTCTTTTAACAGAAACAGAATTAAATCGTTTTTCAATATAAGGGCTAATAAATCATGCAATTTATTAAATAACTCTAAAGAACCAAGATTTGTATAGAACTTTACGTTACTGTTTGATAGAAGTTTCTTTTATACAGATATAGGCTTAGTTGGTTGCATTATAGTTTTGTTTTGAAGTTTAATATCTTCAGCTTTTAACTTCTTAATTTCTAAATAACAGTTGATAATAAAAGCATAAAGTGTTAAAATTAAAAAGACCATTTGAGTCAAAATAATTGAATTTAATTGAATATTTTTTCAGTATTTGAAACAAACTGATTTTTTGATGCTAAAGTAACAAGATCGTCTGTCAATATTTCTAAAGAAAAAACAGGAAAACCTTTATTATGCATTACCAAAAATTTTTCTAATGTTTGTTTGGATTTTAGTTTTGAAAGTAGAGTTCTTTAAACTGTTTTTTTTTTGAACATTTTAGCATTTATTTTATTAACTGCTTTAATCGCATATGCATTTTTACAAGTAGAGGCGAATATAGTGGCTATTTTTGTTGAAAATGAATCAGAAATTATGTTGTTATTTCGTTTATTTATTGGTCAGTTACAATTAGATGAAACAGAAAGAACTAATTATCTTATTTTATTTAATGAGTTGTATTCCAATAATTTTGTAGGATATTCATATTTTTCATCAATAAAATGTTCTGAACAAATTCTCCTGTACTTAGAAGCTTTCCATTGAGATTTATCTGAATTTACCTGATTTATCAATTTTTTCCAAATGGATTGACGCTGGGTCTTTTTCTTCAGTAGGAAAAGGAATAAGTTTATATGGTTCAAAACAACGGCGCTGCTGTTTTGAGCTGCAGCAATTAGGATCTTCTCTTGAATATTTATGAATTTTACAAATAGCTATTTTCCACTTTTTAAGTTTAGTTGAGTGATTGGAACAACCAACGACAACACAAGAAAGTGATGTAGCCATGTTAAGAAAATAATTAAACTAATATAAACAAAATCCACTGTTACTTCTTATGCTGTTTGTTTATTTTATTTATTCTATATCTACTTTTCTGTGTAAAATACACACGAGAGGTTCAAGTTTCTTATTATTCCGGATTTAAAAAAATTTAGAATATTGTCTATTTAAAAGTGTCATTTTTATTAAATTGAGCGAAAGTCGAAAAAATAGAGAAATTACATCATAGTATTTGTGAAATTAAACAATACATAATAAGTTTTTTTACTCATTAACGAATATGATTTCAAAAGTAGCGAAGTACAATACTTTAGGAAAAAAATACTTTAGTAAAAGTAAAAGTACAAATTTAAAAAAATACTTAAAAAGGTAAAACTTTCAAAATAACTAATCAATTACAGTAACGTTAGCAAATGTAACTCATTACTTTCCACCTCTGATTACGACAACTGAGTAATTAAAAAAACAAATTTTTTTAGTTTGAAAAAATCATTTTTTGAGCATTATTTACCATTTTATCAATGTTACAAGTCATTTAATGAATTTAAACATTTTTATAAAATACACTGATTCCGGTCAAAAAATTCCTCCCCCTCTCTAAAAAAAGGGCAGAGGGGAGCATGATTTTTTTTCGGACTTACCCAAAAAATTGTAAACGCACTTGCCTCCCTCATTTTGTAACTTGTTTGACACTATAATATGTTGTCGTTATTAACTTCGATCTTGTAGTAACCTCAAATTATCTATCCCAAATCATTCTTCGGTTAAGTACGGTCATAAATCAATCACTAACCAATGCGTAAAATCATGGAATGAATTGCCTCTTCACCTTAAATCACTAAACTCTATTACACAATTTAAAACCCGTTTTAATGCTTTTTTTAGGAGATATGTAATTATTGTGAGTCATTATTAATATTGCTTTTGGTATCGTTATGTGATTTAAATAATATTATAACATTGTTTTATATGTGTGTATGTATATGTGCACGCATGTATATGCGGTTGTAAATGTGTGTGCACATATGAATGTATTCTCTATTTATATATATATATATATATATATATATATATATATATATATATATATATATATATATATATATATATATATATATATATATATATATATATATATATATATATATATATATATATATATATATATAAGTGCGTTCGTATGTGTGTATATATATATATATATATATATATATATATATATAAGTGCGTTTGTATGTGTGTATATATATATATATATATATATATATATATATATATATACATATATATAATTTGATCTATCTTTTTTAAAAAAAGATATTGATCACTCTTAAACCGACAAAAGTTAAATTTCCAGCAGTATACACCATTTATCAATAAATAAATATATATATATATATATATATATATATATATATATATATATATATATATATATATATATATATATATATATATATATATATATTTATATATATATATATATATATATTAATTTATAAAAATAAAGAAAACAACTTTTTATGGTACTAATAGTTTCATGCCTAAAGGCAATCATCAGCCACGTAATACAAAACAAGAAACAAAAAACCGTTAAAATATAAAGTTACAGTGGAGTGTGCTCCGTCGTCAAAACAAAACAAAAACAAAAAGATAAGAAAAAACTAAACACGGCTGCCTAATCACCCGTATTGAAATTTAAAAGGAGGAATTTGCTTTTATGTCTACATTTAGATACTAGTTCATTCCTCTTATTTAATAAGTTATCATAGGTGTACGATATTATGAAATACTTTTCGTATAGACATAAGTTGCACCTTTTTATTGTAGGATTGTAAGATCTGCAACGTTTTAAAATTTTCCTTTTAATTTTCAGGTTTACTCCATTTTCTTTTAACTTCCATACTTCCTTAGGCAACTCAGTATCGTTTTTATTTTTTTCGAAGTTAAAAGATTTTGCATGATTAGCGTATCTAAGTTTAAAAGCAGTTTCACTTACTCCAAAATACACTTTTTCAATCCCGTCTGGAGTGCCTGGATATAGAGTGGCTTGATACACTATGCTATTAACGAGGCACTGTTGATTTAAAGGGCACTTGCTTTTAGTAATACAATTGCAACTTCTATCCGATTCTGGGGGGATGTTTCTCATAACACGACGGCTATTAAAGTTAACGATTGATTCAATGCTTGCCATACAACTGTAACTCACCTTTAGAGTATTTTTATTAAAAATCTTGTGGTATTTATGGCCAACTGGAAAGTGCTTGTCAATTAAATCCAAAAAGATTTTACCAATTTTAGTAAAAACATTTTTACTATATGGGGGGTTAAACCAGATAATATTGCGCTTACGGTTTTTTGGTAGAGGTTGAATGAGTTTCGGAATATAATTAAGTTTAAATTTGTAACCAGACTTTTTTAATGCATCCTGATACAAATGAGAAGAGCTTCGAAAGCTAGTGTCATTAGATGAATTAGCTGACAACCTTAATTCTATAGAACGAGGAAGTTGCTTTATTATGCTAGGAGGGTGATTGGAATCAACATGCATATAATTTAGTTCATTGATTGGTTTACAAAATGGTCTAAAAGATTGATCATTGAGATTAAGTGTTACATCAAGGAAGTTCACAACTTTCATGTTACATTGTATGGAGATAGAAAGATTGTTATTTTTAAAAATTTGAATAATATGTTTTTTTATCGTGTCCATAAGGTGGCCACTAGCATTTTTAGAAACCGCTAACCCATCATCTCGGTATAAGCCAAAATCTGTCCTGTTATAATGCTGGGATAGCTAAAAAAGAAGAAAAATACCAACAAGCTCACATACTTCTGCGCCGTCAAAAGCACCCATTGCAACATCAAACAAACCACTGTTCTTTTTAATCCAAGGTTGCTCATTATTAAACAACAACGACTTTCGAGCTTGTTTAATTATTAGTTTGTCTTCGTTTTTAATGGTTACAAAATTCTCAGCAAATTTAATGGCATCATTCAAAAGACTTTGATTGATAAAAGAATACAAATCAACTATGTCAAAAATTAAAAATTTATAAAAATGCTTGTTTTTAATACCTTTGAACCAATCTAAAACGTTTTGCGTGCTTTTCCATTGATTAAGAGAGAGAGTATTTTTCAGCTCAGCAATAACGTTGGATAAAATAAATTTACTGATCCTTCCAATTTCATATTTTGCTGGATTCAAAAGGCGGACAGTAGGTTTGTTTAAAAAGTTGTCTTTATGATCTTTTAAAGTGATGAAGCAGTTAGATGGTGTATTAATTTCAATTCTGCTAAAAATCTCATGATTTTTTAACAAAACTTTCCCCTCCATATTTAACAGACTATTTATAAGTTTACTGATCATTTTTTGCTGGATTCAAAAGGCTATTATATATATATATATATATATATATATATATATATATATATATATATATATATATATATATATATATATATATATATATATATATATATGTATATATATATATATACATATATATATATATATATATATATATATATATATATATATATATATATATATATATATATATATATATATATATATATATATATATGTATACATATATATATATATATAAATATATATATATATATATAAATATATATATATATATATATATATATATATATATATATATATATATATATATATATATATATATATATATATATATATATATATATATATGTATAAGTATATAAATATGTGAGTGTATGTGTGTATATATATATATATATATATATATATATATATATATATATATATATATATATATATATATATATATATATATATATATATATATATATATATATATATATATATATATATCCATAGAGTAGCATGTTCGAAAACAGATTTTACATTAAAATGGATACTTACGAGGACATTAGCAGTATCGGGGACATTTTAGTGTACTCGATAATTTTTTGTCCTCGTAAGTCGCGTTTTTTTTAAAAAAAAATGTCCCCGTAAATAGTTTTTATGCAAAGCGAAAAGTACATACATCAACTGACAAATAGCCTGACTCGCAAGGGAGTGCTGCTACATTGACTGAAGGTTTGGTTAGGCCAGGCAGCAAGGTCAGGCATAGGGTTAGGGTTAGGGTTAGGGCTAGTTATTTTAATGTAAATAATCGTTTTAGTAAATATATATATATATAAAAATATAAATTATAATAGATAATAATTAAATAAAAATAATAAAAATATTTATAAGAAATAAATTTTTTTACGAAAATAATAAATTTAAAAATGAATAATAGTCTAGTCGCTTCATGTAAAAAAAAAAGGAAAACTAAACATTTTGAGTAGACATTCTAATTTTTATATAGACACTCTAATTTTTATATAGACTTGTTCTTCATAACTTGAGAAGTTGAAAATATTTTACGTGCTACTTAGAAAGTGCTTATAACTTAAGTTAGAGACAAAAATTGATGCAAATTATTGAAAAGACTTCAAGTTTAAAATAACCGCCATGTTGTTTATAAATCAAATACCGCAAGGCATTCGATTAAGTTTTAACAAATTATTTACAGGGGGTTAATAATTTGTAAAATTAGATGTTTTAAGTATAATTACTCAAATCTATTTAATCAAAATTTCATAAACTTTATTTGAAAACAAATTTGTTTATAATTATCTTTTAATTTTGTATCAAAATTATAAAACAATTTTAATGCAATAAATTGAAAAAAGAAATTTTAATCCCGTTCTTTGTTTACGTTAAAAAATAAATACTTTTCAAAAACTGTTTACTAAAAAAACGCGTTTTTTTTTTATTATTATTTATTTATGATTATTAAAGTAAATAATGGCGAGTTGTAAAAAAATGTAGCATCTTAATCTATTTCCTAAAAATGAAATTAAAAATGCTTGTATACTTCATCAAGGAGAAGTTGGTCGTAATAATAACAAACTGCGTGTTTTTACTGAAAATGCGCTTGCGAAAGTGAAGAATGCATGGTAAGTCACAAACTAAATGTCAAACTCAATATATTTCTTTTTATCTGTCTCAAACAATGGTACGGAAAAAATAATAAATTGCAAGGATTTGATAACAATTTATTTTTTTTACTATAGTCAAATTCGAAATGACTTTAAAATTATAGACATTCTACCTGATTCGTGACCGACAACTCTCTTGTTTCATCAAAGATGTTACCATGAGTATGTGAATATAAAAACATTAAACATTCTACAATATCAGAAAAATAGAGCGGAAAAAGTCAACGAGAGTGTAGGCGTGGATATTGCATCTTCATCTAAGCGCAGAATCGCAGCTCGGAAAAGAGATAGATCAGGTAAATTAAAAAATTTCACTCTTGGGTGTGAAATGCAAAGCAAAAAATATTACCCTCAGTTTTCACGTTTTTCATTGTTTTATGTACTACTTTAAAGTTAAAATAATTCCCTTGTTTCAGGAAAAATTATTGCGGATATAGAATGTTACATTTGCTATTGCAAAAAGACTAATAAATATAGGAATGGATATGAAACGCTTACAAAATGCGCAACAGAAAGTGCAGCAAACATGTTAAAAGAAAACGCTGTAAGTAAATCTGACAACCCACGGCTTATGGCTTTTATTTCGGGCACAGAATGGCAAACAATAATTTTCCTAGAGTTATATTATCATCGGATTTGTTACTTTAACTATACAAGACCCCAAAAAGTTCCTTTAATTTGAACAGAAGATGCAATTATGCGTCTGCTCTTCGACTATGTGAAAGAAAACGTATTAGACAATTTAGAGGTTATTCATACTAGTAAACTATCAGAATTTTACGAGGAAAAATGCACAGATAGAACAAAAATTCCAGATAGAAGAACTCTGCAGGATGCTGTTGTTGCAGACAGTTGGCGGATCTGTTTAGTTGTGGTCACCAAAATACGGCTATTCTTTCTTAGACAACAATACAATTGAGAAGAGGAAAATCATTGAAGTTTTTTTAAAAAAGTTTGAAAATCTAGAAAAAAAGAATAATCCAAAACCAATTTAACAGCTAATCGATCATGTCGCACAAAAGATTCGCAACGAGGTTTTGTCTATGAAAAAAGCATACTTTAAATGGCCTCCTAATGAAGACGACTTACTATGTGTTAAAACTGAAATTCCACCTCTTCTGTATCAACTTTTTGCACAAATTCTATTTTGTGCAAAACAAATTAGAATTATACACTTATTTATGGATATTGGCGTGTCTACTAAAAGACGGACTCTTGACATAAGCCTTAATGCATCACAGTTAGGTACTGATTGTTGCAAAGCTCTTCTTGCTCTTCATGCATTTAGCGGGAATAATTACACAAGTGCATTTTACGGGATTGGTAAGTCAAAGTACTTCAAAGTAATGACACAGTCTGAAGAGTACAAGTCAATTTTTTCCAAGGTTGGGGACTCTTTTACCTTTGATGTAACTTATTTTTATCAAATAAAAAAATTTATATGTCAGTTATATGGATTTAAATGCAGTGATACGAACGAAGGAAGATACCTTAAGTTTATTGCCAAGAAAGAAGCTCCGGAACCCCAAATACTTCCACCTACTAAAGATGCTCTTATGTGTCATTGCAAGAGAGTTTCGTATGTAACAGCATTTGTCAAACGATCATTAGAGGCAAATCCCGATATTCTAAAACCTAATGGATACGGATGACGAGAAATTGGCGATCAGCTTTAGGTTGAATGGATGCTTATTCCACCTGCTCCAGAAGATGTTTTGCAGTTAATTTCCTGTGCGTGCAAAATGTCAAAACGTGAAACACGGGTTTGTCTTTGTCGATCGCATGGATTGACATGTACGGATTTGTGCAACTGTTCGTCTTGTGAAAACACATATGATTGGGACAACACTTTAACAGAATATTATTCGACTGATTCCGATGCAAGTTCAGGATTTTTAAATGATAGACTGACAAATAGCCTGACTCGCAAGGGAGTACTGCTACATCGACTGAGGTTTTGGTTTGGGCAGGCAGTCTATCATTTAAAAAAAAAGAAATTTAAGTTTTTAAACTTTTTCTGGTCTGGTTTATTAATGCGCTCTTCAAAACTACAGTTTATGGGAAACTCTTTTTAACTACCATGCAAGAGTATATATATATATATATATATATATATATATATATATATATATATATATATATATATATATATATATATATATATATATATATATATATATATATATATATATATATATATATATATATATATATATATATATATATATATATATATATATATATATATATATATATATATATATATATATATATATATATATATATATATATATATATATATATATATATATAATATATATATATATATATATATATATATATATATATATATATATATATATATATATATATATATATATATATATATATATATATATATATGTATATATATATATATATATATATATATATATATATATATATATATATATATATATATATATATATATATATATATTATTACAGAAGTGCTATTTGACGCACTACAAAATATACAAAATTGCTGTTTTAGGTCGAAAAAAAAAACGCTTAAGTCGAAAAAGTGCGTCTAATCGCGCTCAAGTATATATATATATATATATATATATATATATATATATATATATATATATATATACATATATATATAAATATATATATATATATATATATATATATATATATATATATATATATATATATATATATATATATATATATATATATATATATATATATATATATATATATATATATATATATATATATATATATATATATATATATATATATATATATATATATATATATATATATATATATATATATATATATATATATATATATATATATATATATATATATATATACTCTTGCATGGTAGTTAAAAAGAGTTTCCCATAAACTGTAGTTTTGAAGAGCGCATTAATAAACCAGACCAGTAAAAGTTTAAAATTAAATTTTTTTTTTTTTTAAATGATAGACTGTCTGGCCAAACCAAAACCTCAGTCGATGTAGCAGCACTCCCTTGCGAGTCAAGCTATTTGTCAGTCGTTGTAGCAGCACTCCGTTGCGAGTCAGGCTATTTGTCAGTCGATGTAGCAGCACTCCGTTGCGAGTCAGGCTATTTGTCATTCGATGTAGCAGCACTCCGTTGCAAGTCAGGCTATAAGATAGTTGATGTAGCAACATTTACGCATGTTTTAAAAATGTTTTTATTTTAAACAAAAACAAAAACACCACTTATAAAAAAAAACTTTCTAGTCGTTATAATTGCGGTTTTTTAAAAAAATTTTAAAAAACAATAAAATTTAATGTACTTCCGAATTAATTTAATTGCTTTGACATTTCGAAGACAATCAAATACAGCTTAAGATACGAGGTAATTAAAATTGTAGTCGAAAGAGACTTTTTTTACATTAAAACGCTCTTTCGACTACACTATAAGGATATATATATATATATATATATATATATATATATATATATATATATATATATATATATATATATATATATATATATATATATATATATATATATATATATATATATATGCATTTATATTCGTTATACATTTTTTGCAACAATCACTTTTTTGTTATTACTATTTTTATTGTTAAATTTTAATAAATGTTAGAGTTGTTTCTTGATATTATTGTTTTATAACATTATATAAATATGTTCCTAATAAATACTGCTATTATTCATATTTTATTGTTATTAATATCAATTTAATTTGTATTTACTTTATACTATTATACTATCAGTTATTACTAATATTGTTTTTGAATTTTTATTATTATTTTTATTATTATTATTATTAACTTGTTATTATTATAAATTTGATAGGTTTTTACTTGAGATTAGTATTATTACTATTTGTTAATATCCTTGATATAAGATTTTTTATTCAGAATAAACTTGATTTGATTTTATTTAAGTTTTGTAACAACTTTTAATTCCTTAAGTTAGTTTCTAAGTTCTATTTCATAAACATTTTTTTTCCGATAAAACGTTTAAACATATTATAATTGAACAAGTAAACTTTCAAACATAAAACTTAAATGTTTTGTATTTAAAACTCAATTTAAAAATCTATTAGGTGACGATAATATTATGGTTTTTAGAAATTTTACTTAATTTAAATATAATTGCAAATCAAAAAACACAAAAAAATAACGGGATAGTAAAATGAATGAGGTAATATATTTATAAAAGAATAATATCTTTAGTCAGCATTTTCTATAGTAATATGAATATAGTAAAATGAGTGAGTTATAGTAAAATGAATAAGTTATAGTAAAATGAATGAGGCAATATCTTTATAATAGAATAATATCTTTAGTCAGCACTTTCTAACTCGTGTACAAATATATAAAATTATATATTAGTTTTACTACCTACATTGAGGAATATATATACTTTTAATGAATTGAAGCAAAAAAAATGACATGAAAAAAAATGTTATGAATTTCCAAAAATCTGTAGGGTCTTACCCCTTCATTGACTAAAAATTAATGTCAAAAAGCTAGATTAATATATCTATCCAGAGTTTTAGATAAAAAAGCTAGATATTTATCAATTTAGAGTACATTAAAAATAAGCAGAGAAAATTGTCCTTTTAGCACAGTCTTTCTTTTTAAAGGGTCATCGCAGCTGAGAAAAATGATTTTTTTAATAACTTTGTGTGTTTTAAATTATAATAAATTTTATTTTGCTAATAAATGTGGAAATAAGTTTCTAACACAAAGCTAATTTTATGTTATATTTTTTATTTTGTTGAAATGTTTTTATAACTAATTTAATTATTTTCTTATGTATGGCTCTTTTCTTTCAGAATGGTTTCACCTATTTTATCTACTCACAGCAATAAAAGAATTTACATTTATAACTGGAAGTTTGATAAAGATATTTAAAACTACTTATCATCACAAAGCTTTACCCAAAGTTTTTAATATCCTGCCTTGTCAAATTTTGCTGTGAATTTTTTTTGTTTCTGCATAAAAGCACTTTGTTTATTCAAAAAGCTGCGAAATACAATTCTAAAATGTTTACTAAAACTACTAAAAGAAATTATAAAGTGGATTATCAGGATATAAAAATGATAAAAGAAAGTTATAATGTAATTCTAAATATAGAATTACACTTTAAATTTAATTATTTTTTATAGTCAACATTTGCATTTACATGGTCATCAATTAAAATTAATCAAAAATGGCAAAATAAATTCAAAAGCAAACTTGATGTATAAATTTTTTTTTTGCTTAACTGACGTCACTGAGCAATATATTTTTGGCTAAACTTGAAGTATATACATATATATATATATATATATATATATATATATATATATATATATATATATATATATATATATATATATATATATATATATATATATATATATATATATATATATATATATATTTATATATATATATATATATATATATATATATATATATATATATATATATATATATATATATATATATATATATATATATATATATATGTATACACATATATTTGTATATAAATATATATATATATATATATATATATATATATATATATATATATATATATATATATATATATATGTATATATGTATATATATACATATATATATATATATATATATATATATATATATATATATATATATATATATATATATATATATATATATATATATATATACACAAATATAAAATAAATAATTTTAATTCTCGATGAAAGGTAATTATATTTGTGCAAGCGCAAAATAACTTTAAATCAATTTAAACTACAACGTTTCACTGACAAAAATTACAACTTTATGCCAAAGTAAAAGACAACGTTCAATATTACGAAATGCCAACTTAAAATACAATGTTAAGCAAACGTTGGTTATTGTTTGTTGGCAAAGTTGCATTTTTAATCAAAATAATATAAAAACAACGTTGAGGGTTACTGTTAGATTAACGCAACGCCCAACATTGTTCAAACGTTTTGTAAATGTATGTGTACTAACTGTGTAGTTTCTTGAGTTCATAACTTTGTCGCAATCTTTAAAAATTTAAAGAACACTTTAAACGTATTTTAAAAAGATCAATATTTAAAGACTACTACGCAACCCTGTTATACTGAAGATTATTAGGCATCGTTATATAATATATTATACTATAAAATGTATTATATAATGGATCTTGATGAAGATTCAACAAATCGTATTTTAAAGATATCAGAGTAGCTCATCTTCACTTCCCAGAACACAGAATAAACTAGTAATTTATACAGTTCATTTTGTACTTTGTCCCTTAAATACATGAATGTATTGTTTTTAACAGTTTAAATACAAAATTTATTATGGAGGTTGCATTCTTTTGTAGGTTGTATGAACCAAAGTCAATATATCTCCCAAAATCTTATTAAATTATAGTTTGTTTTATTAAACGTTTTTATAATCATTTTCTTATTATGAGTTATTATTCAAATCAAAATTATTTTGTTTGCAGAAACTATAACGAGGAATGCACATCAAAATCGAATGTGAAGGGCTCGGTTTTCTGCTTTAAAAGACTTAGATGGAAAATGAGTCTAACGCGATAAAGTCTTCAAAAAAACAAGGCTTTACTGAGAAATATATTTGTACATACAATAATGAATAATTTGAAATATTTAATGTATTATAATACTAAAAATTATTTGTTATTTTACTACATTTTATTTTTTTTTATATCGCTCTCTGAACAAAATATAAAATGAATTAAACATAAATATATATTCTGAATTTAATATACTATGTACAGTCCTCGAGCAAGTTATTTATTAAAAATTAAAAATTAACTTTTAAATAAAAAATAAAGGATGATACAAATATAAAATAGCTAACAAACAAATTTTAACTATAAGTAAGTAAAATTAATCACTTTATTTATATAAGTATTGGTATACTAGTGTATTTTTAATCATTAAACAGAAAACAATATTTATAATATGAAAGTAATAAGTGCTTTATTTTTATTTTACAAGCAAACCCGCCTTGACATGTGAAGCGCCCACAGCCAATTTTTAGGTAGACCCTATATGGGTACCCCATTCAGAGCTTACCAAGCAGTACATTCTGGCCCCACTAAGGGCCTAGATGAATATGCTGGCTGGGTATCGATTTTTTTTTCTGAGGGTTTTTATCTATAGTTTAGCCTAATACATTTTTTATAAACATTCACTAATGCCGCTATTTTAAATACATTTATATCAAAAAGACTTCTAAGTCTATTTATATCAATTGCAAACTCAAAATATGCTATGACGTTTAAACTTAAATATGTTTGTAAGTAACACTACATAATTGGCGTTTTATATTCGCGTAAATTAAACTACGCGTTGTTTTTTATATATCTTTATTATATATCTGTATATAATCTTCTAATACTTTTTTTAAAAAACTTTCAATTAAAAACGTGATGAAAGACTCTTTCTCGCCATTACCACAACTTTAATATTTACAAATATAATGGTAATAGAATAAAGAAATTTCATCAAATTTAAGCAGTTTTGTTTGCCATTTGCAGGTTTTATTTTTAAATGAAATACTAACTTGTTAATATCTTTTTCTATTGGACACCATGCATATATTTCACACACTCTGTGTGTTATGTTTGGGCGGTCTGATTGAACACACTTTCCAGTTCTTAAACCTGAACAAAAAGTAAATCAAGTTATTTATTTAAATTAATAATTTATAAATTCAATGTACAAAGGTGTGAAAAAAATAATCAGCTCGTAATTTATTATTAAATTTGTTGAAAAAAAAAAGAACAAAGTATTTTAATAATTGTTGGATATTAAAACAAAATATAAGAAAAAAAAAATAGTGAAAAAAAAATATATTTTTGTAAAAGTTTTGGTATAAAGACCAATTGCAATTTGCCTAAGATTACTTAAATGCCCAATCAAAGATTATACCCAGCAAGCACATTATTAGTTAATATATAGTTTAAAATTAATATATAGTTAATATATAGTTAATATATTAGTTAATATATAGTTTAAAACTAACGACCTACAATGAGACCTAAGTAAGATGTTTTTTTTTAAATGTTTTTACAATATATAATTGTAAGGGCGACAAAATATAAAACATTGATCGAAAATTCCGTTTCCGATTCAGTTCCGATTATTTTTCAACACTCAACAAGAACAGACGCGTTTCTATAGCTCCGAAATAAAAAATTTAACGCTGTTTGTATTGAAATCCAAAAATTCATTTATGCAAACAATGATTTTGTCTCAGGTAGGCTAGAACAAGTAAATAGAAAAACAAAAGAAATTATTATTGAGATAAAAAATAATAGTGAAGTTGAAAAAAATAAATAGTAAGCTTAAGAAAATTGAAGACCATTCAAGGACAAATGTTTTGAGAGTTGATGGATTAAAAGAACGTGAGAATGAAAATTGGAATAAAAATGAATTTTAAAATGAATAAAATGAATTTTAAAATGAATAAAAATGAATTTTAAAATTGGAATAAAAATGAAAATTAAAATGAAGCAAAAGCTTTTTGAAGATTTGGATTAAAAAACGTGAAGACTTGGATTAAAAAACGTGAAAATAGAACGAGTCCGTAGGATAGGGATTAGAGACCCTCAAAAGATTTGATCAATTGTAATAAAATTTTTAGATTATAGAGGCAAGGTTGCTATTCTAAAAAAATCCCCAAGATTAAAGAAAAAAACATCTACATAAATGAAAATTACTGCGTGGAAACGATATTAATAAGAAAATATCTGAGAGAGCAACAGAAAAACAAACGAGAGCTTGAAAAATTCGCAATAATATCTTACAATAAGTAAACCCAGCTAGGGTTAGGGTTAGGGTTACGACTGAAAAGAAACTTTTTAAAAGAAAAAATATATATATATATTCGCTCTATGATAACTCCTACTAAGACATATGCTTTTTTATAAAAACTATATATATACAGTATCGGACAAAACAAGAGTAACCAAATAATGCTAATTTAGTTTCTTTATATAAAAGTACTGCATTTTTTCAATTTAGAGAAATAACTATGTAACTGTTTAGAGACAACGTTTTTCAAGTTTTATTCATCACAAAGTTCATTATTTGTACACGAAAATTATTAAATTAATCAAAAGTATTAAAAAAAGTTGAGTTCCTTTCGAACAAAACAAGTGCAACTGCACAAAATGTTGACCATGCTGTATTTCGCTATCAATGTTTGGTGGCGAATTCTTTGTTGTCGATCACTGTCTTGCATCTTCGAGGCATAGATTCGATCAGGTGATCAATGAAACTTTATGAACAGTTGATTTATTTATTTATTTTCTTATCATTACTTATTTTTTTTCTTATTATTTATTTTTTTTATTATTATTAGTTTTTTTTATTGTTATTTTTTTTTTCTTCTTATTTTTTTTTTTTCTTATTATTTTTTTTTTTATTATTATTTATTTTTTTTATTATAATTTATTTTTTTTATTTTTATTTTTTTTTCTTATTATTTATTTTTTTTATTATTTATTATTTTTTTTCTTCTTATTTTTTTTTTCTTATTATTTATTTTTTTATTATTATTTATTTTTTATTATTATTTATTTTTTTTATTATTATTGATTTTTTTTATTATTATTTATTTTTTTTTATTTTTATTTTTTTTTTATTATTTATTTATTTTGCCGTTGATAAATAGTATAAAAATGAAATTACAATAAAAGGTAATATTGGCCGTAGCAAGAAAAAGACATGTTGTCTTATCACCGAGCCCCGACACACCAAAATTTAACATGCACAAAAAACAAAAAAAGACAAAAAGACAGTATAAATACAAAAACTAAAACAAAAAATCAGTCAGCAATAAAATAATTTGTTGCTAATAATCTTCTAGCAAAATAATTTTAAAAATCAAAAATTAAAAACGAGAGAAAATCATGAAAGTTATAAAAACGCAAAAAAAATGCGTTGTTTAACTAAAAAAAAAAAAAAAGCAATATAGGTAACCATAAGTCATTGGGCTGATTATTTATTATCGTAAAAAGTATGAACAAAAAAGACAATTTTATTTTCCATATCTTCTATACTAATGGTTTGAAACCATTTTAATAAAAGCTAAAGAAAGTGTTAAAGATTTACTTTATTTTTAAGTGATTTAGTTTAAACCTTTAAATTGTTTTCAGAAAAGATATTTGAAATCTAATATATCGAAATCCATTTTCAGTAAATGCCGTTTTGAATCGTTCTTAAAACTTTGTAAATTGTAGTTTAAAACAAAGTTTTGTTTTTTATTAAAGATTGGAAGAAATTCATTCTAAACTAAAGGTCCCCAACATTGAATTTGGTACAAACTTAATTTAAGAAGACTTATTGGAACTACAAAATTATTCACTGAAAATATGGTTGTATATTTATGGGAGGATTCATTAAAGTAGGATTGAAATGCTACTGGAGAAACCCCTAGTAATTATCCTTATTGATCCTTATTACGAACACCTTCTTGTTTAATTCTGCGGTTGACAATCTCCTATAGGTTCTCGATATGGTTGAGATCCAGAGATTGAGGCAATCAATCCATCACCAATAGGTGGTTGTCTTTCAACCACTGCTTGACTACTTTTGCAGTGTGTTTCGGATTGTTGTCTTGCTGAAAAACACAGTTTTTTGGCATACTCTATTCAGCATGAGGTAACATAACATCTTTTTTGTTGTTTTTTTTTTTACATAAAACGGTCCATTGTTCCATCGAATCAATGCATCGGACTTTGATTGATAGCAGAAAAACATTTCCAGACCATTGCATTGCCTCCACTACGCTTCGCGGTTTTATGGCAGTAACGTAAATCGACGTAACGAGGCGTTTTCTGGCCGGTCGACGTACACGGTAAATGCCATCGCTCCTAATGATGTTGAACTTTGATTCATTACTGAACGGGACAGTTCAATATTTCTTCAATTTACAGTCAATATGAGATGTAGTCTTTTTTTCTGGTTCTTTAGTGAAATCAGCGGTTTCTTTGCAAAACATCGAGAAAACAATCCGGCTCAATAGCACGTCGTCTGATTATTCGTTCTAATAGAGGCAGCTCTAATTGTTTTTTTATTTCGACTGATGATATCCAGGGGCTCTTCTTGATGGATCTGACGATTATAGAATCCTCTCTTGAAGTGGTGGAACGCAATCTTCCACCTTTGTTATCTGCTGCTAACTTCCCCGTAAAACGATTTTAGAAACATTATCTTGATACGGTCCATTTTTTTACGCAATATTTATCACAAACACAATTTTGTGATATTCCACTTACGTAATCACCAATAATTTTTTTTCTTAGTGCCAATCCAAGACTCTCGGGAGCCAGTTTTTGCCCCTAAAGTCATAAAAAGAATAAAATAAATAATCACGCTTCTCATGGCTCACCGTGTTGCACTTACCTTGTGATGATACAGTAAAGCTCTGTTGAATATGGACTGAATTGATGTAATATAACACTTTTTGTAATTCACTTCTTGTATTGATGTTGTTTGATGAAACACTTTGATAAAACTTACTTCGACAAACTGTTATGATAATACTGACTTATTGACATCCATATACTGACTAAATTACATTTCGGTTTACTTGCCTATTATATAGTATCATTTAACTATATAATAGACATGTAAACTTGTTTTGGATGATTCTAGATGCTTCTTTTCGATGCTTCGTGAAGCTTCTGAATGCGTCTAGATACTTTTTCTGGAAACTTCTGGAAGCTACTGCATTCTTCTGGAATTTTCTGGAAACTTCTGGATACTTCTTTTAATTATTAAAAAACTTCCGCAATTTTGACACAGACCAGACTTAAGAAAATGAAATAAACCAAAAAATTTTCACTTGGTTTGTCCGCTGCAAAATGACAATTGTCAACAAAACTCTGCCTGTGTGCAGTCACCTGTCAGCTGATTACTCATGTCCTGGCATGCTATGACGCCAGACTCCTAAAGTGATTGCTGTGGTAGTATAGTTGGTTTTGTTTTTAAGACATGCAAAATTATCAACATTTTTTAGCATTGTTCAATATTGGTTGTAAATGTTTTGTCCAATACTATATATATATATATATATATATATATATATATATATATATATATATATATATATATATATATATATATATATATATATATATATATATATATATATATATATATATATATATATATATATATATATGGATAGCAACTGCCTAATGTAATTTTTATGTCTAAACATATCTTGTTTGCACATTTCTTAACATATTAGGCACGTAAAAAATGTAGAACAGTCTACATTTGTACTTACATATATATGTGGCTTGGTTAAAGAAATAGAAAAAACAATTTGTGATTTAAATTTCTTTTATCAGGCTACAGATATTAGTGTGTGTTTACATATATCTGTGGCTTGATATGTACATATATACATTGTACATATATACATGTACATGATGTACAAACACAAACACATGACATATAAACTTACAAATCTATATATTTTATTTATATATATATATTCGTTTATTCATTTCTTTGTGTACGTTTAATGTGTATCTAAATAGACGTATATAAATTCGTATATTGATGTGCTCTTACAGGTATTTATAAGTATACTGTGGCAGGCGTTATTTATGTATGAAATTAAATAAAAAGAAATTTCCCTATTAAAACTCTAAACAATTTGATGTAAATGCAAAAGAAAAAATTCAACAATATTAAACATTGTAAAAAAAGACTTTCGATTTTATAAATGGGTAATAGTTCCCCTCATGCTCACTCTTTTGCCTATATTTTTGATCATTGGCAATTAGTTCAGACTTTCAAAACATTATTTTGGAAACAACTGGACAAATATTTTTATGTTTAAAAAAATTTATCTGAGTGTCACCTTAAAAAATTAAGCGGTCTCCTTGGCTCACAGTGTATTTTTCACAGTAAGTATTTTCTTTATTTGTAATATGGCTTGTTTTTAACTGTTTCTTTTTTTTTGATTATTTTTTAACTCCTAACTTAAAAATTTTCAATTAAATCTCCTTATTAATTTTTTTTCTTTATTCCTTTTTATAATATGGTAGAAAAATACACGCTTACCATGTGCGATGACCTCACAAAGGAAAAAAAATGATGATGCTCATATGATGATGAATCGTTTTTTAAGCAAATATAAAAGTTGGTTAGACGGTGCAGATTTAGAATTTAAAATAAGTATATATCAGCATTGTCGCTTTAAATCATTAGGAGGATTTCAAAGAACGGCAAAAAAATCAAACTCGAAGATTTATTCATTAAAACGAAAAAACAGAAGGGTTAATAATAAGGAAAGTCGCACAGTGCAACTGAGGTGACCACAATTGCTTTAGTAGATTGTTGTATGTCAGGACACAGAAACTAAGCTAATTTAATTAGAAAAAGTTTAGAATTATTATAAATAGTTAAATCAAAAAATTTAGTTGTGGTTTTAGTTAGTTATATTAGGACGAATCGTTAGCTTTTTACATTGATTTTAAATGTACAAGTTGTTTTTATAAACAGAAGCGAAAGTGGTCTTTATAGGCAGGGCATTTAATATTCCGACTTATTACAGTCTATGCAAGTTGAAAAAGTTATAATTTCTATTTAAAAAAAGTTATTTCTGTTACAAAAACACGTACCAAAATTATTCTAAAATAACTTTAACGCTTAATTTAAGCTCAAATTCTTATTAACTAGAAAATGGTGATGTTATGGTAGCATCATTGACAGCAATTAGAAAAGGAGATTTACAAATTCTCATTTACAACTCTTTGCAACTATAATGGTGCTAATGATTTACAACTCTTATAATGCTGATTAGTTTTTGTTTGTATTTTCTTTTGTTCAGTTGAGACTGAGAGACGGTTAAAATATTTTTTTTCAAAATTCATGACCATCATCCACACTTTATTGTTCACCAATAAAATTATTTTTTTTTTCGAAAAAAAAAACAAGTCTTTTTACTACAACAGAAACAAGCTAAAGTTTTAAAAGGTGTATCTTAACTTAGGCCAATATCTTGATAAATCAAGTCTTGACGAATCTCAAATTGCATATAAACATGACATAATATGAATTTTTATATAATAAAAGACAGATTACGGAAGAATTTAATAAATATTTTGTGTCTGTAGGACCAAATCTGGCAAAAAGAATTCCTTTAGCTAACAGTTTAATGAATGATCTATGTTTCCTTTTAAACTCCTACTTGAACTTTTTTTAATTATCTTTTAAAGAGTTTGAAAATGCCTTTAAAATGTTAAAATCTAACAAAGCAATAAGCCCTGATGGTATTAATGGCAACATTATTATAAGTTTATTTGATATTCTAAAAGATATACTCTTTAAATTTTTTTCAGTATCAATTAAACAGGGATTTTTTCCACAAGCTATAAAATTAGCAAAAGTCATACCAATATTAAAAAATGGTGACATTAGGATTATAAGTAACTATCGTTATAAATTTTAAGGACCGTTTTGCTAATGCCAAGCCTCTTTCATATGATATGAAAGCACTCAATATATATGAGTTGAATGTTTTTAATATTCTTTGTTTTATGTATAAATGCAAGACCCACCTATCACCCGTTTCTTTTCTTAACTTGTATTTACAAAAAGATAGAAATAAATATATTCGAAGGAACGATAACTTAATTCAACAACCTTTTTCTCAAACTAGTTTTGGAAAGTTTTTTATTTCATTTTGCGGACTGTTCACACCCTGTAAATACCCATGATAACATCACCCGAAAGGACCAAACAAATCCTTTTAGGTGGGCATTATATAGACCTTGTGTGAACATTTAGAGCCATTTTTGAAATCTTTTAACTACGTCCGAGCCATTTCTTTCATTTTAAAGTTATATAGTAAATATAACCAAAAATCCATATTTTCCAAAAAAATAAACTGCTTAAACTCATAATTTACTGTGATTTTTTAAGCTGTTGGTATTTAGAGATCACTATACAATAACTTTAAATCATTTCAAACATTCAAAATTTTGTCAGAGCCATTTTTCTTATTTTAAAGCTCTATTGTAAAATAAACACAAAGTGTAAAATTCAATATAGTATATTTTCACAATCATCTTCATCTGAACAATATTTATGATAAAAAATAAACAGATTCTTACATATTGCAAATTAGAGACTAGAACTAAAAGCTTTCTTTATAAAATACAAAAGTTCAAAAACATTTTTTAATTTCTTAAAAAAAATTCTAAAATGTGCAATTTCTGATTTTTTATTCCAAGACATATATTTCTGAAAAAAGTTGAGTTTGGAGGTGTTGTTTGTTACAGATGCTTGCTGTTATAGTCAACAACACAATTGAAGAGTTGTTTCCCATAATCTGGATGAGTTGGGATGCGTTTGTACCGCTCCCAATGAAACTTGAACCTTGAATGCATTGCTTCGGTTGCTTGCTCGCTGAAGATTCCGAGGGGGGTTTGATGTTTTTCTACAAATTCTGAAACATGGTAGAAAACAGCATGTACCTTAGGAGTCATGGAGATTGGCAAGAATAGGAAAAGAGTTTTAAACTTCTGAATCTTTTCTATATAGTCTTCCTGCAGAGTTGTTCCAAAGCATGAAGTAACAACTTCTTTGAAATGTCTGAGAGTTTCAATGAAACCAAATGCTTGATAGGCACAAGCTTTTTCTGCCAGCATTTGGAGAATGTCAAGGTTTTGCAAAAGCTTATGACATTCATTGCCAGCAAAGTGTCCGCCATGGTATGGCTGGAGCTGAATGTGCAACAAAGTTGGCCATTCTTTGGCACCAGGCCATAAATCAGAAAGATTCTTGTAAAGATGATTGACAATTCCAAGAAGTAAATGGAGTTCCATTGGTGGATACACATCCAAAATGAGTGTTGAGTCATTCATGCAAATCAGTGGTGGATGGATAACATTGTCAAAATCTTTTGCTGATTTCGTATCTGATCCAGCTGCAATAAAGGCTTCAAATTTTTCCTTCATTGATCCAAAACTTCTGGAAGTTCCACATTCTGACAGATTGTCAGAATCAATGTTGTACCAGCAACAAGGGTGTTTGCTTGAATGGGATTGAATTCCACAAATGATGTTGGCCATTTTGAGATCGCATGAAATGCAGAATGAAACATCATTTAATTGAATGATGTTCATCATCACTTTAACGTTCTCGTATGTTTCAGAAACATTTTCAGCAATGGCAACTATGAGTTGACGCTTGACACCTGTGTCTCTGGCAGTTGAGCTTGTCAGCAAGCAAAGACTTTTGGTTGAGGACTTCTTGTTTCGTCATCTTCATCAGTTACCTTGATAACTGATAAGCTCATTTTCAAGAATGATCCTCCTTCATCAATGCCAAGCTTGACAAAATGATTGTAGCCGTATTCCCTTGACAGCAGCACCTTGTTGGTTAAGTCCTCAAGATTTTTGCAGTGAACGATTGCTCTCTTCTCTTCAGTTTTTCCATTTTCTTCTGAAATGTCAACAACTGAAAGTTGAAAAAAATTGTTCAACGACTTTCCTACAGCAGCAAACTTTTGCTGGAAAAATGGCTCAACAAGTCGAGTTTCTGTTGATTTGTTAAGTGTTGAGGCAAGTTGTCGCATTCCTGTGTTGGATAGTCCTGTGTTCAACTGAACATTTAACAAGCTTTGCATTGTAAGTGTTGAACTGGTTGATTTGTGTGCAGATGCTGGGCCTAAAAAGCAAATGAGATAAATTTAAAAACTTATTTTGATTACTTGTAAATGATTACAACAACAACAGTTATGAAAAAAAGTAATTCACACTGAAGTTCATTATTACCTGGTGTTAATAGAAATAACTACCCTCCTCTTGCTTGACTAAGGCAAACAGTTCCTCCCGGAGATGCATCTTTTGAACTGGTGATGGCTGATGCAATTTGCTCAGCACCAACAGGATCTGACTGGACCAATGCTTGCAAGTTTTGGTGTCTTGTTCCGATAGTGCATGAGTGTCTGAAACCTCTTGCAAGAATGGCCAAACACTGTGTGCATCTTTTTTCTGATGACTTTAAGCAGGAATTTGGTGAAGGGCCAGGCTTGGAAGATTCACCTTGGTCAAGGTTTCTGGTCTGTTTTTTTGGTGCCAAGGGATGTTTCTGGTTGAGCTTGAGCTTTGCTATCTGGCAAATGAGGCAGTCACATGGACCTGATGTTCGTGTCAAAGGCTTGACAACAACTGCAGAGAAGTTGTAGATTGTCGGAAGTGAAACACTTATGTCCCCAGCATCTTTTTTTTGCAAGAGAGTTCGGCAAGTGTTGCAAATTGCCTGTGGGACCCTTTCATCTTCAAAGTCAATGTCCGTTTTAAACAATTTGTGAATTCTTCCAATGATAAAGTCAGTTAACTCTCGGTCTCCTTTCCTCATGCAAAGAAAACAAACAGACTTCCTGCAGTCTTCATGGTTTTTTGCTTTATTTGGCATTTTAGAAGGTTTATGTCTCTATTTAAAAAAATGTTCTGCATGCAGCAAGGAAAAATAGTTATAAATGTTTTTTTTATTTCATAAATTTCATGATAATCTTTTTGTGTACACAATCGATTAAACAGAGTAAGAGTAAAGTAAGCAATAAGATTAATCTTATTGTGTACTTTAAACTTACTCTGTTTTACTTTTTACACTTACTCTGTTTTACTTTTTACACTTACTCTGTTTTACTTTTTACACTTACTCTGTTTTACTTTTTACACTTACTCTGTTTTACTTTTTACACTTACTCTGTTTTACTTTTTACACTTACTCTGTTTTACTTTTTAATTACAAAGTAATATAATTCTATTGAAATTCATTTTTTTTTAAATTTCCAATAATTATTTGACATTTTGAATGTTTGAAATGCCTTAAAGTTATTGTTTAATGATCTCCTAATACCAACAGCTTAAAAAGCCACTGTAAATTATGAGTTTAAGCTGTTTATTTTTTTGGAAAATATTGGATTTTTGGTTATTTTCATTATATAACTTTAAAATGAAAAAAATGGCTCGGACGTAGTTAAAAGATTTCAAAAATGGCTCTAAATGTTCACACAAGGTCTATATAATGCCCACCTAAAAGGATTTGTTCGGTCCTTTCGGGTGATGTTATCATGGGTATTTACAGGGTGTGTGTTTTTATGGAATAGTTCTAAATACTAATTAAGATTTTTCTCAAGAATGTAATTTTAATTCTTTTAAACAAAATCTTGAAAAACTCATTTTTTCAATTGAAAATATACTAATCTACTTTTAAATTTTTAAAAATCCCTTATCTATATTAGTGTATGTATAGATTTAATGTAAATTCTTTTTTATTTATTTATTTTTTATCCACAAGCAATTATTTACCATATTTTATTTTAATGAATTATTTAACATGTTTTAGTTTTTACGTTTTAGAACTCTTATATTGTAATATTGTATGTTTATTCATAATATTATTTATAATATTATATGACGAACTTTATATACTTTTATTATTAAATTTAATTTTGTTATAAAATAAAATTGAACAAAAATAAATAAACATAAAGAATGAAAACATTAAAAAAATAAAAAAAAAAAATTAAAAAAAAAAACAAAATTCAATAGCGGTTTCTCTTTGACAAAACTTGATATCCTTCTTTGAGTATCCGCGTTCTTTATATTTGTTTTTATTCTTTATTACTTAACGATATCTTGACTTGTTACCTTTTTCTTTTTTCGTTTTTATATTATCTGTGTCATAAATATTGTAATAAAGAACAAACAAAAAAACAAAACAAAAAAATGGTGAAATTAGGATTTTTCAATGGATTTTGAAAGAACTTGGAGATCTCACCTTTAGAAAGATTACATGTAAATATTAGTTTATAACAATCTTTTAAGTTTCAAGAAATTATTTCTTGAAGGTTAGTAGCGTCAAAGTTAATCATTGGAGATGAACTTTTTCGAACAGCAGTGTCTCCAGGTTCAGTATTTCCTCTAATTTGTTAATTAATTTCAACGCCAAACTTTCCTTCAATTTTGTTAAAGCTATTCAAGAGTGAAATCAGAATACACTCACTATGGCTGTACCAAGCCCCAGTTGGTATATATAATGTGATAATATTCACTACATTGACTGGAAGTGTCTAAAGGCTTTTAAGTTCAAGCAAAATATGTCTTGATCTGTCCTCCAGAAGGTGTTTGCTATAAATTTCATATAAAGTTCAAAGTACATTTTGACACAAAACCCAACGAATATCTGTAAGATCTACAGGTCGCTGTATTTAAATACAGCGACCTGTAGATCTTGAAAGTAATGATTTCTTGTCCACAAAAACGTCAAAACCATACCTGTTTAGGCCAGCAAGAATAAAAAAGTGATCCACATTTGAGGTTTGCAAGTTCCGGAGGAAGTTTTCCTGACTTGATAGCATTTACTTATCTATAACTGATATAAGCATGAATTGATAAGCTTTTCATCGCTTTCTCATCAAGTTTCGAAAGTTTTTCTTCATCTAACAGGGGTGTAAAATTATAATTTATTTTCATATCATTTACATAGTTAAGGTTTTTTCAAACTGATCCTGTTAATCCATACTTGCTTCTTGTCAGACCATCTAGTAATATAATTAAATGCCTAAGCGTGAGTTTGTTTTTATGTTTCATGCAATTCGCACACTAGCATTCATGCCCTAACAATTTCTTAAGATGGGCATGAATTCCTCATGACCATCCTGTGTCGGTATTAGTTAAATCTCCACCTATTACTATCCATGATTCAGAAGCATTGTAGCATGATTTTTTTAAAGCACCTCATAGAGTGTCTTAGATATCTTTTTTGCAGATTTTTTCAGATGAATGGCAAGTTCTGGCGTGATGCGAGCAAGATAACGTCCTAATAACTCTCAAGTTACACTTATATTTTCCTCTATTATGACCCTAGGGTGCAGTTTTCCATATATTTGGAATAAACGTTTTGATCTCGTCTTTTTTTTTATCATACGCAATTCCAATTTTATTTTCGTTCCTATATTTATTAGCTCCAACCATTGTATTTTCTTTCATTACATTAATCTTAGCCTTTCGCATTTTTTTTGGGTCAACACATAGGTTAAAACCTATCAGGAGAAAAATAACATGCAGCTATAAAATCTTTTATTATACCAGTTACTACAGCTGCCGCTCTAACATTTAGAAATATTAAATTTCATTTCAGCAGATGCCGCATGGGTTATGGTTATTTTGTTGTGCTTTAGACTTAGTTTCTCTAAGTGTCATGTAATCAGTAATGCTAATCTTCGAAACTTTTCTTCAAGCAAATTGTCGACCAAAGTTCATGTTTTGTTCTTTAGCTAACAAGTATTTATATTGTATGTATCATCGTTGGTGTTTTCTTCTAGCAAATCGAAAACTAGCTCAGGGTTCTAAATTGTTTAAAAATGGAGTTTCTATAATATATATCATTACTTACCAATATTGGTAAGTAATTATATATATACTAAAATATATAAACTTTTATTTGAAAAAAGTTTAATATATATAAAACATTAAAAGGTTAGTTTTAAAATCTATTTCGGTATTCTTACCGCAATAGACTTTAAAACTATATTTTTATGTTTTAAAACAATTGAATCAGTGAATGTTAAAAGGGCGGAAACCCAACCATGGAAACTCTCAAAAAAAAAAAAAAATTACATTTTCCCCCATAGTTAGTTTTTGTAAATTTGATAACTTTGTTTTCTTGAAGAGGATATTGTTTTTACATTTAAAAAAAAAACTAATTCTGCCATTTTAACATTGACCGATGTAATTAAAAAACTTCATTCATGACAGTAATTACGATGAATAAACTCCATTCATTCATCGTAATTTAGCGAACATGATATTTATTAAACTTATTTTTTCTTTTCTTTTTTTTTTCCCCCTTTTTCTGTCAGGTTCTTATTAAATGTTACTATTTTTTGCTACTCTGTAGGCGTATTGATTCTTTATAATTACATAAACCAATTGCATAGCAAAAATCTCTTTCTTTTAAATCTCTGATTACAAAGCCAAAGAAGATCAAGTGATTTTGTAATAGAGGGCATGAACAATAAACATGTGCCACTATCTAGCAGTTTTTGGAATCCTTGCAAAATGATGCTACTTCTGTGCATATATTGATTTTAAGATTATACGCTATGATATCAAAAAGACTATTGAGGTCATAACTTATTTTACTAGTTGCTGCTTTCAATGGTTTTTCATTTTTTTAAAACTCGGATATTTTATTCCATAGTCTCTTTATTTTTTCTGCAAAAAATTTTTCTGAAATTGGAACTGGTGGTTTAAACTGACTATTTGCTTTAAACCACTTAGCTGTCACCAGTTAAGAATGTTCTCTGCTTAATTCTTTTGTAACAAAATTATGTTTTTTAAATTCAAATTTCTTTTCTTTACTAAAAGGTAGATGTAGTTTTAATTATTTTTCACTACAAATTTATATTAAGTAAATATATATTTTCAATATAATCACTTTTGAAAATATTTTAAAAGGTCTAAAAAAGTAAAAGACCAACCTTTAGAAGAATTCACGAGCTGAATTACTAATATTTTTGTGGGTATCTCTGGCAAAAGAAATTTTTTACCTTTTCCAACAATATTAGACAATTTCCAACAATATTATAACAATTTTAGACAATTTTCATTAACATTATAACAATTTTAGTTGCTAAATTATGTCTAGTTTTTACACTCAACGCACAACTTCTCAATTTTTGTACTTTTATTAGAAAATAAAAAAAAATACCCTTCACTAAAAAGTGTTTTATAAAAAATGTTTCTGATGTATAAATGAATAAAATTTAAAATTGCGTCTACATGAATAAAATTCTGCATTTTTTGTTTCTTTGTTTTGAATATATCTTTTTTAACAAAAGCAACATGTATTTAGACTACTTAAAAATATTAATTCAAATAATAACTAAGATAAAACATTTACTCCAAGGTCAAAAAAGTATTCACAATTTTATCACATAAATATAAAATGCATACTTACTGAGTATGAATAATATGAACGCGTTATAAAAACAAACTTTATGATAATTTGATAACTGGTATTAATTTTACAATCTAAGTGTTACTTATATTGTGAAACTAATACCAGTAGCGTTGCGAGGGGTGCAAAAAGGTTAAATGCTTCGAGTGCAAATATTTAATAGAGCGCGAAGCTATCAAATCATCTTTACTTTTTTCTGTTAAAAAAAATAAAACAATAGAATATATGGTTTTAATGATTTTAGCAAAAAATAAAATAAAGAATTTATGTCATAAACCAAAAAAAAATTTGTTCATATGTAAGTATATAAAACAATAATTGGTTTTCAAATTTTAAAAAATTTTTAAAAGTGCTTTTCAACTATTTGCAAGCTTATGTTTTTTTTCTGTAATTAAATTGTTTATTGCGTGATTCGTTTTATTATAAAAATCACTCATACCTTATTTTATAAAAAAATTTTTTTAATTTTTTTGTAAAGATTTTATTTAGTTTTTAGGAGCTCTTAAAACTGGAATACTTCAAGCAATTCAAACATTTGATAATTAACATTAGCAACCCAATTCGTATCTCCAAAAAAAAACATAATACTCTAAAACTTTAATGAATATGTTAATATTCTCCAAAAAACACAGTAAATACAAAATTAAATATTCATAATGCTCTGAAAAGTTTACTTGTAAATAATAACTGACAAAAAGCAAACTGCCAACTTATTTATTAATTATTTCTACATCTAATAATTATTTCTACATCTTTTTTCTTTTATTATTTCTACTTTTTTAAATTATTTCTACTTCTAATAATTATTGCAGACAACCATAAAAAGCTATACCTTCTAAGCATAACTTTATCACTATCTAAAAACCCGAAATTCAAACTCATTTTTTTATATCTCTAGTTACACCACAAGATGTAAAGATAACTTATCTATAATGAATCCAAAATAGAGCATAGGTTCCAACAGCATTCCCACAAATATACTTATTTAAGCTTCAAAAGAACAAAGTCATCCATTAAGCGCCATGAATCATTTAAATCTGGAACATATCCTGACCTATTTTAAGTTGCTAGGATTATTCCAAACTTAAAAAAAGGATCAAACACAAATCATTTTAACTAATGATCAATAATACTTTTCAATATCAGTAAATCGCTTGAAAATGTAATGTGTAATAAATTAGAAAGTTCTCGATCCCAGCACAGTTGTCTATATAAGCTACATTTTGTTGCATATATAGACAACTAGTAACCAAGTACTTAAAGAGATAACTGAATCTATACGCAAAGCTTTAGACAACAACACGTTTACTTGTGGGTTTTTTATAAATATACAAAAGTCTTTTGATACGGTGAATGATGGAAATCTGTTATCAAAGTTACATTATAATGGTATCAGAAGATTTATAATGTAACTTTGATAACAACTTTTTCTAACCTACATTAATGACCTTATCACGTGCATTTCTCAAAATCATATTGTTTTGCTAATGACACTAGTGTCCTGATAAATGAAAAATCAATTAAACAAAATAAATTAACACCTTAATTACAAACTTATCTGTATGGTTTGTTGGTTAAGATTAAATAAAACATCCCTAAATGCTAAATAAACTGAAGTAATTCTATTTAAACCAAACTCTGTACAACTTCATAAATATTAAATTTCAGAATCAGAAATCAAAAGATAATTCTTGTCAGTCAAATAAGATATATGAGAAAAATGTTACATGAAAACCTTAACTTCACTCAACAACTGAAGCAGACTACGCTTAATTCATTCGTGCAAATGCAACGTTAGTAATAAAAAAATATTTTGTTATACATTCAAAAATATATGGTATGCTATATTCAACTCCTATAAGCTATACGGTTGTCAGATATGGGGGCAATATCATTTAAAGTAAATTATAGAAAACCTTCAAAACAAACCTCATAAAATATTTTATTCCGACCTAAAAAATTTGACATTAAAATCCTCTTTAATCTTTCAAAAATTATGAAGCTTAAATATTTGATATGTAATCTTTTTATTTATTTAATTTTGCCGTAAAAAGTTACAATTTAAAAAATAACATAAATAATAAAACAAATGGCTGGAGCAAGAAGAAGACATCAGTTTGTCTTATCACCAAGCCCCATAGTGACTTCATTACAGGTCGTTTTTTGCAACAAGATATATAAAATCGTGATAAATTGTTTGTGATAAAATATGTAAAAATGTGAAAAACTACGTTTTACAATAGATATAACTGTTAATATATAAATTCGTTTAGTAAAATAAATTTAGAGCAAGTAAAATTTAAAACAAATAAAAGAAATAAATTGTGCTAGTTTAATTTTTTACTAAAAAAGAAAAATAAAATTTAAGTCCGTAGATAATAAAAAACGCTTTGATTCAGATTTAAACTGTTCAAGTGTATTTTTTTTGATAGTAACAATCTGGGGAAAAATTTTTCACAAATAAGGTCCGCGGCGTTGGATTGAGTATGAATTTAACTTTAATGTAAATTTTGGGATAACAAAGTTGTTATATGAGAATCTAGTAGGGTATTTATGACTTATTTTGCTAAAATAGGGTTGAAATATCGGCGGAGATAGTCCATTTTTTATTTGGTACATAAACTGTAAAACAAGATGTATGTTAATTTTGTATATATTCAATGCTCTAAGTTTGCATTAGAAAGGTTCACTAGACGTTTTTTTACTTACTCCGAAGACAATTCTACAGACATGCTTTTGTTTACTGTAGAGTTTTTTAAGCTTAGTACAGTTTGTGCTTGCCCAGGCCATGTTACCATAGCTTAGATGACTATGTATTAATGAAAAGTATAAACTTCTTAAGGAAATGATATTTAGGAAAAGTTTTGCTTTATACATTAATGAAATATTTCTTGAGAGCTTTCTCTCTAAAGCGTTTATATGGAGCTTCCACGACAAATTTTCATTCAAGACCACACCTAGAAATTCTATAAATTTTTTTCTTTTTATATTACTATTATTTATTTTAGTATCAGATAGTTTAAGAGGAATATTTTTGTTTTTATTTGGTTTATGATATAGGATGAACTTGGTTTTATTGATATTCAAAGAGAGTTTGTTACACCTAAACCACTCGTTTATTTTATGTAATTCTTTGTTAACTATGTTAAAAAGTGTCCTAATGTCTCTATGCGAATAAAACAAATTGGAGTCATCCGCAAACAAGATTAATTTTAATAAGTTTGATGTTGAATATAAATCATTTATATAGAGTAAAAATAATAATGGTCCTAAGATCAAGCCTTGGGGAACCCCGCAAGTTATGGCGCTATTTGTTGTTTTTGTTGCTTCATGCTGAATATATTGCTTTCGGTTTGATAAATAATCTTTAAACCAAAGTAAGTTATTATTTTTTACTCCATACACTTCGAGTTTTTTTAGAAGAATGTCGTGATTTACGGTATCAAAAGCTTTAGAAAAATCAATAAAAACTCCTAGCGTAAAGCAATCATTACTAAAAGCATTAGATATTTGATTAACTATCTCAATTATAGCATGGTCGGTTGAGTGGTTTTTTTTAAAATCCAAATAGTTTACCGTATGAAAAATTGTTTTCCGTCAAATAGTTGTAA
>NC_061168.1:42012432-42077432 GCF_022113875.1 Hydra vulgaris
TACTATATATATATATATATATACTACATATATAAATATATATATTACTATACATATATATATATATATATATATATATATATATATATATATATATACACTATATATATATATATATATATATATATATATATACATATATATATATATATATATATATATATATATATATATATATATATATATATATATATAATATATATATATATATATACTATATATATAAATATATATATTCCTTTCAAAAAGTATAAACCTGGTCTTGCATGGTAGTCAAAAAGTTTTTCCTATACACTGTTGATCTAAAGAGCGCGTTTATAAACCTGACCAGAAAATGTTAAAAAACTTCAAAAAACTTTTTTTTTTTAAATAATAGACTGCGTGCCCAAACCAAACCGTCAGTCGATGTAGCAGCACTTCCTTGCGAGTCGAACTAATTGTCAGTCGATTTAGTAGCACTCCCTTGCGAGTCAAGCTATTAGTCAGTATATGTAGCACCACTTCCTTGCGAGTCAGGCTATTTGTCAGTCGATGTAGCAGCACTCCGTTGCGAGTCAGGCTATAAAATAGTCGATGTAGCAACACTTTCGCATGTTTTAAAAATGTTTTTTAATGAAACATAAACACCACCAATTAAAAAAACCTTCTAGTCTATTATTATTGTGGTTTTTTTAAAAAACGATAACATTTAAGATACTTCCGCATTAATTTAATTGCTTTGACATTTTGACAAAATGCAGCTTAAAAGACGAGTTAAAAAAATTGTAGTCGAAAGAGACTTTTTTTTACCATAAAAGTGCTTTTTGACTACACTATAAGGATATATATATATATATATATATATATATATATATATATATATATATATATATATATATATATATATATATATATATATGCATATATATATATATATATATATATATATATATATATATATATATATATATATATATATATATATATGTATATATATATATATATATATGCATATGTATATATATATATATATGTATGTATATATATATATATATATATATATATATATATATATATATATATATATATATATATATATATATATATATATATATATATATATATATATATATATATGAACCGTGTAAATAAAAATGCAACTCATACCATTTCCATTATGGACAGGTGCTAAAGGTGGCAAGCATTGTGCATCTTTTTTACATTCGTTTTTCTTAAATCTTGGATCTTCAGGGCATACTGATTGAGTTTGGTTTGCGGTAACTTCTTTGTTAGTTATTATAAAAAATCCACCATCCTCCTTAAAAAAAAAAAAAATTGATGTGCATGTGCAAATATAGAAGTATGTATATATATATATATATATATATATATATATATATATATATATATATATATATATATATATATATGTATACATATATATATATATATATATATATATATATATATATATATATATATATATATATATATATATATATATATATATATATATATATATATATATATATATATATTAGCTTTGAAAATAAGACAAATTTTTTAATTTTATTTAATCCTTTCGTAAGGCGTGACCCGTAAGGCGGATCATTAAATTTGTAAATAAATTACGAGTGACCCGCATGGCGGTGCAAAAACAATTTCAAATATTTTAAAGCATCTATAGCAATTAGAAAAAACTTTAAAATTATCTTTGAATTGAGAATAATTTCTTAAGTTAATCCTTAAAACCGTTTCTTAATTGCTTTTATAGATCGCTCTAAAATCAATTTTAAAAAAAATGACGAAGAACACATTATATTATATAGATATAAAAGAACCCACTTATATTTTATATCAATGATAGTGGTGGATATTTTATTTGTTTGATCTGCACTACAAGGACTTCATTAATTTAATATCAAATATGATATGGTTATCTATTTCTTTTTTATTTGTTTAAGTTTGCAAAATAAAACTTTATAATTTTGTTAATTTTAACACAATATATTTTGATCACGTAACTAATATAAACAAAATTGATTTTTTAGTTTTATTTAATTGAGTTTTTGGATATTCTACAATCCAATTCTTAGAAAAAAAAAAAAAAGGTCTTGTTTCTAAATTTCTTTTTTTTTATACTCTTTGAATAGATTCTATTTCTTTATTTTACGCCCAGTCGTGTAGCTGTTTTTAGCTCAGTCGCGGAAGGGTTAAAAATATTTTATTATTCAAGACATGTTTCGACTATATATAGTCATCATAGTTATAATATGTTTGTTAAAAACGGTATAAAATATAGTATATACTTGTAAAAATAAGCATGATAAAATTGTAAACGAACTTCCCATATATTCCTAGATATATTAAAAACTATTTTAACAAGTGTCAAATGTAACAAAAGAAACTGGTAACTCAAATTAAATTATTAGAGTCATTTTAACAAAGTTTATTTGTTTATTCATATCGGGTTTTTCCCATCATATATATATGCTTTCTTTAATTTTTAATTCAACTTTGGTTTTAGCACGATCCAAAATCGAAAAGCTATCAATATAATTTCATTCATCATTATAATCATAAAGCATTCATACAGGATAAGAAAAATACGATAAGAATAAACAACCCAAGTAGCAAACAATATTGGAGAAATATTGGCACGATATTGGGTATCTTGGTTATTCTTGGCTAAGATATCCGATATTGCGCCAATATTGTCAAGCAATATTACGCCAATATTGTTTTACCAATATTGTCAAACAATATTTTGCCAACATTATCCCATTATCGTTTACTGATATTGCGATTTGTTTACTGATATTTGATTACTGATATTGATATGTATCAAGATTAAAATAGTATGTTTACTCTTTAATGAAAACACATTGTGAAGATTTCAACTATAAAATATAAGTTATATAGCCTATTTATTTTTTAAAAGATATCTAATTAAGAAATAAATGCGTTATTATTATTGTTTCGAACTGTTTTCCCCGGCTAGACACCTAATAACATCAATGATATATATATATATATATATATATATATATATATATATATATATATATATATATATATATATATATATATATATATATATATATATATATATTTATATATATATATATATATATATATATATATATATCATTTATCTGTATATCAATACCTATATCTATACCTATATATATATATATATATATATATATATATATATATATATATATATATATATATATATTTATTTATTTATTTATTTTATGCAGTAGTTTAATGCAATGTTATAGGTAATAAACAAGTCAATAAGTTGAACTTGATCTGCTGCATCACATTAAATTAAGAGTAGTTAAACAAGATTAAAGTAAAATTTGCACAATGAATAATGCTGAAAATAGTAAAAATTTTAGTGAGGATTGATGTTGGACATTAGCCTTGGAGAATAGAACCGCTGTAGAAAATTTATATCAGAAAAATCAAAAACTCTCGACACATTACACAACTATCTCCTATTTCTAATATTAAAATCTTTTAGAATAGATGACTAACTCTACAATTGGATTTGAATGTTACCTAAGAGATCGGCATTAAAATATTATTGTTAGTGGTACATACTCAGTTTGCTTTTTGATATCTCACCATGCAATTGCCTGCAATAAAGTATGGATATTATAGCAGACTTGGCAAAATTATGAAAAATAAGTTTTAATGTAAAAAAATGAAAAGTTATGCCCTTAGAACCTCAAATACAAAATTCATTTATATACTCGCCGATAAAAATCTCAATACTTCAATTAATATTAAAAATTCTCTTTTCAATATAGGGATCTTTAATGACAGTAGTTTGACTTTTATTTTGTAATTACAAAGAATAACACCGTCAATAAAATTATAGGAATGATCAAAGGATCATTTACTAATCTCAATATCTTGACATTTCATACTTTATTTATTTTTCTTCTTTGTCCTCACCTTGATTCTTGCAGCTCTGTCTACTATCCTAGACTTTAAAAAGATCAACAATTAATTTAAAATGTTCTATGCTAGTCTAGTAAGTTTGTTTTTGGCTAGACTGGACTCACTTACAACCAAAGACTACTGAGACTAAATTTAACTAGCATGAGCTATCGTTTTTTTATGTAATGACATGGCAGAAACTTACAAATGCATTAAAAATCTTTATAAACGTAGTTGCAACCCTTTTGTATCCTCATTAAATACCATTCAGTATTTTATCTATCAACACCTGTGTCAGAATGATGTCATCTGCACAGCTATTATATTTATTATTGTAATTACAGACCATTAAGTAGTTAATCTGAGTTGTAATAGCATGCGTGTTAATAAGGATACTTCTTATTATTAGTATATGACAATATATATAGTTAGTATTTATTCCTCTATTATGACTAACTCCAACTTAACAACATGCAATCATGCTTATAAATTGAAAAAAAGTAAATATTTACTTAGAGCTTGAAGTTGTTTATCCTCCTTAATTTCATATTTATATAAGAAAATATTATTATAGTAACCTTTCCAAACCGCGCAAACTTTAAAATTCATTTTTTTTTACTAACCAATAGTTAAACTTTACTTCAAATAAAAAGCAATTACATTTAACATTAAGAAATGAAACTCAATAATTTTAAGACTAATATTTTGATTTTAAAAAAAATTAATAATTTGAAAAAAAAAGTTAATCTGACGCTTTTTTATATTATAAATTTGTTATTATTTTTTAGTTAATGTACCGTTAAACTGAAGGTGGTAATAAAGTTTACAAAACTTGCTTTGGCTAAAATTTTAAATGAAAAAACAATATGTGTGCCATGAGTGTAATCTGTTTTTAATGGCGGATCAATGAAAGTTTGGTGTATTGGCCAACTCACTTGCAAGCATCTTGATTTTAGGCTGCCATACATAAAGTCACGCTTTTAAAAGTAACTGAAAGCAGGTGAAAATAAGAGATTTTTGGTAGTTGTTTTATTTACAATATTGTTTTTGTTTTATTTATAGTATTGTCTTTGTTTTTTAACTAAACAGCTATGTTTGACTCAAATATAGTAAATGTTGATTGTTTAGTATGGTTTCATCTCTTCTTTATATATTTTTTTGACAGTTATGAGACTGCTTTAAAACGGAAAATTCTGTGCCGATGTAGGTTACAAAAAAAGTGACATTGATGAGATTGTCTCTCAGTTTCTCAAAGATTGAAGAAATCTTAAGTATTTTAGGGTTAAGTGATTCCATCAGAGCTTTGCTTAAATATCTCTTTGTTGAATTTATTTGCCGGTTGTAGAGGATAAAAGATCTTTTAAACCTCGAAAAAAAATTATGGACCATAGACACCTTATGAATCAATAGTATATGTCAGTGAATTGATATTAGTTAATAGTTTTTGGAAACAGAACCATGTACTGTTAAAGTTTCTAATTTTTTAAAATATATGATACATTCATATAAAACAGACAAACAAATGATACAATATGATACGTGATTGACTATAATTACGTTGTATATCAGAATGTTTTATACAAATGCTTACGACATTTTATTGTGGTTTTATCTTTTATGCCCAGTTAGCAATGTACTTTGTGTAGTAATGACTACTAATATCTATGACATCTGTAGGGTGTATTTACCGCTACAGATGTCATAATCCATTTATAACCAATTGCTTTTACTCTAATGGAAAACCATCTAATACATACACATGAGGAACCATTATACTTTTAGTACAACCAATTATATTACATTTGTTTTCTTATTTTAGACGAACTTTCTTCCTTCGGTTGGAGGAGATGAGAAACAACTTACAGCGGTAATCTTAATACAGCTAATGGGCAAAGAAGTATGTTTTTCATACTCAGTGTATGGAAGGAAACAAAAACGTCCTGCAAGGTCATTATAAGTAAAGCACAATATTTGTATTCTACATCCCATTTCCTTTTAATAAACAAATATTTTAATAAAAGCAAAATATTTTACAATATTTATACGTGAAAAATTATATATTTCAAAATTATATTGTAATGATATTAGAAAAACATTTTTTAGAGTTGCGTTTAGTCATTTATCGTTGTATTCGTTCATTTCAAAATCGCTACTGACAATAGTATTAAAGAAAATATTGGCAGCTTTCTGGCGACGGCCATTAATAGAGATTAAGTAAGAAAAATAGAACTGTAAATGAGCAACGCCCAATATTGAGCAATGAAATAAGTATCGCCAAAATAATCAAAGTCGATGCCCACTATCTCATCGTGAGAGTATAATACAGTAGTTTATATATACATATATATATATATATATATATATATATATATATATATATATATATATATATATATATATATATATATATATATATATATATATATATATATGTATATATATATATATATATATATATATATATATATATATATGTATATATATGTATATATATGTATATATATGTATATATATATATATATATATATATATATATATATATATATATATATATATATATGTATATATCTATATATGTATATATCTATATATATATATGTATATATGTATATATATATATATATATACATATATATATATATATACATATTTTTTGTACCTGTATTTAAATAGCATTGATTTTATTTTGTTATATTTTGGTTTTGGAAAACTCTATATTTCTTTTTTTTATTTGTATTTGTTTTATATAACTTCAATAATTTTAACGATTTCTTTTTTTTTTTTCTAAAGCGTGTTCTATGATTATTGTCATCTCCTAGACTATAACCTGTTTAACTAAAAAGAATAATGCAGCCTTGTACTATAGTATCACTTAAACAATTAAACTGTTATAAATATTTATTATTACAAATTTGTTTAAGGCAATATTTTTTAATTTTTTTTAATAATAAAAATTTAATCTAAAATACTCAATATATTGCCTTAGTTTAGTTATATTATATATATCAGGATAATATTGTAAACTATATTAGGCCAATATTGGCCAGTATAACATTCCCATTATTGGCGTGATATTATTTACAATATTGGCGCTCTATTATAAACTATATTGGGCTAATGTTGCAATGTGAATATTTTGCGAATATTACCCAATATTGACTTGACAGTATTGGCGCAATATTGTATTGCCTATATTGGCCAATATCGACTTTACAATATTGGCGCAATATTGTTGCGCCAATATTGGCTAATATTGGCAAAATGTTCACATTGCAACATTGGTCCGGTATAGTTTACAATATTGCTCCATTATTGCGCCAATATTATTTGCTACTTGGGAAGTAAACCATGTTAAAATGACTCTTATAAGTTAATATGATTTACCGGTTTCTTTTGTTATATTTGACATTTGTTAAAATAATTTTTAATGAACTTTTTTGTATATATAGGAAGTTTGTTTACAGTTTAATGGCTATTATTCTGTTTATTTTTACAACTTATAGTACATTTTATACCATTTTTAATAAATATATTTTAACTGATGATGACTATATATATTCGAAATATGTCTTGAATAATAAAATATTTTTAAATTTTGTGAAACTTGTCATTTATAGGGAGGTGCTTATCAATTAATGTTAAAAATATTTTTCCAATATTGGTGCTAACATTTTTGCTAAAAAATATTTTTAATATTAATTGATTAGCACTTCCCCATAAATCACAAGTTCCATATAATTTTTAACAGAAACACATTAAAAGTAAGTTATAGCTGTATGCCAAATAGAAAATCCATTTTAAATACACACAATCGTCATGTTATAAACAACAAGAAAGAATCAGCTGAAAATAGTTCCAATTGCATAGATAAAAACATCTGCCCTTTATCAAACCAATGCTTAACAAAAAATATAGCATATCAACCTAATGTATGTTTCAACAGTCTTTTTCAAACTCCCATCAATAAATTTTACATTGGCATAAGCAAAACATCTTTTAAAATTAGATATGCAAATCACATTAAAATCTTTTAAAATTCTTAAATACAAAAATGACACTGAATTATCAATTGAGGTTCGGAGATTAAAAGATAAAAACTTGAACCCGGTTGTTAGGTGGAAAATAATTAAACAGTGCGATGCATGTATCCCTGTTACAAAACGATGTAACTTATGCATAAACAAAAAGTACAAAATTATATTTTTTTAAACGCCCAAACTTGTTAAATAAAAAGAGTTAAACATTATCTAAGTGCCGGCAGGGCCAGCGCGAGTAGGTTTCACGTAGTGGTGCCATTAAAACTTTTGCCGACAAAAAAAAAAAAAAAAAAGGTCCTTGTTTTCGAAAATTTGTCGACTGCCATGACGACATTTGCCGACTGTCTAGATTACCGACTAACCTTTATCAAAAGGATCGACATTTGCCGACTTACTAGTCTAAAAGGATCCAATTTGCCAACTAAGGGTCAATATGCTGTCTAAAAATCATTGATGAGGGGGTGTCACATCCCCCGCACTTTCCTATTTCGCCGGCCTTGAGTGCCGGCATAAAAAAAAGTTTATTCTTTCCCAATTTGACACTGGTGATTAGCAGTTTTATTACTATGCTATTTTTTTATTTGTTTTGCTCTGACGTCAGAAATCATACCACCGTTATTTTTTTTATTTTCTATTTTTTACCTGTTTTTTTCTTGATTTGAATAATATATATAGGTGAAGATTACCAATAGGCATGAAACTTTTAGTTCCATTATAAAGTTTTATTTTTCTATTTAATTATACTTTATATATATAAATTGATTTATTTTGGAAAAATTGTTTTTTTTAACGCCCTTTCAGAATGCGATGACATTGAAAATGGCAGAAACATAGTTGAAGGGTATGAACGAACTAAAAGATTGAAGATGAAATAAACAAGATAATGAATAAAAGAAAAAAAAGAATAAAAGAACAAACAGATTTAATCAAACAAAAACAATTAATTAACACCAAAGTACTAATTTAAAAGAAAAAAGTGCAAAAAGTGTTCGAAATAATAATTAAAAGAACTAATTAAAACGTAAAAAATCGTAACCAATTTCTTTACAACTTTTTTTTTGTGGCAAATATGTGATATTTTATATATTATTCTTTTTTATTATTATATTAATTATTAATTAATATTATAATGTTACCATTAATTATTTTTATTAAATATTATAGTTGTAAAATATTATCATTTTGTGTATGCATTTCATTTTGTAATTTTTGTGATTCTCTTTTCGTTTGCGTAAAGTTTGTTATTATTTGTGCTAATTATTTTTATTGTTGTTTTCTGTTTTTCTATTGTACCAAATTTTATACATCTTTTTTATTTTATTTCGCATAAAACAACTAAAGTTTGTACTTGTTTTTTAATTTTATTTCATTTTGTAAAAGTATTTGTGTTTGTCTTTTCGTTTTGTAGTTTATGTGTTTCGTTTTGTAGTTTTTTTTTGCCTTTTCGTTTGTGTAAGTTTTGTTTTTTATTTGTTATGTTTTGCTAATTATTTTTATTTTTGTTTGCTGTTGCTATTAAGTGTTTTCATATTTATTGTCTTATATTTTAGCTTTATCGTTGTTATTATTATTTTATTTATTTTCTTTTCGATTTCCGGTTCATATTTCTTATTTTTATTATTATTTTATTGTTATACTAATTGTTATAATTAATTGGAGTGAATCATTTTGATCATGAGTAACACTCATGTCATCATATTATTTGTATTATTATAGATATAATATTGTTATTTTTAATTATTATTGTTATAATTATTTGGTGTCACTCCTTTGATGAAGCTTATGTTTAAATGACCCCTTTCTTTTCAAATATTTATTTATATTTATTTTTGTTAGTTATATTTTGTTATAACTATATTGTTTTTATCATTATAGGTAACATTATTATCATTTAATTATTATTTTTGTAACTATTTGGTGTCACTCCTTTGATCAGGTTTCTGTTTGAGTGACACCTTCCTTTTTAAATAATTATTTATATTTATTCTTATTAGCTATACTTTTTTATAATTATGTTGTTTGTATTATTACAGATAATATTATTATTATGGTTATTATATGATTATATGTAAATTTTGAAATGGAAAAAAAATATCTTGTTGTTGTTGTTGTTTTTTATATTATATTGATCACTCTTAAGTAAAGAAGAGGATTTGTTTCTCAACCAGATACAATAATAAACAACATAAATTGCTCGGTATGTTGAGCACTCTTGTCAAGTTGTCTGCGAAATGGAAAAAACGAACTTGAATTACTCTGTCATAGACCTTCCAATTCCACCAATTAAGGAATACAAAAAACAATTAATCAGCAAAACCGAAGCATTAATAAAAAGAATGAGGTGGAAAGCGTTTTTCTGTATTAATGATGATTGAAATAGTAAAAACAATATCTATTATAATAATAATTATGGAATAAAAACACCAAATTACTCTAAACAAATTACTGAAATGTGTGCATTTGAAAACGAATTAATAGAATTAATAAAAAACATAAAATTTCGTAAAGTTTGTAGCATATTCCAAAAAAGATTAAAAGAAGATATATCTAGTATACGCATTTGTAATCATACCTACACTTTTGCAGATAAAATATCTAATTTATATAACTTATCTAACCAAGACTACAATCATTTATTAATCAATGCCGTAACTTCAACTTACAAAAACTCGGATCCAAATGTAAAATAATGTTATAAATAAAGAATGTAAACGCATTTTACAGAATCATGACATTATTACTTTTTTTTTACGAGTTTTTTTTTTTTCCAGAAAAATATGAACAAGGTAAATTTACATAGAATATATTACTGGTAGGACTTCCAGAAGATCACATGATCTTATCATGAAGCCCTTTACAATCTATATAACGAATTAAAAGGTAGAAATTTTACAAATATTAAAAATTACATAAGCGTTAGAATATTCTTCAGATCTTAAGCAAGTTTTAACATAATATTTTATAATATGGATAAATAACATTCTCAATATTGAACAATATTATAATATAAAGTATTCAGCATATATTGTTTAAATAACATTCATCACACAGTCGACAAAAATATCAAATAACTTGAAATACTAAAAATAAATAAATATATTTTGTGTTGAAAAGATTATTTCTTTTGTTTTCTTTTTAAAGGAGGAATAAGACCATTTAAAAGAAAAATCAACTTTAGGTAAAACTATTTTATTCCAAAGAAATGGACTACGATAAGAAATACAAAATTGGTCAATTTTTATTTTGCAAAACGGCTCTAGAATATTTTTACTATCACGAAGTTCATATTTGTTTTTTGGTTTCAAATTATAGAGATTTATAAATACACTTGGAGATAAATTTTTTTTACATTTAAACATAAAACATAAAATATTAAAAATATTTAGTTCGTATATATTTAAAGCTTTCATTTCTATAAGAAGTGGTGTTGAGCTTGAAAAACGATTTCGAAAATTAGTTATGCGAGCTGCGTGTTTCTGATGCCGATAGAGAGATTTAAGTTTGGTTTTGTGAGCGCTTCCCCATATAATATTGGCATAGTTTATATGGCAATGAATAAATGAATAATATAGTTGAGTTAGTTGCTTTTTATTTAGTATATATCGAGCTTTGTATAGAACTCCAATGTTTTTAGCAACTTTCATTGAATTACTATCAATTTGCTGACTCCAAGATAAGTTTTCATCTATTATGACTCCTAAAAATTTTGTAAATTTTTTTCTTTTTATGATTGTATTGTCAATGAATAGGTCAGGTTAGATATTTTAGATTCTCTTTTTTTTAGAGGTTGGGTGAAAAAGTATAAACTTTGTTTTATCCGTATTCAAGGACAATTTATTTTTTCTAAACCAATATGATATTCTTTTTAATTCATTATTCATATTATTAAAAAGTATTTCTATGTTTTCGTGCGACTGAAATAAATTTGTATCATCTGCAAAATTTACGGTCGTTAGGGTAGAAGCTTTGTAAAGATCATTTATGTATAATTGAAATAATAGTGGTCCAAGTATGGACCCTTGGGGGACACCGCATGTTATATTTTTTATTATTTGCGATGAAGATTCTTTGTTATAAACAAACTGCTTGCGGTTACTTAGACCAATTTAGGGTTTTATCTTTTATACCATAGCTCTCTAGCTTTTTTATTAAAATATGATGATTAACAGTATCAAAAGCTTTTGACAAGTCAATGAATATGCCTAGTGTGAAGTGAGAATTCTTAAATGAATCGGCAATACTGCGTGTTACTTGGAGAATAGCGTGTTCAGTAGAACTGTTTCTCTTAAAACCAAATTGATTTTTATAAAGGAGTTTATTATCAATAAGATAAGCGTAAATTCTATTATACATTATTCTTTCTAATATTTTTGAAAAGACCAGTAGAACTGTGATAGGACGATAGTTTATTATATTGGTATGGTCACCTGTTTTAAAGATTGAAGTTACTTTAGCTATTTTCAAACTATTTGGAAACGATCCTTGAGTAATAGATGCTTTGAAGACTTTGAATAGGATATTTTTAATCTCATCAAAAGAGTCGATTACTATATTTCCATTTATATCATCAGGCTCTATTGCTTTATTCCTTTTTAATGATTTAAATGCAATTTCGAATTCATTATAAGTTAGATTTGAAAAATTTATAGTTGAATTTGGTGATGATATAAATTCATCAACAGAGTTGTTGTCTACATAAGAAATCTTGTTTGATAGGTTATGTCCTATTGACAAAAAAAAGTTATTGAATTCGGCTGCGATTTCATTTGAATCGGTAATTAACTTATTTTCAAATTTTATTGCATTCGGCATCGTATTTGTGTTTGTCTTATGTTTGCTAGTAATTTCTTTCATTATTTGCCACACCCGCGTTGAATTATGCTTGTGTTTTATAAGCAAGTCAGAGTAGTAAATTTGTTTGGCTTTTTTTCGGAGTTTTTCAAATAGATTTTTGTAAACTGTGTAGTTATTTTTATGCTTGTCGGATTTATTTATAATATATTTAATATAGAGTTTTTTGTTTTATTTTTGATGATTTTTTTATTCCTTTAGTTATCCAATGACAAGGTATGCCTTTGGCGTTAAGAACTATTTCTCTAATAGGAAAATTTGCTTCATATATTTTGTAAAATATATTAAAAAAAGATTTGTAGATGATATTTATATCCTCATTCAAGTTTATATAGCTCCAGTCTTGGTGTAAAAGTTGCTTTTTAAATATATTTAAGTTATTGTTGCTATAAATTTGTTTTTTTAATGTTATTTTACCATTCGTATTTGTTTTGTGGTCAGCGCCTAAGCAGAAAAAAATTGGAAAGTGATTCGAAACATCAGTTTTTATAATACCTTTTTTGAGTGTAATATTGAAATAGTCATTGGTTAGAACGTTGTCAATTAAGGAGGATGAAGACTTTGTAATTCTAGTAGGTTTATTTATAATGGGTATTGTTCACGTTTCAAATCAATGATTATAAAACTTTGTTATATATTTTTTTTCATTATACTGGAAGCAGTCAAGGTTGAAATCCCCCAGTATATAATTTTTTTTCTTTTCTTGGCTAGTTTTTTCTATTATATTATGAACTAGATAATTGCTTAGGTACTCAGTTCTTCCGGTTGGTGGCCGATAACAGCAGCTTAGTAAAATATTTTTAGATTTTTTATTTATTATTTCAACAATTAAAATCTCAATATTACCATCAGAAACACTCATATTGGTTTGAACATTTTTTTTTTTTTTTAATGTTTTCTTTTATGTAAAAAAGAACTCCTCCTCCGCGCTTATTAACATTACGCTCTAAGAAGACTGTATTAAAACCTGTAAGACGGAGATTAGAGTTTGATTTAAAATCTTCCTCTGTACACCAAGTTTCAGTTAAGCTAATAACGTTAAAAAAATTTTCCGTTTGACAAATCATATTTAAAAAGTTATCAAAGTTTTTTTTTAAAGTTCTCATATTAATGTGGATTATATTAAAATAATTACGATTATCATTATTTTTAAATATGCTTTTAATTTTATCTGGATAAAAGTAAGAGCATTCGAATTTTGATCCATTAATCTCATTAAAATAATTAATATCTGGATCAGATTCATTGTCTAAATTAAAAGTATTTGTTTGAAATAAATTTGATATTTTTTCAAAATCATTCCGATAAGTTGAATCCATTTTGTATGTTTTTGTTATTTTGAAAATATTTGAAGGTTTTTATATACACTGGTACATATGTACGCACACATTTGTATATATGTACGCACACATTAGGTATGTATGCACGCACACATTTGGTATATATGTACATATATCTGTATATATGTATATATGTTTATACTTTATACATATATATGTATATATGTATATATGTATATATGTACATATATATGTATATATGTTTGGTATATTTGGTATGTATGTACGCACACATATGGTATATATGTACGCACACATTTGGTATATATGTACGCACACATTGTTAAAATATTTAAATCGAACGATCTTCTGATATCAACACAGTGCAACATAAAAATTGTAAATTATCTGGACGTTACATTAAAACTCAATTACTAAAATCGATATCAATACATCGTTTAACTGGATATGGTCCCAATCTAAAAGTTTTGAGATAAATACAAAAAACAAATAAAATGTTTGTTATTTTACAAAAAGAAGCATGAACCAATTAAAAACCTCCACTAACTTTAAAGCACATAATAAATAAGAAGCTGTAGAAAAAAGATGATATTGCTTAGATGGTTGAACAAGTTGAAAAACCAAAGTATACACATGACCAAAGATACACACATCTGACCAAAGATACACACACACATTTGATCAAAGATACACACATATGACCAAAGTACACATATTTTTACATAATTATTTAATTGATCAAAAAAAAAAAAGTTGTAATTTAATAATTAATTTTTACAAAAAAAAAGCTCAAAATTGATAGGGACCTTAAAGAAAATTCATATAAAAATTAATTTCAATTAATATTTCTTCTCAAAGTTTTGTTACGCTAAACGTTTATTATATTTATTATTATTATTATTATTAGTAGTAGTAGTAGTAGTAGTAGTAGTAGTAGTAGTAGTAGTAGTAGTAGTAGTAGTAGTAGTAGTAGTAGTAGTAGTAGTAATAGTAGTAGTAGTAGTAGTAGATGCTAGTTGGCCAAAGACGACGAGTGTGTGTAATATTATCACACTTATATAGCCGTGTCAGTATTAATTTAATTTAAAAGGAGCCATTTGTCTAATTGCGCTTTGATACTGTTTACTGATTTTGCATTAACCACTTCTCTTGGTAGTTTATTCCATGTTCTTGTTATTCTGTTAGTAAAGAATGAGTGTCTAAAGTTGCACTTTGTTTTTTTGCGTTCAAACCTGACACCGTTTTCTCTCAATAATTGAAAATCATTTGGCTTGAAACCGTTTATAAAGTCCATATTTTCAATCTTGTGCAATAAATTATAAGTCTGGATCATATCTCCACAATTTTTGCGCTCATATATAATATCATATAATGGGGTGAGGCCAAGAATCTCTAGTCTTTTACGTATTTCATTTTTGCCAAAGTCGGATTGAGTCTAGTAGCGCTGTGTTGAACTTTCTCGAGCATTTCTATTTCTCCAAAGCTGAGGAGACCCCACTGGAACTGCAAATTCAATTAAAGGGCGAACAAAAGTCACGTAAAAGACTTTAAGAGTCTGCACATGCAGTTCCACAAACGTGTTTTTAATCATTCCCAAAATTTTAATTGCCTTCGAGCTGCAAGATACTATTTTCTGTCTCCATTTCATGTTTTGCCGAGAAAAATACTGCTAAATCTTTTTGAAGAGTGGTTTGTCTTAGGACAACATTATCCATAGAATATTCGTGTTTTGAATTTTTACTGCCATAGTGTATTATTTTGCATTTTTCTTTATTGAATCTCACTAACCATTCTTTAGACCAGTCCCAAGCACTGTTTATATCTCGTTGAAGACTGTTTATTTTCTCTATTGAGTTCACATCGATCATTATTTTCGTGTCATCTACATAGAGCTTGGTTATATTTTGTATTCCGTCCCGCAGATCATTTATGAACACAACAAACAAAATCGGGCCAATTACCGATCCCTGCGGAACTCCGCTGTAGACTTCACGCCAGCTTGAGGCAATATCACCGTTTACTACGCGTTGCTTTCTTTCTTTTAAAAGTTCCTCTAACCACTTTAGCAGCTTTCCTGTTATTCCATACGCTTTTAATTTTAAAACGAGTCTTTTGTGCGGCACTGTGTCGAACGCTTTTGCAAAGTCTAAATAAACCACATCTACCAGACAATTCAGTGCAATATTTTCTGTTAAATAATTCTAGTTCTAGGGTTAGATCTAGATCTAGTCTTAACAAATCCATGTTAACCCTTTAAAAAAAATTTATTGTTTGTAAAATGTGCTAAAAGCGAGTCTCTTATTATACACTCTAGAATTTTACACGGCACAGAAGTCAGAGAAACTGGTCAATAATTACTCGCTTCTAGCTTACTGCCTTTGTTCTTAAAGATTGGGGTAATGTTCGCTATTTTCCATTGCATAGGCAGTTTGCTCTTTTCAATCAATGACATAAATATCAATATGATTGGCAATGCAAGTCCTTCAGCGCAATTTTTTAATATGATAGTACTCAATTGGTCAACACCACATAATTTCTCGTTTGAAATTTGCTCAATCTTGTTTCAACGTCACTGTAATTAATTGCACTCTCGTCAAAATCTAGATATTTGCCCCTAGGTCTTGATCCAAACTCTGGTAATACTTGATTGCACTCTGTAGTGAAAGAGTTTTGAAAATTTTCGTTTAAGATGTCAACAATCTCACTGGTCGTATTTGTAACATTTCCTTCAATGTTTTTTATTGCTTTAATTAAGCTCTTTACATTTTGTTGATCGTTCACATATTTAAATTGTATTTCCTTGTTCCTAATAGATTTGTAGACCGGTTCGCGTTCGTATTCTTTTCTGCCTTTTTTCGTTTCAGTTTTAACTTTTCTACACAATGCTTTGTATTCGTTTACCGTATTTTTGTTTTTCCAATTTGTGCAACAATTTAAATGTCTCATTCGTCTTTTGTTCTTCACAAGTTCTTTTAGTTCATTGTCAATCCAAAAAATTCTTTTACGAGTCCTGTTTTTCGAGCTGTGACACGGTATATATTTTTGACAAGCATCATTAACGTAAAAAATGAGTGTGTCGTACATCTCCTGAACATTAATTGCATCGAAAATGTTTGCTCTGTCTACATTTGTAAAAAAGTTGTTCATTCAGCTTTTTTAAAAAAATATTTTCGATTGCTAGCTACAGTTATTTTCTCATGGTGATTAAGTGCATACTTAAAGCAAATTACAAGATGTCCTTTGCTTATATTCCCCAATACCGCATTTGTCTCAACTTTAAATAATCTTTGTTCGTTTACTGTGAACAGTAAATCCAATGTACTCTCGTAAGTTGAATCGTTCAGTTAAAAAGTAGGTATTGCTACGTGCTGAATTAGAAACTCGTTGTTTATTATTTCCGAGAAATAATCTTCTATTGAGTGTTTATTGAAGTTTATTGCATGGACTACTTCATCTGACCTTTTAGTTTTCAAAAAATTAAAGTCACTAATAATTAATAGATCTTTAAAACCCTGTTCGTCCACATATTCTTTTGCAGTTCTGAAAACATTTCTGAACAGTTCTATATCTATTACATCGTTTGGTCGGTATATGCATCCTACCAAATATTTGTTGTTCTTGAAAAATAGTACAGTCCAAATATAATCTAAGGCAGTCGTCAATAGCCATTTTTTCATTTACTTCATAAGACGTTATTCCGTTATTCACGTAAATACAAACTCCTCCGCCCACACGTCCCTTTTTTTTGTCGCTACGATATAAACAAAAGTTTTCCATGCACGTAATTGAAGTTTCACTAAACCATGTTTCCTTTACTCCGATTATATTTGGTTTATTCAGGTGACACAATATTTTATATTCCTCAAATTTGTTGTTTAATGAAGTGGCGTTCAAATATATACAGGATAAATAAATTAATTTTTTGCTTATTTTATGATTACTATAGTTGTTTTTTAAATCGCACAATCTTGTTTTCACGAATTGCATATCGAAATCGCAACTTAATGTCCTGTAGTCTCTTTGCCATTGTCAAGTCTGGGCATATATAAACTTCTATAAAATCTTGTGTTTCTCTTAACTTTTTTGACGCGAGTAAGAGAAGATTATTCTCGCCTTCGGATAACTCGAGTAGAATCGGGCCAGGTTTGATAGCGTTTTTTGATTTGAGTCTCCTCAAATGTATCGGTTTAACATTTTCTTTTTCTTTTGATTTCAGTAAGTCCTCAATTGCTTTCTTGTCTTCTTTAGTCTTATCTTTGCTCTCAGTTTTGCTCGACTCTTTAATTCCATATATAATGACGTTCTTTTCACTTTTTTTCGCTTCTCCTGCTTATTAATTGCTGCGGTAACCACAACTAGTTGTTCTTTCGGTTTTTATGCGTTTTGCGACACTACATTAACCCAATCATTTCCATTGTTATTAATTTTCTAATAAAATTTTGTTTAAATTTTGTTAACGCGCAAGAAGAAAAAAAAGAATTAAAAGTTTTTTTTTCGGTGCCAAAAATCAAAGAAATACTTTGAGATAAAAAATACAGATTTTTCATTCACTAAAACTCTTTTGATTTTTTTCTTAAAGCCAGATACAAAACTTTGTTTTAACTAGGTTAAGTAAGGCTTACGTCCTATTAACTTATAAAACTTCATTTTGCTAACAACAGTAATAGTTTTCCTTTACAGTTGTTGATTTTCCATAATGGTGTTTAAGGTTAAGGCACTGAGTAAAAACAACAAAAACAAAAAAGTTATCTATAACTGTGGGGGAGTGCGTTCATAATTTATTTTATTAGAATGCTCAAAAGTGTAAATAAATTATGAGGTCGTTGCGAACCAGACAAATGAAAACATATTGCGAACCATTGTCCTATTGGTTGTTAATGATTTAATAGTTTGCCGATAAACTGTTTATTTTGCTACATATTTTAAAGACTTTAAGCAGAAGTAGAAATTTTCTTTAACTTAAAAAAAAATATATAGCAAAAACAAAATTTCAATTTATTTGATTTAGATAATAAAATTGAAGAGCAAACAATTTTTTAAATTTAATAACCGTAGTAGTCATTAAAATGTAACGACTTGATTGGCAGAAAAGTTCTCATTTCACTGGTTCGCTTTTCGCGGTTCGCATATCGCAATTTACCAATTAATATGATTAAAGTCATTAGAGGGGGAAAGAAAAATTTTTAGGCGATTTGAAATATGTTTATAACCAATGAGTAAAAAAAGTTAGTCAACAAAATAAACAAAAAATGAAATATTTTCTTCTTTTAAATTTACAAAAATTACACTAATTATAAATTTTAATATTTTAGCACTAGAGACCTTTGAAAAAATCATCAGTAGTGCTCTTCTGGTAATTTTTTGAAAGTTCTCTAGTGCTAAAATATTAAAATTTATAATTAGTGTAACTACTAATATAGTTTAACCAATAAAATTATATTTCAATTAAAATAACAACTTTAAAAAAAATTTGTATTTCTAAAAAGATATATAGGAACAAAATATTGCAAAGCATACTAAGCACTAAAGGCCTTTCAGGGTTTAATCAGCAGTGTTAGTTTATATGCTGTTATGCAAAAAAAAAAAATTTGTAAATGTTACAAAAGTATAATTTTTAGTATTGTTTTATTAGTTAATGTTGTCTAATGCTTTTTAAAACAGGAAGTGTTAGTTAAAAGTATTATGCTTATGCAAATGACTAAAATAATACAACAATAAATTTTTATCACTTTTAAGTTCTAGAAAAAAAAAGCTGGATAAACGGTTCCATTATTTTATTATTTATATGTTGCCAACCATGCACATGGTTGTCAAATCTGTCAGTTTAATGGCCGATTATCAATTTGATATGTGACCATTTATGCGGTTTCCCGAGTTGTTTGTTATTCATATATATGTTGATTAACCATTACAAAATAAACATTTTAAATAATAAATTACATTTTTGCTGTTACAAATAACTTAACTTTTAATGTTCTAGATAGTAGCGTTAAATATTTTAAAATTTTTACCTCTTTAAGGTAAAATAGACAAATTTTGCAACGACTATCATTTCATTTAAAACTTCCTATATTTTTATTGTTAGATAGTATTAAATTAAGTTTAGAAAAAGTAAGTTGTCTCAGTAAATTTGCTGGTTGTTTGTAAACTATTACAGGATTAATATTAGAAAAAATTTGTTTTTTTTTTTGAAATGTAGTGACTAAAGGAAAGATTTCTTAAGCTTTTTTTTTTGAGCTTGTCTTTGCAGTGTTGCATTGGGAAATGCTTTATAATTCAAAATTATGAAAGTTTTATAATTTTGCATATGAAAATTTGAAACATACAATAGTACTATCTGGAACATTAAAAGTCACGTTATTTGTAACAGCAAGAATGTAATTTATTATCTAAAATGTTTATTGTGCAATGGTCAATCAACATACTGAAAAAAAAAATAATTTGAGAAACTGCATAAACGGTCATATATCAAGTTGCAGAGTCGGCCATTCAACTAACAGATTTGACAACCATATATGGTTGCTAACATATAAATAATAAAATAATGGAACCCTTTTTCCAGCTTTTTTTTGAGATCTTCAAAGTGATAAAAATTTATTGTCGTCTGAAAGTCATTAACAAAAACATGATACTTTAGGCCGTGTGAATAAAAATAAGCAACTACTTTTATTCAGTAATTAGTTACGTGAATAAAAATTTGAAAAGTTTTGCTCAAATTTTTATAATCTAAAGTTAAGCAAATTACTCAGTAATTGCTCAGCATTACGCGAAGAAAAATTCAAGCAAACTTATTTAAGCTTTTATTTACGTAAAGCTGATCAATTACAGAATAAAGCAATTACTCATTTTTATACAACCGGCCTTTTTAACTAACACATTCTGTTTTAAAAAAAAAATCAGATGATGATAAGCAAAAACACCTTAGTTGAATAAAAATTAAACTTTTGTAAGATAAAATTTTGCTTTTTAGAATAACAGCACTTAAACAAGCACAACTGATGAAACATTGAAAGGCCTCTCGTTCTAAATATATTTTGTAAATAGATTTTTTTTTACAAATCTATTCAGAAATAAAAACCTTTTTTGAAGTTGTTATTTTGCTTGACATACAATTTTCATTATTATAATTATTATTATTATTATTATTATTATTATTATTACTATTATTATTATTATTATATATACACACATCTATATATATATATATATATATATATATATATATATATATATATATATATATATATATATATATATATATATATATATATACATACATATATATATATATATATATATATATATATATATAGATATATATATATATATATATATATATATATATATATATATATATATATATATATATATATATATATATACATATATATATATATATATATATACATATATATATATATACATATATATATATACAAATGTATATATATATATATATATATATATATATATATACATATATATATATATGTATATATATATATATATATATATATATATACATTTATAAATACAAATATATATACATATATATATATATATATATATATATATATATATATATATATATATATATATATATATATATATTACAGTCATAAATAACAAAATTATAATGAATGTTTATAAAAGTGTTAACAAACAAAAGTTACACCTTAGGTGAAGCAACATAACCAGCTGAATCATAAACTTCAAATTTATATAATGGCGGGGTAATATTCTTGTAAATTGCGTAAGTTCCTTTTAGCGTTGCTGTTGAAACTGATGCTATGCCATCATCAACATCTTGATTTTTATTAAGTTTAACTCCATAACTTCAACCATAATAAAACAAAACACAATTATAAATTAAAATATAACATTTTTAATGTTTATTATATTGATAATGATGAAAATTAAAATTTCTTTAAATGTTAAATCATTAGGTTAATATATTGTGTACGTACAAGGACGTATGCTATATGTCCTACTTTTTATTTTTATCTTTTTGAAGTTGTTTTTTCTATTTATAATATTAATAAACAGCTTAGATTAACTTACCGATGCTGTCTTTATGTTTAAAATGAAAAATAGGTTGTTTTATATTTGATACTTAATGTTTAATCATTTACTAAAAGGCAAGACAACTTATTGCTATGAAATATACTTTCTCTACATATAATAGTGGAGTTTAAGATGCGAACATAAAAATTAAAGTCATACTTCAAACCTAAAATTTGATTTGTGCAAATGCAAAAAGCAAACTTGAACTATACAAGAAAACCGACCTTTTTAAGTTAAACTTAAAAAACCTACTAGAGTAAGTAAAAATATTTTACCAATGCAAGAACCGAACTTGTATTCTTAAGATATAATTTTAATCTGAAGTCAAACCAAAGCGTAATGAAAGAAACAAACTTGGAATGACTTCGTTCTTGAAAATTCAGATTTCAAATCGGTACAGACTAGTCTTGAAAGTAATTTTAAACAGAAAAAATAATCATTATCATTTTACAAATATGCTTATAAAATGTTATATAGAATTTATAGTTATATATAGTTATATAGAAGTATATATATAGTTATATAGAAGTATATATATAGTTATATAGAAGTTATATATATAGTTATATAGAAAAAATGTTATATAGAATTTTCTATTTTCAAAATAATTTAAAAGGATCCTTGAAATTTTATTTTTGTTGAAAATGAATAAAAAGGTTTATAAAATAACAAACAAGGTAATAAGTCTCAAAATAAAATGAGTAATTTGTTTATAATTGAATATATAAATACATCAAGGGTTGTAAAGTTAAAATCAGGAGTTTTGTAAAACTATTAAATTAAAGAAAAAAGAAAAACCTTAAATATTTACAAAAAAAACAACGCTTTATCTATTAAGTCGCTCTGACGTCAAACGAAAACAAACAATGCGGCAATCATATTGAATCGGGGTATAGGAATGCGCAGAATTAGAGTTTATCCTTTTTATTATGTTGTTAATTTATGTTTTTAAATATAATTTGCCGAGTCTACCATTTCGAATAGGGGAATAAAAATGCAATAACGTCACAACTGCGACCTAATGGATTAATAATTGAGATTCAAGATTATTAAAAGTTTAAAAAAATGCATTATTAAAAGATAAAAATAAAAATAAAAACACCAATAAAATAAATATGAAAATGATTGATGAAAAGAAAATAATCAACTAAACTAAACTATGGTTAAAACGAAGATTTTGGTATTTTATATATAACAAATGCAATACCTTACTTCATAAATCTTATAATCAATATAATGCTCATTCGCAGGATCTAACGTAATTCTATTTTTCCGTTTATGTTTTTAAGTCTTGTTAAAGACTTTTTTAGGAATTAAAGTAAATATTTACTTATTTTTTCTTTGGATCATGAAATTTTTGTTTTAGTAGGATGGTTTTTAAATTTTTATTCTCATAAAAAAATTAAAAACTTGGATATGCTTGGATAAGCAAAAAGCTATTGATGGAAAAAATAAATTACAAAGTAAATTTATAGCTGATACGGTTTTCAAAAAGCGATGTACGTTAACTTTGTTAATATTTCAATTATTTACGATTTTAGTAGTTTTGTGATTATAATTTAAACTAGTTTATTTTGATGCTTTATATTTTTCTGACTATAAATTATTTATATTTATTTCATATTGTTTCATTTTTCAGATTATTCAGTGTTGAGCTAAGATCAAAAATAATTTGATAGAAATGTTTCTAAAAATGTTCTTCAAAAAATTTTTTTAGCTATGACAAATTAGAAAAAATAAAACATTTTAGAATGAGATCTGATATACTTATGTTTACTGACCGTTTTATAAAATAAATACATATATCTAATGTATTTATTGATGTTAATAAAGTTGTTAACACAATTACGTCTAAAGGGTCAAGAGCTAATCAAAGTTTTATACAAAAAGATTGTAGTAAACAAGTTAAAAAATAAAATTTATCAATTGTGTTTTATTTTTATTAGATATTGTGTGAGCACTATGACCCTCCTCTCTCCCTTTTTTTTAAATTTACCGTTTATCCCCCCTTCCTCCCTTCACTTTAAAAAACAGTTATAATATCTTATGATATAAACTAGTTTTGAATGTCCACTACTCAATTGCTGTCTGGAATAAACTAATTGATATAAGTTCATTTCAGACAACAGTTTAATGAATAGCTATTAATAAATAAGCAATAAAAAATTAATCAATTTTCATTTCTGCTAAAGTTTCATTTCTGCTAATGACAAGACCCATCCCGAACGAGGGGAAGATGGGGTGTGATAGGGAAATTCCACTCACACTCCTCCAAGCTCTTATATAAGCATTGGAGTTTGGCGCATTTGTGCATTTAGCATTTCAGTTGACAAGTTTTGAAGTATAGTTGGCAAATGTCAAATATCGAGAACTTTTTTATGTGTGTGTGGGTCTCTAGTTGGCAAATACCACAACGACCCCCTTTCCCGATAAGAGACCTCTTCGGGACGGCGCAAACAACAACTACGCTAATTAAGAGAAGCGGAAAGCAGCAGAATAGCTACTTATATACCCAACTACTTTACGGTAAATTTTATCAGGCCCTCCAGAAATAAGTGCAGAGATAGAATTATTTGGAGGCTGCCTTCAATGGCTTATGCCTCACAACTTGCTGCGGCCGCCAAATTAGAGGCGAAAATAATTGCCTTGCGGCGACGGGTGTAATGAAAAATAATTGCTCATTTGTTATAAAGCAATTAAATAATAAATAGAAACAAGTGTTAAATATTTGACATCAAGTTTTATTTTTGAGTATTTATAAAAATAATTTTCTAAGTTTTTTTTTAAACTAACAAAATAAATAATAAGTAAAATAAATAATTAGCTTTTTTTTTTAAACTAATAAAATAAGTAATAAGTAAAATAAATAACTAGCTTTATTATTCAAAACAAAAGTTGAAAGTTGGAAATTTTACTTCTATTCCATTGGCAAATAAATCTTTTTGACGAAAAAAATTATTAGAAGTAATTAAATTGACAGATTTGGGTTTAAAACTTTCAGAACATGTCGACATGTTCAACTTTTTATCTGTTTTATCATTCAACATAACGTTACATACTTATATAATAAACAACGTTATATTAAACAACGTTAAACTCTGATTCGTCTAATTACCGTCCCATTTGTCTTTTTCCTATCAGGAGCAAGGTTTTTCAATATTTAATTAACAAATACTTAATCTCTCATCTTGGATTTAATAATTTACTTTCAGATCATCAGTATGGATTTTGAACATACGGTAACATCTTTAAGATTATTGAGTCCTTCTTTTCCAATTGTAGAATACAAGTTTTCGATGGACAGCACGTGTTTCCATCAGAGCTTTGCTTGACCATCTCTTTCGATTTATTAAATTTATTTGCCGGTTATAGAGGAAAAAAGCTCTTATAAACCTCGAAGAAAAATTATGGAACAAAGACATCTTATATATCAATAGCATGTATCTGTAATTATGTTGTATATCAGTATTTTTTATATAAATGTCTATTACATTTTAGTGTGATTTTTATCTTTTATGCCCAGTTAGTAATGTATTTGGAGAATTTTATACTAATTATGTTTTTCATGCTCAAGGTATGGAAGGAAATAAATACGTTGGTATTGGATGGTATTGTTGATTAATAATAATGCAGAAGTTTGTTTTTCATGCTCAAAGTATGGAAGGACACAAATACGTTCTGCAAGGTCGTTATAGGTAAAACACAATATTTGTATTCAACATCACATAGAGTTGTTTTTAGTAGTTCCTCAATTTTTTAATAATTTGTTGTATTTGTTTAATTCGAAATCGCTACTGACAAAATTTTGTCAGTAGCGATTAATACTTTTAAAAGTATTAAAGAAAAAACTGTCAGCATACTGGCGACGGCCATTGATAAAGATTTCGGAAGAAAAAACAGAACCATAGCTAGGCAACGCCTAATATTGAGCAATGAAATAAGTATCGGCAAAAAAAGTCAATGCCCACTATCTGGTCGTGAGAGTATAATACAGTACTTTATATTGTAAAAAAAATGTCGCCCCAATAATGGGGTTACAATTCTAGCCGATATTGGCGTAATATAATTTACAATATTATCCCAATATATATAACTATAACAGGCTAACGTATCGAATATTTTTAACTAAATTTTTATTATTTAAAAACCATAAAAAAAGTTCTCTTTTTAAATACAATAACTATGTGTGTATATATATATATATATATATATATATATATATATATATATATATATATATATATATATATATATATATATATATATATATATATATATATATATATATACATATATATATATATATATATATATACATATATATATATATATATATATATATATATATATATATATATATATATATATATATATATATATATATATATATAACAAAAAATGAAAAGATAAAAAACTAATGCAAACACCCAAATATAAATACACGCCCAACACTTAGGGGTATTTTTACATACGATTTAATAAGATATAGTATAAAATTGTTTACATCCTCACTAATTAACAAATGATAAAATTAAATTGTGTAAATTTTACAATTAGGTTTTTATATGTTTATGTGGATATGTGTAAAATTATTAAGTAAAGTCAGAGTTCTTTAAATCAAATAATGAGTACTCTAATTTAACGCCTTAGAAGAAACTTAATTTATTGTCTTTTAGTAAAAGAACTTGCATGTGTGTTTTTTTCAAATTGGTTAAACGAAGAGAGATAACATTATATTAAAGAATAACATTATAATCGCCTTTACAGTTATAAAAAAAAAAAAAACAGGCAAAAAAATCTAATAGTAAATTTGTACATGTAAAAAATAAGTTATAAGAAATCAAGGACATATCAAAAAGAAGTAATCTAAGGACCGAGGGAACAAATGAAGATTAACAATAAAACTGGCAATTGAGTAAGGTAGAGGTTTTAAATTTGTTTCAAGAGCTCCCTTGGCTTGGAAAATAGAAATATTAGGCAAACACATTGCACTGATATGAGTAATACTAAAAACTTGATGAAACAACTAAAGTGGAAAAAGATTCAGGATTCGCCTACACATATTACTATAAGTTAATCAAATGTGATTAGAAAGCAAAGGAAAGTATTTTATATTTTTAAAATTCTAGTTTGGTTTTTCAAGTTTAAATGTTTATCGAAAAGTAGTTTAAGTATTTTAATATTGTTAATTTTGAGTAATTTTAATATTGCTAACTGTTACTTTTGTTAGTTTAAGTGAAAGTTTTACTGATTTAGATTGTTTTACAAACAGCTTGACATTTAAGGTATTTGAAACGGCTTTTTCTTTTGTTAAATTAAAAAAAAAAATTACATGGGTTAGACAAAATATTAATTAATACGCTATCTTCAAATTAAAAAAAGCAAATCTAGACAGTTCTTCTATATAGTTAAAAATTCCTTGAACCAAAAAATATTTCCTAATGTAATAAAAACTTGAAAAAGTAACTCCATTTTATAAAAATAATGAACTTAGAAATGTTTTCAATTACAGACCTAATGCACTGTTTTCAGTATTTTCAATGATACTTGAGCGTGTTACTTAGATTAGAATCATTGACCAATAAAAAAAAAAAAAAAAAAAAATATCAAACAATTTAGGTTAAAGAAAAATCATTTAACTGAACATGCAACTATTGAATTAGTTGATCAATTAAATAATGGCTTAAATAAAAGCAAATTTACCTAAGGCATTTTTTTTGATCGAACTAATGCTTTTGACATTGTTAATTATTGCGTCTTGTTAGAAAAGCAAAAGTATTTTAGGGTAAATAACAAGGACTACAACTGGACTAAAACTTACATAATTGATAAAACACAACAAGAACAAAAGAAGCAATACGAAATTCTCAAAATCCTGTCTGAAGGCAACAAAATTAAACACTAATAATAATCCTTGTGAATCAACAAAGACATTACTGATTACATTAAAACAAATCAATTATTTTTTAAGGCAATGTATTGTATAAATACAATCACTTTTTAAACTAGGTTTTTTTAAAAAAATCTGTTAGGCTTTTATTTAATATTTTACACTTATTCTTCAATTATTGTCATTTTTAAAAATAGTTGTTTTGTGATCACTACTTCTCTAATAAATTAGAGATAGGGATTTTTCTATTTTTGTGTTGACTAAAATAATGCTCAAAAACTTTAAGTGCAAGAAGGCTGTAGACAATAAAAGCCCTTAATAACCCGTAAATTTGTAATTTAAAACAAAACTTGTTTTATAATTGATTTTTAAAAATTATTAAGTTTTTTTTCATCCTCATGATCCACTAAGATACTTGGGCACCCAAAGTTTTTTCTTTAAAAAGCAGAGGTTTTAAAAATGTAGCATATGTGCTCATTTTACAAGAACCACTAGGTAATACGAACACTTTAATAAGCTCAAATAAATAATAATAATTAAGTAAAATATCATTTATGCGACAATTAGAACTATGTTTTGAAATAAAATGATTCGTTAATAATAAAACTTATTATTAATAGATCAAAATTTGAACCACTCTGAGAGTGCTAATATGTTTTCCGCAAAAAAATAAAAATAAAGTTCGTTACTTTTTTATTCTTATTGACTTAAACCTTTGAACAGTTCAAATTCAGAACTTTTGAATTAAAACTGCAGAAAAATGTTTTGTATTGTTAAAGTATTTGGATTTTTAATATGTTTTTTTTTAATTTAAAAAGCAGTTAAAACCACTGCTATTTTAGGTCTTTAAACTAAGAAATTTTAATGCAAAACACTGGGAAAATTGAGCATTACACAAAAAAGGCATCTATTAAAAAAGTCAAATCTAAATGTTTTTATGGATTAATTTTTGAACAAAAAATAGTTCGATTTGTAGCTATAAAATATTTTTTTATAAAAACACTAATTTCATTATTTTAGCGCTAAAAACTTGCGCCACAGATTTATTTATGCGTGGAGATATTATTTTAGCAATGCCAAAAATTTACACAAATTGTATTGATTTCTGCTATCCCCACATAAAATCAATTCAAAAAATACAAAGCAACTTTAACTTTAATGCTTGCACCTAAGAAATTGTTGTGCATGCTCATATTACCAAAGCGTTCATATTACCTTAATCTACCCAAAGTCTTGTTAGGTCTCGATCACAAATCACAATTGCAAAAAAATGTTTTTTCTTTTAAATAATTAAAAAAGTCTTTGTAATGGCTTTGAATTAAGCTTATCTTTTTTTTATAAAAAAATTATGAAAAGTCCAGATTAGAATCTAAAAGATGACCTTTCAGGATGTTCTGAAAGACGGCTTAAGTTACCCTTTCCGTTTAAGTATAGTTTTACAAAAATAGTTTAGAAAAGGCGTCTTTTAAAAGTTAAAAAGACATTTTATATGAAATGAGCTTCTTTTAGAAATTACAGAATCTATAGGGTTTTTGGAACAAAAATTACGGTTGAGGTTTAACTACTAACCACAACTTCGAAAAAATTATTTTATACTATTTGTTAAATTAAACCAACATTTACTAACTTTAGGCGACTTTTCTCAATATCACCTTAGTTATGCACAAATATCAGATTACATTTGTCTGCTACACCGTTGACCCGTTTGCATCATTTAAATTATTTCTTTTTTATTGAGTCGAGATTTATAAAAGTCAAAATAAATTATTTGGTGCTCTTATCATACTAAAAGATATTTTGATTGGTTATCCAATATTCATCAGTTTTTAAAAATCTAAAAAACGAATACAGTGCACATAAAATACCAAACGTTTTGGAAAATCTAGTATTTCTTAAATCCTGTTCTTAGAAAACTGTTCTAATTAAACAAAATTGGTGTTTTTTAAAGCAATATATTGTATAAATACAAACACTTTTTTAACTAGTTTGTTATAAAAATCTGTTAGCCTTTTAAAGGCTTAAGTTTATTTTTTAAAGCTTATGCTTCAAAAAATTTAATGCCGTTAAATAAATTTTAAAGTTTTTCAAAGTTACTGAATTATAAACAGCTAGTCAACGTTTTAAGTTTGCTTGTTTTTTTAAGATTTTATCAGTGCTGTTTTTTGCCGAGGGCAGACTGCCTTCGGCAAAACAACACTGCTAAAATTTAGAAAAAACAAACAAATATATACATATATATATATATATATATATATATATATATATATATATATATATATATATATATATATATATATATATATATATATATATATATATATATATATATATATATATATATATATATATATATATATATATATATATATATATATATATATATTCGCTTGTTTTTTCAAGAATAATATATTTTTAAAAAGTTTTTCATGTTGGGTATCAGTTGATGGAATATTGTACTAAAACTATTAAATAGTAAAGCATTTTATAAAATCATCGGTCAAAAGTCATATTTAGAAGTTCACTCACGTACGTAGCGCTTGTTAAAATAGCGCTAAATAAACCTTTTTTTCTTTTTTATGTTCAAAACATGTCTTAAATTTTTTTGTTAAGTAAAACTTAAAAAAAAAAACATTTTTTTATAAATTAGAATCAGCAATAAAATGTTTTTTTTAAAATATATAAATATATCTTAGTAAATATTTTCAATTATGTTATTACTTGTTTTACAAATTGCAACGACTAATCAGCAAATAAAGTAACGTCAGTTTTTTGGTAATATTTTCGCGAATATGGTTCCTTACAAATAATTGTCTTTTTAGTTATAATTATAATTTGTAAACATGATTGTATTTAAACACTCTATTTAATATGTTTTGTCTTATAACTTTGATAACATCGTTCTATTACAATCTTCTTTATTAAGTGTTAAACATATTGTTACTGCATTATTATACTATATATTCAACAGTTATTAAAACATTAATAAACAAAAATCTAACTTTTAAAAATAAGTTTTTTTATCATTGTATTAAATTTAAAAAAATGTATTACCCAATCAAAAACCCAACACACAATGCTTGAAGAATGCGGTAAAATAAAGTAAGGTATATATTTTCAATCCTCACAATTTTATTGGTCGGATAATAAAGGAATAAACTTTTGCAAGCCATTTTTCCTGATAATTTAATTTTTTCAACTATTGCCATTTTTATAATTAGTTGCTAATAACAAAGTTTCAGAACCGCTATAATGTAGGCAGATATTATAAGATGACTAAAATGTATCTTGATAAAACAAAAACATTTCTATTTTTTGTTTAATCTTTAAATCAATAGCCGTTGCAACGTTCTTTTTATAGCTTTTTAAACTTTCACTTTAAAAACAAACAAAAGTGTACCCATAAAAAACAAATATAAAACAATAAAAAAACTTTTTTATTTAACGCACCTTATTGGTTTTGTGATCTCTACTTCTCTTATAAATTAGAGGTGGGGATTTTTCTATTTTTGTGTTGACTAAAATAATGCTCAAAAACTTTAAGTGCAAGAAGGCTGTAGTCAATAAAAGCTCTTAATATTCCGTAAATTTATAATTAAAAACAAAACTTATTTTATAATTGATTTTTAAAAATTATTACGTTTTTTTTTGTGTGTTTTTTGTGTTTTTTTTTTTCATTAGAAAAAGCTTTAGGTATTCACTAATCTACCATAGGTAATTTCTAATCTGCTAATCTACTATCTCAAAAACTACAATGATTAAAACTTTTAAATTTATATTTTCAATAAACTTGAGTTATTATATGACATAAAATTGTTAAAAAACTTGCTTTTAGTATCATTATTTAAAATATGTACTTTGTAAACAGTTCTAGACTTGCTCATTTTAAAGGCATTGTATCGTGCATATGAAAACAAATTTTTAGTTAGAATTTGATAAACAAACTGTTAACTTTTTAAGGCATATTATTCTATACTATTACTCTTATTTTTCCGTTAGTGTACATTTAAGTGTAAATTTATTGGTAACTTTTTAATATTGTTCGTTTTTTCGAATTTATAGCAGTACTGTTTTGCCTAGGCCAGAATGGGTCTTATTACGCAAAAACTTTTTATAAGCCCTGTCTATTATTTTATAAAATGCCAAAAAAAACAATATAAATTGTTTTTTATGATTAGTTCTACTTAATGTTGTTTATTTTAATGCTTTAGTTTTTAAAAAATCGCAAATCTAGATTTTTTTTGGAATATTTTACCAGGGTCGACGACACAATTTTTGATAAGGTGAAAAATAAGCAAGATTTTGAAAAAAAATAAGAAAGTTTTTTTTTAATATGCAATACGCTTTTGCTGTGTATTGACGGAATAATATTTGTACTTAAATAAACATTGACAAAAAAAAAGATTTTTTAAAAATCAAGACTGACACAGACAGCAAGCTTAAATTGGCCCAACGTAAGTTTTAACAGTGGCAAGTTTATTCCGTTGGGCCAACATCTAGCCAATGTTTTTTTTCGGAGTATTATTTCCAATTTTGCAAATCGGTTTTTTGCAAATATCGTATTATATTGGGCCAACATTTAACAAATGCTTTTTTTTCGGCGTAATATTGCAATTCTACAAATCGGTTTTTTTGCAATTATCGTACTACGTTGGACCTACATTTGGCCAATGTAGTTTGGGCCTAATATTTTGATGTTCCCCAGACAGCAAGCTTACATTGGCCCAATGTTGGGCCACTGCATGGTGATGCATTGGCCCAACGTTGAAAATCGATGTTGGCCCAATGCAGGTTTGATCATTGGTTAGGTATTGGCCCAATGTTGTGTACAACATTGGCCCAATGTTGTATACAACGTTTACCCAACATTGGCACAACGTTGTATATAACGTTAGGCCAATGTTGTATACAACATTGGCCCAACGTTTTATACAACATTGGCCCAACGTTGTATACAAAATTGGCCCATAATCGTATGTTATACGATTATTATTTTTATATTGGCCTAACGTTTTATGCAACAGATCGTTGTTACAAATAAGATGTAACAACGTTACAACAATTGTTGCAAATATATAACCTAAAAGGTCAAATAACAATTGTTACAAATAACAATTGTTACAAATAACAATTGTCACCTCACCTAAAGACAAAGCTGAATTGTTTGCTAAGAACTTTTCATCAATATCATCTCTTGATTCCACTAGTTACGTTTTACCTGACATAGCCGTCAAACAGGTTGATCCCTTGCTTGACATTCGCATCACTTCAGCTTCTGTATCTAAAGTAATTTCCTGCTTAGACTCTTCAACAGCTTGTGGTCCTGACAACATTCCTGTTGTAGTCTTGCAGAGGTGTTCTCCGGAGCTTTCATCCATACTTTCTAAACTATTTAACAAGTGCTTATCAGAGTCTTGTTTTCCATCATGCTGGAAAGCAGCATCTGTTATCCCTATTTTCAAAAATTCCGGAGAGCGATCTGATTTATCTAACTACCGTCCCATTAGTCTTCTTCCTGTCATAAACAAGGTTTTTGAATCTTTAATCAACAAACACTTAATCTCTCATCTTGAATCAAATAACTTACTTTCTGATCATCAATATGGATTTCGGTCTTCTCGTTCTACAGCTGATGTGCTAACAGTAATAACCGATAGGTTTTACCGTGCATTAGATAGAGGTGGAGAGGTTAAGGCTATCGCACTTGACATTTCTAAAGCTTTTGATAAAGTTTGGCATGCTGGTCTTCTCCATAAGCTTTCTTCTTATGGTGTAGCTGGTAACGTCTTTAAGATTATTGAGTCCTTTCTTTCCAATCGTAGTATAAAAGTTGTCCTCGATGGACAACACTCTTCTTCACATCCTGTAACTTCAGGGGTTCCTCAAGGTTCAATCCTTGGCCCTATACTCTTTTTAATTTACATTAACGATCTTCCAGATATTCTCACATCTAAGGTGGCATTATTCGCTGACGATACTACCATTTACTCTTGTCATGATAAGAAGCCTACACTCTCTGATTGCTTGGAGGGGGTATCTGAGCTTGAAAAGGATCTCACTTCTGCTACAGCATGGGGCTCATAGTGACTGGTGAACTTTAATTCAGATAAAACTCAATTTTATTTGGCCAATCGTTATCGTAATAATTTAGATCTTCCTATATTTATGAATGGTAATGTACTAGATGAGTCATCTACCATTCATCTTCTAGGATTAACTCTTACTTCTGATCTTTCTTTTAAACCGTATATCAAATCCATTGCAAAATTAGCATCTGCTAAGGTTGCATCTCTTTATCGTGCTCGACACTTTCTTACTCCAGATTCTATTCTCTATCTCTATAAATCTCAAATCCGTCCCTGTATGGAATACTGTTGCCACATCTGGGGCGGATCTTCTAATGATGCTCTTTCTCTTTTAGACAAGGTGCAAAAACGAATTGTAAACATAGTTGGACCTGCTCTGGCAGCCAATCTCCAACCTTTGTCACATCGTCGTAATGTTGCTTCTCTTTCTCTTTTCTACAAATACTATAATGGGCACTGCTCTAAAGAGCTAGCGTCCCTTGTGCCATCTACTAAAATTCATTCTCGTGTTACTCGCCATTCAATTAAGTCTCATCCTTTTTCTGTGACTGTTCCTAAGTGCTTCAAAAACTCTTATTCTTCTAGCTTTTTTCCTCGAACATCAGTTCTTTGGAATTCGCTTCCTTCATCTTGCTTTCCTGATTCATATAATTTGCAATCTTTTAAGTCATCAGTCAATCGTTATCTTGCTCTACAGATTTAGTTTTTTCTCTTCAGTAACTTCCAACTCTTATAGTGGTTGCTTGCAGCCTTGTTGGAAGTGAAGATGTTAAAAAAAAAAAAAAAAAAAAAAAAGATGATTTGCATCGCTACATTGAAAAATTATAGAGAAAAAAAAGAATGTATTATACAAGTATAAATATTTATTTATTAAACATAATTTCTCGGTTAAATATACATATTGCAAACACCAAACTTATACCAAAAACTGACACATTGAATTTTAAATAAAAAAATTCACTAAAAAATTGATAGAGTAGTTTTGATATTGACTGAGCTACTTGTTATTGAATCGTGTTTAGCTTATGATATTTGGTGCCCACGATTATCATTTTTTCTTCCGCTATCTCTATCACTGGTCTGCATAAGCCATGCTTAATTGACTTTACAGTTTCTGCAAAAAAAAATAGTTGTTTGTTTAATTATGCACCAAAGAAACATAACAAATTAAAAGTAATTCTGTAATACAAAATTGAAACTGAAAAAATAAGCTGTTATGTTTTTTCTAAACCACGTACCAATAGCAGCATATGCAATCAACATTATTTAATTATTTATTATATTTCAATTTTTTATCCTCTCCCTGCATAATTTAATTTTAGAGCTAGGCCATTTTAACAAACTATTCTTAGTAAATAACATATACAATCTCCTTCGTCTTTAACTCCAATTTGTGCCAAATAATTAATTTGCAAAAATACACAGCCTGGCAGTAATTAAAGTAACTTTAGTTTAGACTTAAATTAATATAAAATGTCATTTACAAAAAATCTTCAAAGAGTATTTTATTTAAAGTATATAAATTGTACTACATATCATACTAAATGCATAAACAGATCATAAAAAAATATTTACCATTTACTGAAGTGTTTTCTTGTCTTTTTTCTTCCAAAGTACTTGAATTCTTCACTGCTTTTAATGGCAATGACACTCTTTCAGGCAATACAATAATTAGCATACCTTTGATACTTAAATTTTTATAACTGAATTTGATGTATTTTGTAGTTCACCAAGTTGCACTTCAATGCTTGCCCATTTTGCCAATAATACCAGCATATCTTTCAAGGATACAACTTTATCTTAAAACAATAAAGTTAATTATATTATTAAGAAACTATACAACTAATTATATATTATATTTAGAATTTATGAAAGTAAACACAACAATCGCTAACAAAACAGATAAAGTTAAAGGCAGAGGGCCAAACCTTTAATGATCAAAATATATACTTGCTAATGGATTCATAATATTTTTATGAATTATGAAATTAGCAGGTGCGCATTCAATTTCTGGGACTGACACAAAACAATTCTTATTATTGTTTGAGATACACATTGCAATGTAAAACAAAAAAACTCATATTAAAACAATGTTTCTCCAACAGGGTTCGTAGCCAACTATTTATATAAAATTAATTGACTTTTTTGAAAAATCAGATGAATTTTCATGAAGATTTTTAACAATGGTTTTTACAAAATGTTTAAAATTACTATCTACTGTAATGGAAATGCTAAGAATATACATGCTTTGAATGACAAAACATATAAAACTTAGCTATTACTTAAGTTAGATATTAGTATAGGTCTTATTATACATGTTAGTATGGTTCTTATTATCAAGGATGATTAAGAATGAACACTAAGAAAAACATGTTTTAGAAAAAATAAATTAGTAACACCAAAAAAAACATAACAGCTTAATTGAGCGCTGTATTTTGAAAATGTGACAAGTCACAAAATTAAAAATTTACAGGAGAGTAAAAAACATTTTTCCTAAAAAAAATTTTGTTTTTATTTTAACTAAAAATTATTTTTTTTATCAAAAAAAAATCTTTATTTTATCTAAAAAATCTTTTTTTTATCTTAAAATTTTATCTTTTACTAAAAAAAAATATTCTTTTCAAATAACCTCAATTTTAAAAAGTGTGACTCTTCACGTTTTCAAAATACAGCGTTCAATTGCAAAATGAGTAACTTCTTAACTAGAATTACTGACTTTTCCATGACTATCTAAAAAAAAAAAATAATTCCCTGACTTTTCCAGGTTTTCCACCACTTTGGCCAATATTAACATATTTTCCAGATTTTCCCGGTACAGTACAGACCTTGTCCAATGTTTGAATATAATTTTTTTTATACATATTTTAGTTCTGAATTTTAATAATACAATTTAAAAAACAATATCATCTATAAAAATATCGTATTACCTTTGTCTATTAGAATAAATGTTTATATAATAAATAATAATGAACCACCAGCAACTGTTAAAACTTTAAACTGATATGAACAGTCTGTTGTTTTTTTCAACAGTTGATTTCAAATGGATTTCAAAGTTGGTGACTTTGAAATCCAAAAAAATTTTTGTTACGTTCATAAACATAAATGTTCTTATTTACCTGGCCAGTTCTTCGCAACTAAATATAATTTTGGTGGTCAGTATCCAAGAGCGATCGCTCCCGCTTTCTGATCAAGCCAGTGGTGTAAGCTTTGATATGTTGATTATTATAAAATAAAATGTTAATTACACTCTGACTTTTTGACCGTAATATATGAAAAAGTCTTTAAAATTGTAAAAGTTAAAGCTATGAATAAAGATTTTCAATCATCAGACATAAAGAATTTTATATAAAAACTTACCATTTAATAAATTTTGTTCACTTAACTTCTCAGAGCAAACATTGAACTTCTGTAAAGAGTTTGTAGTTACAGGTAAATCCCTAAGTTTAATAATATTTTTAGTTTTATTATAAGAAATTGAGGATAAATCATCTAAACCAAGATATACACAATTTTTTGTCTCTTTAATCTTTATTTTGGCTGGTTATTTTTGCTATCTTCCTTTTTTGTCTCCAGAGCAGAAGTTTAGCCTTCTGCTAAATTCAATCTTGTATTGGTATAAAAATTTATAAATCAAATTATTAATAATTAAGTTATAACGAAAGTTAATGTATAAGCTTAAAGTTGTTAACTGCATTACGTAAACTAATTATGAAAAATATCCAGAGATATTAAATTAAAAATTATAAAACCAAGAATAATGTCCCTCTGCCTCAGAAAGATGGAATATATAAAGGGTTGTTTCAATTTAAATCATGATTTAAACCAGACAAATAAAAATAATTATTTAAATTGAGTCTTTTTATTTCAATTGATTTTAAAGATTATTTATTGATTTAATCTCATAATTCAATAAATTATTTTAGACTAGTCATTGGTCTCAAAACAAAATGTCTGGCAATATTAGAAAGCTCTACATAAGTAGAATATAAATTCTAATAACATCACTTTTTGTACACTGTTTTAATATTTTAGTAGATGGGGTTTCACAATCAAACAAAAAGACATACTTAAAATGTAAAATATCAGCTTCTATAGAAGCTGATATTTTACATTTTAAGTATGTCTTTTTTGTTTGATTGTTGTTATAACAACTTCAATGCCACATATATATTACTGATACCTTTAATAATATATCTTATAATAGCTATAAAATCTAAACTATTATAAATAAACTATGAAAAAAATTTTTTTTCAATACTTATTCTGTATGACATTTCAAATGTTTGATATATTTAATAAAGAAGAATTTAAAATGTCTTCTTTATTAAATAAATCGAACATTTGAAATGTTACATTTATTTAATAAAGATTATTAAATAAATCAAACATTTGAAATGCTAATACAGCAATAAGTATAAAAAATAACTTTAAGATCTTACACAAAAATGATTTAATTATTACCTTTATTATTACATTAATAATTTACATTGCAGTAAAAAATGTTTCAAGTTTATTATTTAACTGGTAACAAATATTTCATTATTAAAAAAAAACAAACACTAAGTCACGAGAATCTCTTGAAATTTATTTCATATAACAAACCTTTTAAGATTTTTAGAAGATTCATAAATATAGCTTCTTTTTTTTATATATATATAATTTAAAAAAATGGAAAGATAATATCAAAACCTTTTTTTATTCGGTCAAACGATACCATTGTTAAAAATATTTACTAATCCGCAACTACATTGGCTTCGGCTTAAATGTAAGAACAGATTTTTAAAGCAAAATATTAAGCCTAAACTACCTTGGACAAATGTTGGCCCAACGTAGTACGATAATTGCAAAAAACCGATTTGTAGAATTACAATATTACGACGAAGAAAAAACATTGGCTAAATGTTGGCCCAATATAGTACGATATTTGCGAAAAACCGATTTGCAGAATTGAAAATAATACGTCGAAAAAAAAACATTGGCTAAATGTTGGTCCAATGTAAGCTTGCTGTCTGGGTCTTACATTTATACCTTAGCCAATACTCAGCCAATGTAGTAGCGGATTAGTATATACTTTAAAATTTGTTGCAAAACACTTTTAAAAATGGCATCGTTTGACAAAATAAATAAAAGTTTTGATATTATCTTTCCATTCTTTTAAATTATAAAAATAAAAAACAGAAGGTATATTTATTAATTTTCTAAGAATCTTATAAGGTTCCTTATAAGAAATTAACTTCAAGAGATTCTCGTAACTTAATGTTTTGTTTTTTTAAATAATGAAATATTTGTTAACATTTAAACGTAAGGCTTAAAACATTTTTTACTACAATTTAATTTATTAATGTAGCAATAAAGGCAATAATCAAATTATTTTTGTGTAAGATCTTAAAGTTATTTTTTTATTTTTATTGCTGTATTGGCATTTCAAATGTTTGATTTATTTAATAATCTTTATTAAATAAATGAAACATTTCAAATGTATTTTTGTGTAAAATCTTAAAGTTATTTTTTTATTTTTATTTCTGTATTAGCATTTCAAATGTTTGATTTATTTAATAATCTTTATTAAATAAATAAAACATTTCCAATGTTTGATTTATTTAATAAAGAAGACATTTTAAATGTCTTCTTTATTATATAAATCAAAAATTTTAAATGTCACACAGTATAAGTTTTTTTTTCATAATTTATTTACAATAGTTTAGATTATATAGCTATTATAAAATATATTATTAAAGGTATCAATAATACATATGTGGCATTGAAGTTATTTGAAGCTGATATTTTGCATTTTAAGTATGTCTCTTTTGTTTGATTATTTCTGTGTTTGATTGTGAAACCCCATCTACTAATATATTAAAACTGTACAAAAAGTGATGTTACTAGAATTTATATTCTACTTATGTAGAGTTTTCTAATATTGCCAGACATTTTATTTTAAGACCAATGCTAGCCTATAATAATTAATTGAATTATGAGATTAAATGGTAAAGCTACAGTTATGCAGCCTAAAATAATTATATTTTTGCGCTTGTTGTGCCAGGGGGTTTGGCTACATCAACTATCTTATAGCCTACTGCTAAAAGAAAGTGCTGCTTCATCGAATGATGGTTTGGCATGGGAGCAATCTTTTTTCACTTTATTAATTCAATTATGTTCCTATTGTTTGTAAAGCCTCTACTGACAACCGGAAAATTAAAATTATTCTAGGCCGCGGAACAGTAGGATTACCATTAAAAACAATTAAAATAAAAAAACTCAATTTAAATCATTACTTTTATTTTTCTGATTTAAGTCATGATTTAAATCGAAACAACCCTTTATATATTCCGTCTTTCTGAGGCAGAGGGACATTATTCTTGGTTTTATTATTTTTTAATTTAATATCCCTGGATATTTTACATATTGAGTGTGCGTACAACAATTAACAACTTTAAGCTTATTCATTAACTTTAGTTATAACTTAACTATTAATGATTTGATTTATAAATTTTTAAAGCAATACAAGATTAAATTTAGCAAAAGGCTAAACTTCTGCTCTGGAGAAAAAAAAGGAAGACAGCGAAAATGATAAAGAGACAAAAAATTGTGTATATCTTGGTGTAAATGATTTATCCTCAATTTCTTATAATAAAACAAAAAATATTATTAAACATTGGGATTTACTTGTAACTCGAAACTCTTTACAGAAGTTCAATGTTTGCTCTGAGAAGTTGAATGAACAAAATTTATGAAATGGTAAGTTTTTATATAAAAGTGTTTATGTCTGATGATTGAAAATCTTTTTCATAGCTTTAACTTTTACAATTTTAAAGACTTTTTTATTATTACGGTCAAAAACTCAGAGTGTTAATTAACATTTTATTGTATAATAATCAACATGTCAAAGCTTACACGACAGGCTTGGTCAGGAAGCGGGAGCGATCGCTCTCAAATACTGACCACAGAAAATATATTTAGTTGCGAAAAACTAACCAGCTTTTTTTAGTTGTTTTGAGAACATTTAAGTTTATGAATGTAACAAAAAATTTCTGTTCCATTTCAAAGTTGGTGTCACCGACTTTGAAAACCATTTGAAATCGAATGTTGAAAAAAACAACAGTATTTGTATTTAAATCAGTATTCATATCAATTTAAAGTTTTAGCAGTTGCTGCTGATTCATTATTATTCATTATATAAACGTTTATTTAAATTTATCTAATAGACGAAGGTAATACGATATTTTTATAGATGATATTATTTTTAAAAATAGTGTTATTAAAATTCAGAACTAAAATATGTAAAATAAATTATTTACAAACATTAGACAAGGTCTATACCTTGAAAATCTGGAAAATTTGTTAATATTGGCTAAAGACGTGGAAAAGTCAGGAAATTATTTTTTTCTTTAGATAGTCATGGAAAAATCAGTAATTCTAGTTAAGAAGTTACTCGTTTCACAAATGAACGCTGTATTTTGAAAACGTGATGAGTCACTCTTTTTTTAAAAGTGAGGTTATTTAAAAAGAATATTTTCAAAAAAATATTCTTTTCAAATAACCTCACTTAAAATAAAAGAATATTAAGATAAAGATTTTTTTAGATATAATAAAGATTTTTTTAGAGAAAAGAAACAATTTTTAGATAAAATAAAAATAAAATTTTTTACAGGAGAAATATTTTTCACTCCCTTGTAATATTTTAATTTTGTGACTTGTCACATTTTCAAAATACAACGCTCAATTAAGCTATTATGTTTATTTTTGGTGCTACCCATTTATTTTTTCTGAAACTTATGTTTTTTTTAGTATTCATTCTTAGTCATCATTAAAGTACAATTTGGTTAACTACAAAACACATCAAGTTCAGTTATAAAAATTTGAGTAACAATGGTATGCTAATTATTGTACTGCCTGAAAGAGTGTCATTGCTATTAAAAGCAGTGAAGAATTCAAGTACTCTGGAAGAAAAGAAAATACGTAAGTAAATCGTAAATATTTTTTTATAATTTTTTTATGCATTTTGTATGATATCTTAGTACAATTTATATACTTTAAATAAAATACTCTTTGAAGATTTTTTGTAAATTACATTTTATATTAATTTAAGTCTAAACAAAAGTTACTTTAATTATTGCCAGGTTGTGTATTTTTGCAGGTCAATAATTTGGCACAAATCGGAGTTAAAGACAAAGGAGATTGTATACTTTATTTGCTAAGAATAGTTTTTAAAAATGGCCTAGTTGTAAAATTAAACTATGCAGGGAGAGGACAAAAATATGGAATAGAAAAACGTTGATTGCATATGCTGCTATTGGTAAGTGATTTAGAAAAGTTTATTTTTTCAGTTTCAATTTTGCATTACAGAATTACTTTCAATTTGTTATGTTTCTTTGGTGCATAATAAAAAAAAAATAACAATCGTGGGCACCAAATATCATAAGCTAAACACTATTCAATAACAAGTAGCTAAGCCAATATCGAAACTACTCTATAAATTTTATAGTGAATTTTTTTATTTAAAACTCAATGTGTCAGTTTTTGGTTTAAGTTTGGTGTTTGCAATATGTATATTTAACTGATAAATTATGTTAAATAAATAAATTTTTATAGTTGTATCATGCATTCTATTTTTTCCTTATAAATTTTCAATGTAGCGATGCAAATCATCTTATTAATAACAACGATCTAATGTTGCATAAAACGTTAGGCCGATATATAACAAACGATATTGGGCCAATGTTGTATACAACGTTAGGCCAATTTTGTATACAACGTTGGGTCAATGTTGTATACAACGTTAGGTATTCAACCTTATATTTAACGTTGAGCCAATGTTGGGTAAACGTTGTATACAACATTGGGCCAATGTTGTACACAACATTGGGCCAATACCTAACCAATGATTGGGCCAATACCAAACATGCATTAGGCCAACATCGACTTTCAACGTTAGGCCAATGCATCATCATGCATTGGCCCAACGTTGGTCCAATGTAAGCTTGCTGTCCGGGGAATGAAGCATTTATAAGCGTTAGAGCAAAATATAAATGTAATAAAGAAAAACAAAACTATATTCATCAACCAAATAAATGCTCTGCTAAATAAGTAAATGAAATAAAAAAAGATTCGAATTTGGCTCTTAATAAGATCTGGCCATTTTTAGGGCACTTTGCCCTAAAAAGCAAACGTTGGTTTAAAAGAAACATTTTAAAATAAAAAAAACAACAAACAGCACTATAGGGGTTTAATAGTTAATCCAAATGGATATAATTTATCAAAAAAAATGCATACAATACTGCAAAACAATAAAGATTAGTTAGTAATTTGAAATACCTTAGGTTTTTCACGTGCGCCACGAGATATCAGAAGTTTTTATAATGTTTGAAATAACATGAAAGTAACGCATGCGTATTCAGACCCGAAAACACAGGGGTGAGAAGGAAGATGAACACGTGCGCCTCTAAATGATCTTCTTTTTTTTTTTTTAATCTAGATATAAAGGACTTTTTTGTCAACAGAGCGATGTTTTCGCATATCAATCTGTAAAAAAACTTTTTATTTATAATAAGAAGAGGTAGAAAGTAATATAAGTAAGAAAAATTTATTAAAACAAGAACTAATGCATTTAAACAAAATTTTCAAGAAAAAAATATCTTGTTTTGAATGTTTATTTTTATCTTTGGTTGCTCAAATCAAGATAATTTGGTCTTATACAAAAATCATTATGAAGATTAGCTTAAAACAAGAAATTATTATTTGGATTTTATTTATGGACCAATTATTTTCTTGTTTTAAGCTAATTCAAGCGCAATATATTTCTGAAGTTTTTTGATATTTTAAGTTGATATATTAACTTATAATATCAAAAAACATTATTAACTTTATAATATTCAATATTATTAATAATACCCATTTTCTAAATTTAGTGCCATTATGCAAATGTGAGGACTTTTTTATTAAACTTTTTTTTTGGAGGAGTGGGGGTAAGGAGAGGAGGCTCGTACGTAGTAGACACCACGCTACTTATAAACTCATTTTATATTTCTACAGGAATAGGATTTTACTATAGGATATTGTAAACAAATATATAAAGAAAACTAGATTAGATATTCAGTTAGTTAACTTTAGTACTATAAAACTAAAGTTTTACATATTGTCACATATTTAAAAAAGTATTATGGCAAAATGTCATTTTAAAGTCAAATTTATTTGCAAAATCCGAAATAATTTAGTGTTTAAATGGAGCTAACTTGTTTAACTTTTGTTGGTCAGATTTTATACTTTTAAAAATATATATATTTCAGAAAATAACGAAAGAAATTAAGTTAACAAAAACATATTAAAGTTTTGTTTTTTTCTAAAATTTAGTTAAAATCCTTAAATATTTTAATAATACATGCAAAAGAATATTATATGTTACATTTTTACATTTAAAGTTTTAAATAACGAATGAAATTAATAATGTTTAGTTAAAGTATATTTTAATTTTAAATTTGTGTAATATAAGTTAAAACTACATGCGTTTACTAAAGTTCTTTTACGTAAAGTTTTGTTGCATTCAAAACGAACAATTACGTTTTTACGTAATTCTTATTTAGTTAATATTTTTATTTAGGTAGATAAAGCGTTTGTAAATGCAACTATTTTTCTAGGTCTTATTCGGCAAAAGCAGATACGTCATCCTTTAATAACTATTTGGATGGCGCTGACGTCACCCTATATTTTTTAATTTTTAAAAACTTCCCTCTTGTTACAAAAGATAACTAAAACCTGGATCCCTATTTAAATCTCCCTTTCCACATAAAAAACCTTATTGGGCGGCCTAGTTATTAAACTGGACGGAGAAGTTGAAATTTCTGCTATGAACACATGCGTTTTTGAAGACATTTTCTTTATAGTTTTGCTTTTAGCTGAGTTGTTTTAAACTTTTTTTCATAACTTTTTTTTAGTTTTTTATAAGTAATGAGTTAAAAAACAAAAAAAATATATGTTACAAATATATACTTGTATGAGAAAAATATTTAGAGTCCCGGAAATCGTCGGAAAAAGATAACTGGTGATTCTAGGGTGTCTCAAACCATCACCTCATCCACGCAAACTATAAGACACACTTGTAATAACACACATAATAAAAACTTTTCTTGGGGTGTAAAATGAAACAATAACAACTTTTTGTATAAAAAAGCTACTACTTCATTTAAGTACACACTTATGGATGAAATTTGCATTTATTAGATACAAAAGACGGTGGTTCATTGCCTCCTCGTACTCCCTGAAAACACCGTTTACCAATTACTAAAGTAAACACATAATCTTTTTATACACCTATCTTTAGATACCAAGATATAGATTTTTAAGTAAGTATTGACAAAGTTGTAACAACTTTACTAAAAGAATATTAAATCTGACCACAGTTTCTTTGACAAATCCATAGCAAAAAATCGGTACTTAAAACGTCATTACTTTAGGTAGGTGTGTTGGATTTTAACACCTTTTTCACCGTTAATATACTGTATTGAAGCTCTTTCTGAGGATAAATAACAGTCTAGTTAAATAAGAATCTTCTATAAATAATTTAATAAAGTTCATGACATATACCTTATATATGTTTAAAATATTTTTGTATATATTTTTATATATATTTTTATATATATTTATATAGAAGTAAGTAGTATTATAATAATATTTACTAGGGAAAATAATGATATAATATTATTTTATAATTAATAAAAAGTCCTCCTTATCTTAACATTATCTTATTCATTTTTAGGCTCTGGCCCATAAAAAGACCTCCAAAAACAAAATTAGTCCCGTGCCACAAGAAGTCTTAATCCGCTACTGATTTGTATGTATGAAGATCATCACAAATATTGAGGAGAAAGGCTTGATTTCGAAACAACTTATTTAAAAGAATTAATAGTTTAAAAATAGTGTCATTTTTGTGTTCATGTACAATGTCATTCATGTTGTATTTTGTAATTGAAACAGCAATAATGCTATTACTACCATAATTTGTTCCATATAAAATTATTCAACAAACTCTGTAAGCATATTTTATTTCAATATTTCAACACCAGTTAACAAACTACAACCATCAATCTCACTGCATAAAGTTTTTAAATACTTATTACTCAATCTTGATAAAGCCCCACATTTTTTATCGGAGGCAAAAAATGGATGATAATTCTTTTCTGCAAATGAGTTAACAAATTTAGGCAATCCAAAAACTGACATCATTTTGTTAATGGAAATGTTATATTTTAAAAGTTTTGTTTCCAAACTATTTCTTTAAAATACTGATGCGCTGCTTTAAAACTAAAACACGATGAGCTGACTAGTGGACCGAAAAATTTATTTAATTATGGTAGATAAACAAAATAGTGCTGCATTGGAAGAATATTTTATTAAAAAACAGCTCTTTAAATTTATGAAGATGCTCAGAAATCATTTGTTTCAAATCTTCTATTGTGTTCAATCTAATTTCTGGAGAAAGAATAATATTAACAATCTCTAATAATTCAATTATAAATAAATAATACTCATCATCGCTTTGAACAAATGGAGGTAATAAAAATGGAAATATTTGAAGAAAGAGTTTAGTTTAAGAAGGCTATGTTTAAGAAGCCTAAGTACCAAACAGGAGATTAAGTTTGGTGCGGAAAGTTAAAGAACATTCTGATTATTACGTGGTTTCTTTTTGTTAGTAGTTTTTAATAATTTTTATTGCAATTTTGTATTTAGAGGTTTTTGTAATGATGATCTTTGTGATGATATAAATGAATGTAAAACTTTTGTAGAGATGAGTTGAATTCAGGTTAATAATCAAATATTTGGAAATATTTGGAAAGACCTATTTCAACCTATTGCATCTCCTAATATCAAGTGCAATCCTGTCCACTTTCTCTATGCTATCTTTCTAACACGGCTACTTCTGTATTTTACTATATCTTATCTTCGTTCTTTGTAAACTCACGCTATTAATTAGCTGAACTTGACTTGCGGTCTTTGGTAATGAGGCCTCCGTATGGCAATTAGCTTGAGGAGGATAAACCACCTACCAATGAATATTTGGAAAGAAAATAAATTTTGTTTCGCACTAAAACATTGCATAATACTGTTCTATACTTTGATTTAAAAGGTTAACTATAAAATCCAACATTTAGCCTAACGTATAACTCGACGACGGATAAAATATTTTTATTCGATTATATTTTGACACGTTAATATTTCCATATTCTAATAACAGATAGTCTGGCCAGTAAGGCTGTTTTTGCAAGATTCTATTGATTTTAAACAATAAAAGTTAAAATTTTGAATTTATATTGAAAGTGGTTAATTTATCGTGTCCATGCTACCAAAAAGTGCACAAAATTCTAAAAAATGCCAACCTTAACAGATAAACAGTGCTTCAAATATTTCATATTAGATCTAGAATCAGATATATAATTTTTTGTAAATTCAAGTTTATCAACAATTTCAGTTCTTTTCTCAATGAAATTGGAAGTAAAAACGCTTTATATATATATAAATATATATAAATATATATATATATATATATATATATATATATATATATATATATATATATATATATATATATATATATATATATATATGTATATATATATATATATATATATATATGTATATATATAAGTATATATATATATATATATATATATATATATATATATATATATATATATATATATATATATATATATATATATATATATATATATATATATATATATATATATATATATATATATATATATATATATATATATATATATATATATACAGCGGTGGACAAAAATTAAAGACCACTAACTTTTTTTTCAAAATTTATTTTTAACCTTAGTATAATTTTATTTTGGAAAAAGATATCAAAAAAAGAAAAACATTTTTAGAAAGAATTTTATAGTATTTTATATTTATTATAAAAGAATTTATAATTTTTTTACAAAATAATGTTAAAAAATTAAAAAACTGACTAGTAAAAAATATAAATCGAAAAAAAAATTGGACAAAATTTAAAGACCAGTTTCAAAAATATTTCAAAAAGCAATAAAAAAGTAATTTAGAAACGTCTTGTTTTTTCATTTGTTTTCTAATGGAGGAACAACACGTTTTGTACTCTTGTACTCATTCTAGCATTGAATTCATTAAAGTTTTGATTATTTCATCTGGCACATTATTCAAATGATGAGAGATAGAAGATTTCAAATCTTCCAAATTGTAAAGTTGTTCTTTACCAAGCTTGTGATCAAGCCACGACCATAAATTCTCTATTGGATTTAAATCTGGACTATTGGAAGGCTATGGAAGCACTTAAATTTTATTAGAATTGAACCAATCGCTAACAACATGCGCCTTATGACACGGCGCATTATCTTGCTAGAAAATAAAATCCATCTTGCAACTGCCATAAATCAATGCTAGGAATAAGCAAGTTTTCCAAAATTTCGATGTACCTTTGTTTGTTGAGTCTATCATCGAATAAATGAAAAACGCCAACTCCTTAGGCACTCATACAGGCCCAAACGCCTATTGAACCACTGCCTTGTTTTGTTTTGTTTCAAAAAGCATGATTCATTGAACCGTTCACTTGGAAGTCTATGCAGCATTACGCGACCTTTTCTGTTTTCTACCTCAATGTTCATTTCATCACTAAAGACCACACGGCTCCACTGATCTGTTGACCAATTGTTATGTAGTTTGCACCGCTCATTCCTGGCAAATTTTTGTTTTTTATTTAAGCGTAGTTTTTTTGCAGCAGCACGCCATAAATAATTTAAATTGTGGAGGACCCTTCGCACAGTTCTAGGGCTTGCTTTCAGACCATTTGACCGTGTCCATTTTGTAGACAAGTCTGTAGATGATGCTTGTCTGTTTTCTTTCATTACCCTCACTAACGAGCAAACATCACGGTCATTTGAAATTTTATTGCGTCCAGTCCTATGACGATCATTAATTGACCCGGTCTCTTTGTATCGTTGAATTATGTTAATAATGCAAGAGTGAGACCTTCCGAGCTTTTCTTCTATTTGTCTGATGCTATTGCCTTCTTCTTTTAATACAAGAGCCGCGTATCGTCTTTTCTTCGATCTTTGCACGCATTTTTGCAAGATTTTTATATCCTTATTGCAATTCAAAAAATAAATGTTTATTTGATATCGAAACTCAGGTTTCAACATTTTATTTTATAGCCAACGTAATAAGCAATTAAGACAGTTAAAAAAAAATAATCTATTATTATTTTTAATAAGTGCAAATTAAAGATTTGAAAGTGGTCGTTAAATTTTGTCCAATTTATTTAAAGAAGATTTATAAGCACTCATCAGTTTTTTAATAAGTTAAACATATTTAATTAGAATTAGATTTAAAAAATTATACCATTTTAATCCGTATGTTTTAATTAACAAGATATTAAAAAAAATTTTAATATGTCAATTAGAATCTTCTTAATTTTGATTTAAAGATTAAAAAACAACTAAAAAATGAGTAGTCTTTAATTTTTGTCCACCGCTGTATATATATATATATATATATATATATATATATATATATATATATATATATATATATATATATATATATATATATATATATATATATAAATATATATATATATATATTTATTTATATATATATATATATATTTATTTATATATATATATATATACATATATATATATATATATATATATATATATATATATATATATATATATATATATATATATATATATATATATATGTATATATGTATATAAATATATATATATATATATATTTATATATATATATATATATATATATATATATATATATATATATATATATATATATGTATATATGTATATAAATATATATATATATATATACAAATATATATATATATATATATATATATATATATATATATATATATATATATATATATATATATATATATACCCAATAAGAAAAATGACGTTGGGACAACGTTATTCCAACGTCTTCCGTATCGTTGGAAAGACGTTGGTATGATGTTATAAATGAAACAGCAGAAAGACGTCATTTTGCTAACGTTGTTGCAACGTTGTAAAATGACGTTGTGACAATTTTACATTCGAGCTAAATCACGTCGGAAAGGCGTTATAACAACGTTAAAATTTAAGAAAAAATTTTTAAAGATATATACAATAACTTAGAGTGAAACTAGTTTGATTTTTACATTCTTTCCAAACTTCTAGCATATCTCAATTAATTCGTGTATTCTTTGTTTGACACTAAGAGATAAATTCATATAAATAAACAGTTATAAACAAATTTAATAAAAAGCATTATCAACAAACGAAAAACATTCAGAAAGAACAAATAAAAAAATCTAATATAAATACCAGAATTTGATCTAACTTGTTATTTGATGCTCACCTGAGTTTTCCTTTTTTTGAAAAATTATTGACAGAAATATCTAAAATTATATAAAAATTAACAAAATGTCATTATTAAATATATATTCAACATAAATGCTGAAATAGTAGGGAATATATTTACCATATATGATTCTCAACAAACTGCATTCAAAAACTAATGCAACTGACAATAAAAAAAAAAAATTAAATAGGTAAAACAAACAAAATTTATTTAAAGCACACAATCATAACATAATGGAAAATTAACATTTCTTGTTCTACCCTTAAAAATAATAACTTTGCGTTTGAGTTCAGTGTTTTGAACAGTTTTTCTTTTTACAAAAGCTATTTTTGGCACAGATAATATTTTGTTATATCTTGAACTGCATGGTACAACAAAAAAGTCATTAAAAAGCCGACATGGAAATATTTCACAAAGTAAAGAACCGAAATTGATTTCAATAACCTGTGCAAACTGACCACTTTTAAAAAAAACTAGCCAACTTTACCACCAGGGACTACTTTTGATTTGCGTTTTTTTCTCAAAAATTTGATATCTAAGCAATCTATTTCTCCTAAACGCTTGACAATTTGAGCAAGTGGCATGTTCTTACCACGAAACAATCTTTTCAGACGCTGCAAATAATTTTCAAACGAAAATAGAGACATATCAAGTAGGGTCATTTGAAACTTTATAACACCTTCAGACAAATGAATCAGGTTATAAACATTATATGTAGTAAATGTTGGACCATAATAATCCACAGACTTAGATACAAACCAATTTAACAGCATTGATGCATAGCCAATGGCATTAGAACTAGAATTATTGTCATCTAACACACGAATAGCAATACTAAGACAAAGAAAATGTATATAAAGATCATTTTTTAATACATTTTTCAATACATAGGGACCAGTATAGATAAGAAATGAACGAAACTCTGTAGCTTTCCATCTTTTTAACTCTCCTAGTGATCTAGCCTGTCTGACAAAATCAGATGGCATTTTACCAAATAAGTCATTTAATTTTTCAGTTATGCGGTTATTTTGGACATATAACAAACAACATAGGTTTAGTCCCTCTGTCCAAAATATTATTAGTCGACGAACAACCCCAAGACAAAAACAAACCCCAAGACTAAAAGCATATAGTCTAAAACAAAGGTAGAAACACAAGGTAAATTAAAACCAATCAAAGGATTTCTAGGTACTTGGTGATCTTTATAATACATTTTAGAAAGTTGTTCCTCTGAACGAAGAACAGAATTAAGCTGATTAAAAACAACTCTTCCTTGCCATTTACCCTTGTCAATACATTGTTCACAGCCATGGTAAGCACTGTGTGACTTTATACATTTAATAAAAACACGTGCTGGAGCTTCACATGTCCAAAACTTTAAACTGACATAAAAAAAATTATCTTTGTAAATAAGACCATTTTCTGAAAGCATTTTAAATTCCTCCAAAAACTGCTTGAGAAACTCCATAGGAGAGTTAGTTTCTGTTTGCCACAGAAAAAAGCAACAGAAAACGGAGGTTTAGAACCAAATTGACAAAGTATAGGCCAAAGCTGAGTATTGCTAGATTTAATAAGTGGCAGACCATCTAAATTTACTATTAAATGTATGCTGTTATTGATACTTGCTTCATCAACTTTGAGCATATTTTTAATAATAGTAGCTAAACCTAGATAGATATAATCACCAGAGCACATATTTTCAGTAAGCACACAATTAGGCGTTTTAAGTAAAGTTTTAGAAATTTTTGGTAGGTCCTCGTGTCCGTGTTTTTGCAACAAAATAAGCAAATCATTCAATGAAAAATGTGTAACTGCATGCTTAACCGCCCACTGAGCAATTGTCCTGATTTAGCCCACTGTGCTAAATCAGGACAATGTTTAGAATGAAAAGACTCAAAAGAGTTACTAATATCATCACTTGTTGAAGAGAGTTCAGTTATTGGTAATGTAGAATCACTTTCAAAAGTATCAATACTATTATAAATTGGACTAGAAAAAAACTCACCAGTTGAACTTTGATAATTATTATTTTCTAATTTACTGGCAATCAAAGAATTAGTCTTTCTCTATACTGTAGACCTTGATGTCATTGTATATCTTTGTATTTCTTATCTATATTACTTATAAAAAAGAATATATATATATATATATATATATATCTAACAATTAATTTATATAAAAATTGTACATTGCATAATTAATATTTTATCATTAAATGTTGCTGTTTAGTATAAAAACACAATATATTACACAAACTGTTAAAGTTTAAATAAAGCTTTTGTAACTTTTTAGAAATTAACTTTTATCATAAGAATCTTAAAAAAAATTGTAAGTAAAAAATGATTTTGAAGCATTATTTAACCATTGATTTAATTTTTATATTGATTAATATTATTATTTATTTATAACCCATTACAAACAATAAAACAAATAGTAAGGCTTTTAAAAACAGAACTATATTTATGTTATTTAAAACAATGATCAAAAAATGACACACGATTTAATAATATATGGTAAACTAATTTAAAAGATCTTTAAAGTTTAAAAACTTAAGTTTTAAAATTCACATGAACAAAAAAAGTTTTTTCTTCCTAATATTTATTTAATATTGTGTTTAAGAAATTCAAAAGAAATGTTTAAATATAAAGACTTTATTATATTGAAGTAAAAAAAAAAAACTCAGTGAAAAAATTATATAAAAATTATGTTTTACTGGCTTCTTCTGCGAAATTCGAACTGATAGACATGACATCATTACTGGTGCTTGTCCGAAGTGTTTTCCGGTTTTTACAATCTGCAGCATATTTTAAATGGTTCATCACTTCTATTCGTACTTTTGAGCTGGTAGCATTCGGAAAGACATTTAGTACTGCTTCTAAGATAAACAATTATACAAAAAAAGTATTAGGATGCAGTATTAAGATAGATTAGTATAATGTATTGGGCAGAAGTGTATTTCAGGCACCCTTAATTACTAAGTCTGTAAAAAAGTCTTAATGAAAAAAATATTGTTGAAAACCATACCCTAACCAAACCCTAGCCGTGACTCTTAGGGCATGGCTTTCAATAAAATAAACTTTATTGTTGCCTTCAGGGTAAAAGTATAATTTTCAATAAATGTATATGTTAAACATGTTTAACATATAACACCCCCTTTAGAAAGTTCGTATAAAGTTCGTTTTTTACGAACTTACTAAAGGGGGTGTCTAAAATACACGTCTGCCAGATATTGTAACAGCAATAATGCTATTTAGGAAAATGTTATTTAAAAAAAAACAACCTATAAACAAACTCGCTACTTATTACATTATACAACAAAGTATTTTCAAACTTAAGGTTTCCATTTAAACCAATCATGTTGAATTTTGTCTGAAGCTCATTTGACATCAATCTTAGATGAAAATAAATAAAACAACTAAAAGATATCATTTAGTAATTTATGCTGTTTCTAACTTAATAGTAATATGAAGTAAATGTAATATATAAAAATCAAGTATTGAAAATACAAAAATTACCTTTGAATTAGGTCCTTAAACATATATTTAGGTGACTTTCCACCGACACGTGAGAGTTGTTTAACCTTAAATAAAAATAAATATTAGCCCAATTGAAATATTTCACATAAAAAATTTTATTTAAGTGTAATAAATTTTTAAACAATTTAATTAGTTAATAATACTTAAGTTATAGTAATGCTACAACCTAAATAGTTTAAAAATAAATAGGTTATAAATAAGGTGACATTAGTTGCAAAAGCAATTGATTAGTAATCATTTTATCGTCTATCTTTTTTTCTTTAAATTGCTTTTAAAAATATTAAAATATAACTCACAAACTCTTGTGCAAAACAATTATCATACATTTTAAGTTTAAATTCATTCAAATCTTCTACTGTCAAGAAATGAGTTGGAATTTCCGCACTTAAATTATGTGACAATGTACTTTTGGGTTGACATTGTAAACATGTTTTAATTTCACACAGTAACATGATGACTTCATACTGGAATTCTTCACACAAAAATAAAAGAAAAAAAAAACCAAAGTATAATCTATTAAACTACAGGGTAAATTTTTATAAAAATTTATCTTTAATTGCAATACTTTTTAAATATAATATGCCTCCATAAAATAATTATAATAACTGACTTATATAAAAAGTAAAATAAAAATATATTATGTATAATATTTTTTCAGTGTGTATTATTACTGAAAAAAAAATCTACACACTTTGATCACTCATTTGAAAGTTATTTCTGTTAATAGCCAGAGTAGAATGTTCTTTACTTTTTTGTAATCCACAAGATTGTTCACTCTGTGTTTCATTTTTCTCTGATTGTAAAAGAGAACAATAATCTGGTCTTCTTTTACTTTTACTCTGAGGAGATAGTGAACAAGAACTATTGGAAGATCGAAAGCGCGATTTCCTTGAATTATGGGATTGAAGCACTTGTATAAAGAACTACAATATTTTAATTCTTAAGTTTTTCTACTCTAAAATAAACATAATCATAATAATCAAAACATAAAAACATAATCTAAAATAATCAAAACACAACATTCTCTGCAGCCATAATACAAACAGAATACTCTATAATACAAACAAGGTTTTTCATGTATCTTCTTCTATAAGTCGTAATGGTCGACGAATTGCTCTTGAGGATCTACGTGTGTCTTTTCCAGGTGTTATTAATAACAATGGATTGATCGGACAAGCATCATTGACAAGATTTTCAGCTGGCGGAGGTTGATAAAGGGGAGGCTGGTTAGGAAAGTTTTCAGGATTGGTATTGGTAAGTCCATATTTCTCAGGTGTTAATGGTTTATAGGGGTAAGAAGGTTTATTAAAAGCATTCTCTGGTGAAGGTTTAATATTATTAAAGGCATTCTCTGGTGAAGGTTCAATATCGTTTGTTTGATCAATGATCGGAGCAGAACTTGTTGGAGCTAAGTGTCTTAGGGAAACTGTGGTTTCTCTTCCATCTGGATACTTTATGTGAGCATATAGAGGATTAGCATTTATGAGTTGCACTTCGTCTACCAGTGGTTCATACTTATTATTACGTAAATGTCTTTTCATTAGTATTGGTCCAGGATGACTTAACCATGAAGGTAAAGTGCATCCAGAGGCTGTTTTACGAAGGTGCTTAAACATTCTTTCATGAGGTGTCTCCATTGTTTTAGTATTTACTAAGGATCTTATAGAATGGAGAACGTCTGGCAATACTTTTTCCCAAGCTTTGATGGGTAAATTGTGTTGTCTAGTAGCAATCTCAATAGACTTCATTATAGTTCCATTATACTTTTCGGCTTGTCCATTCCCTTGTGGATTATATGCTGTAGTATGACTTGTCGCAATACCTTTCTCTAGTAAGTATTGTTTTAATTCTTTACCAATGAAGGCTGAACCTCTATCGGAATGGATGTAACTTGGCAAACCAAAAATTGAGAATACTTGTGACAAACACTTAATTACAGTCTGAGCTGAAATATCAGGGCACGGGATTGCAAAAGGAAAACGAGAATACTCATCAATTATGGTTAAAAAATACTTGTTATTAGTTTCCAAAGGAAGAGGTCCTTTAAAATCTAAGTTCAAACGTTCCAGTGGTTGTGTCGCCTTTATCAAATTAGATTTTAGTGGTTTGTAGTATCTAGGCTTACATTCACAACATAGTTTGCACTGATTAGTTATTCGTTTAACATCATCAATTGAGAAAGGTAAATTACGGTTTTTAATAAAAGCATAAAACCTAGTTACTCCAGGATGACAGAGTGATTGATGAAGCTGAATTAAGTTGTTAGTGTTTATTGCTGAGCAATGTATTCTAGAAAATAAGTCAGCTGGAATATTTAGTTTCCCTTCCCTGTAAACAATGTCATAATTATAGCACGATAGTTCAATTTTCCATCGATAAATTTTATCATTTTTAATCTTTGATTTATGTTGCTTTTCGAAGATATAGGATACAGGTTGCTGATCAGTAATAAGTTTAAAATGGCGTCCAGTAAGGTAGTGTTTCCAATGTCTGACTGCTTCTATTATTGCGCAAGCTTCTTTCTCAATAGAGGGATGTTTGAGTTCAGATTTTTGAAGTAATCTTGAAAAGAAAGCTACAGGGCGGCCATTTTGATTAAGAACTGCAGCTATAGCAATGTCAGATGCGTCTGTTTCTACTTCAAATGGAACATTTTCGTCCACATAATCTGTCACAGCATTTGCAATGTCTTGTTTGAGTTGATTGAAATCATTTACACACTGATGATCTAATGGGTACTTGGTGTTTTTGGTAAGAGAAGCTATCTTATCGGAAAAGTTTGGAATCCATTTAGAGTAGTATGAGAATAGTCCGATGATACGCTTCATGGATTTAGCATCATGAGGAGGAGGCATTTCTTTCATAGGTTGAAGACGACTGGGATCTGGTTTGAGTTTTCCTTCTTCTATAAGATAACCAAGAATGCAAATTTTATCTTGGGAAAAGCTACATTTATCATGATTATAAGTAAGATTTATATTTTTAGCTGACTTGAGAAATTTTTCCAGATTAAGATCATGCTCCTCTTGGGTTTTACCACATATTGTCACATTATCTAGATAAGCATAAGTATCTAAAAGTCCTTCCTTTTCTATAAATTCGTTTATGGTACGTTGAAAACAAGCAACCCCATTTTCAATTCCAAAAGGCATTCGCTTAAATTGGAACAACCTCCCATTTGCTTCAAAAGCTGTAAATTTTCTATCATTTTTGGTAATTGGAATTTGATGGTAGGCTGATTTCAAATCAACTGTACTAAATATTTTGTATTGAGCAATTTTGTTTACCAGATCATCAATCCTTGGTAATGGGTAAGCGTCTAGTTGAGTATACTTATTTATTGTTTGACTGTAGTCAATAACTAATCTTTTCTTAGAGCGTTCTCCTTTAGTTACAACTACCTGAGCTCTCCAGGGAGAATTTGAATGTTCGATAATGTCCTCTTTAAGCATACGTTGTACTTCCATTTCAATGAATAATTGGTCTTCTTTGCTATATCGACGAGATTTTGAAGCTATTGGTTTACAGTTAGGCGATAAATTGCCAAATAAACTAGGGGGAGATACATTTAACTTCGACAAACCACAAATTAATAGTGGGGGTCTTTTTCCTTCAAACTTAAGGGTTACAGCTTTGTGTTGTTTTTGAAAATCGAGACCCAGAATAACAACCATGCATAACTCATTTAAGATGTTAAGTTTTACTAGTTTATAATGCTCATTTTTTATTGAAATATTGACAAAAACTACTCCACAAACTGTACTAGATAAAGATGATGAAGCCATAGATACCTGTTTTTGGTTTTGTCTATGAACTGTTAGGTTTAGTTTTTGTACCAATTGAGGGTGAATAAAACTATCAGTGCTACCACTGTCAATGAGAGCATTTACGAATGAACCATTAACCAACATGCCAATTGTTGATTTAGTTAAAGGTGAAATGGAAGCAGAAATGTTCTTTAAATTAGTTTTATGTTCAGAGTAGTCTAGTCAAGTGAGTGAAGGATTGTATGAGTTTAAAAGTTGATCAACAAGATTCATCCCTGCTGTTGTAAGTTTAGAAGATTTACATAACTTGGCAAAATGACCAACTTTCTTACATTTAAAACAAATCGACTCTCTAGCTGGACAGACAGCTTTAGCATGTCTTTGATTCCCACAGTTCCAGCAATTTGAAACAGAATTTGAGTTAAATTGCTTTGGCTTTTTTGTTATTGCAGCTACTGTTGTATCTGATGTATTATACTGGAGGTAATTTTCAGCATTTTTCTGCGCTGATTCCAAGGTTCTAGCTTTTGAAAATATTTCATCCAGACTTATTGTACTGTTTTCTAGTAGTCGCTGTCTGACAACCTGTGAATTTATCCCTGTTATAAATGCATCTCTAATATATTCATCGCGATATTCAATAGCAGATACCTGTTTAAAGTTACATTCTTTTGCTAAAACTTTAAGAGCGTGTAAATACTCATCAAAATTTTCTCCTGGCTGTTGCTTACGAGTTGCCAAGAGGTGTCGTGCATAAACCTCATTTGATGGTTTAATGTACACAGATTGTAAAGCTTGTATTGCTGCTTCATAATTTGGACATTCGCTTATTATTTCATAAACATCGGGCACAACAAAATTAGTCAGGATTTTTAACTTATTGAGTTCTTGAGGGAGTTCATCAAGATAATATTCAAATGTTCTGAGCCAATGTTTAAATAATTTTGTTGCCGAAGGTGAGTTCGGTAATGTATCCAAACAAGAAGGTCTTAGAGCTCTATCCATATTTTATTTTGATAAGAGTAGAAAATTGAAGCACTTGTATAAAGAACTACAATATTTTAATTCTTAAGTTTTTCTACTCTAAAATAAACATAATCATAATAATCAAAACATAAAAACATAATCTAAAATAATCAAAACACAACAGGGATTTTGATGAACTTTAAAAACTAAATACTGACTGGGTAGGTTGGTTCAAATCAATTTTTATTTTATTCTGACTTCTTGTGAAAGATTTAGGTGTTCTTTTTCTGATTCTGAGGGAAATGCTTTTTTATTTCTAAAACCTGATTTGATTTCAGGCTTTGGAGGAAGTGTACAGTAAAGTGTTAAAAAAAATTAAAAATGAATAATTCAATAAAAAAAAAAATTGATTTAAAAAAATTAAATCAAAAAAATTAATTCCAAAAAATAATTAAACAAACAAAAAAATTTGAAAAATAAATATCAGAATACTATACAACTTAATATGCAAACACAAAAAATTACTTTTTACCTTTTTTTGCAACTTGAGACATATCTTTTTTAAAATCAAAATCACAATAGTCAGTATGACTTGTAATATTAAATGAATGGCAAGTCATACAATTTTTATCAGTTAATTTAATTTTGAGAACTTGAAATTTAAACCAATCATCTTGAGGTTCAACCTGGTCCCTTAACTTTTTTTCAGCACTTTTTTTGGTCATCTCAAAACTTTACCATTAATCCAACTTAAAGGAACAGTGTCAGAGTAAACCTTGTCTTGTTCAAGCCACTTTACACGACTGAATTCAGACATAATAGCACACTACATAATGGTAAAACAGAAAAAATAAATAAATTTTTTCAGAATAATACCAATAAAAAAATAATTTTAAACAACTATCATATTTATATCGTAACGTTAAAAAAATGAATAATTTAAAATTATTTATCAATATGAAGTTTTGTAATAAGTTATTATATAGAAAAAACAAAATATTATCTTTACAAAGATTTTTTAACCTAAATAATGTTATAATGTACTTTTTATGAAATTATTTTTAATGTAAAAGAGAAAACAATAATGTTGAAAATACAAACGCTATGATTTTGTTTTTTTAGTCCAGTAAGTTATAAAAAAATAAAATGCTTATCTTCAAATAAAAAGTACCAATATATATGTATATGTACATATATTAATAGACACACATTATGGTTTTTAAGGTCTGTCTAATTTATAAGGAAGATAATTACCTTGTCTGGAACTAATTCCATAAGGAACTTAAAGTAGCATAAAATTTCCATAAACAAATAAATAATTTATCATGTATTAACATAATTGAACTAAAATGTCAAAGAAATAATAAAAATATCAAATAAGTACTCTATCTTACTAAAATAGTAACTCCAACTAACTAAAATGTCAAATAATTAGCATTTTATTTTTTGAAAAAAAGCCTAATAAATAACATAATAATGGGTATATTAATAGTTTACTATTTATATACCCATTATTATATTATTTATTTGATAATAAAAACTAAATGTTCTTTTTAATTCCTTGTGCACTAGGAAATACATATTTGAATTCTATTTTAAATCATCTCAGCCTAAGAACATTCTATATGCAGAATTTTCTGAGACTATGTTGATTTAAATTAAATTTTTAATCAAAAATAAAATGTATATATATATATATATATATATATATATATATATATATATATATATATATATATATATATATATATATATATATATATATATATTCTTAGAGTGTAGTCGGAAGAGACTTTCATGCAAAAAAAAAAAGTCTCTTTCAACTACATTTTTTTTACCTTGTCTCTTAAGCTGCATTTTATTGTCGTCGAAATGTCAAAGCAATCAAATTAATGCGGAAGTACATTAAATTTTATTGTTTTTTAAAAAAACCGCAATAATAATGACTAGAAAGTTTTTTTTAATTAGTGGTGTTTTTGTTTTTGTTTTATTAAAAAACACTTTTAAAATATGTGTAAGTGTTGCTACATCGACTATCTTATAGCCTGACTTGCAACGGAGTGCTGCTACATCGACAGTCAAATAGCCTGACTCGCAAGGGAGTGCTGCTACATCGACTGACAACCCAGCAAGCACAACCATACGGGAACCATCCGGGATGTCAAACGGGAACCGTGCGGGATTTGGATGCGGGATTTACATCGGAACCATACGGGCTAAATAAAAAAAAACGAAAATCGATCGCCTGCTTTTTCATTTCTCCCGCATTGATCCCAGATTTTCCCCGAATGTATTTTGTATTATTTATAACTGTGATTTTTATACTTTTATTTAACGATTACTTGTTTAAAGCAATTTTTTCATTAAATTTTTCATTATGCGCATGTATGTTTTATTAAATAAAATAAACTATTATTAAATATGTAATCAATATATATATATGTGTGTTCGTTGCTGCATTCGATATATATACAATGTATATTAAACATTCTATATGTTGTTTTCCGTGTTTGCTGCATTTGAATTTCTCTCTTTTCGGCTGTCTTTACTTCTATCTCGAGCATTACCAAACCAAGCGGAAAGTGCTTCTTCAAGAAGCTTTTTTGATAAATTTTGTTTTGTTTCATAGTTTCTTTTTGCTGTACCTAAACATACAACATTAGTTGAAAAAAATTTCATTAGCTTCTAAATCAATACATACTTTTAAATTTTTGTGGCCACCTTAAACCATATTTTTCATTAATCTTATTAATTGTCATTTTTTTAGACGCCTAAATTCCTAAATATTTGTAAATATTGAAGATATAAAAAAAAATTATCAATGACACAAGATAAGAGCCATCCATAAAGAACCTTTTTTAAGCATTTTTGACCCCCCTTCCTTGGTCACCGGTTGTACTTTTTTCCTGTACCCCAACGCTTAAAAAGGACTTCACAAAATCGATACCGCCCCCATTATTTTAACCGGAAAAAAAATTATTTGATCTTACAATGATGCTTGACACTTGTCCTACACCTTTGAAAAACAAAATTAAAAATATTATTTTAAATTATCTTCATAAAAACACATATTTACATTTTCTCATGTTTATGTTACAGTTTTTCATGTTTATAAATTTGAAATAAAAAATCTATAAAGTGATGTCCTTTTCTGACAACCTCCCTCCTCCGCCTTTGTATCTTTTTAATCTTGACCCCTACCACCCTACTTAGATGACGGATGGTCCCCTAGGGTAAAAGTACTAATAATTTTTTTGCTATGAAAATAAAGAAATCAATACCATTAATTAAGAATTGCAATCCCACACTGCGAGATCTTGCATTATTTGAACACAGGGGAAACACTAGATCTACGCCACAGATTTCTGCTGGATCATCGCCAGTCACTGGTAAAATAAAAATGAATAACGATGCATTTATTCTTAATCTCTGCTCAATTGTCAACAGTATGTGGCTTATGTAATTTATGTAATATAATTTATATATGTCCACAATTTATACAATTTACAAACTATCAGAGATTAAAAATGCATGCACTGTATTCTACTTATATTTCCCACCAAATTGGCACGGATCCATAATTAATTTGTGGCGAGGAGCCATCAGTACTCTGAGCGGGACCTCGCATGCGCTGAAATAATGCGGGATCTCGAGGCAGGACTGCAATTCCTACCATTAATTCAAGAAGAAAATAAAGAAAGTATAATATATATCATATTATGATATGATTTATATATATATATATATATATATATAATATATATATATATATATATATATATATATATATATATATATATATATATATATATATCATATATGATATATATTTCATATTATGATATAGTAACTATACCATACTTACAAAACATTATTTGAAATAGCTGCAATGGCTGAAATGGTTTTTTATTTTTCTGACCAGTTAGGTTATATTTTCGTGCCAGTTCATTAGAAAATAAAAATTTCATATTCCTTCTTACAAAATTTGTTATATTCATACCACCATTATTTACAAGGACCTGAACCTGGTGGAAAAAAAAAAAAAAAAGTAAATTCAAAACTAGTTATTTTTTTATTATTTAGGGCAAATAAGGCAAAGTGACCTAACAATGGCCGGTCTTGCATCCAATGACTGAGGAAAAACTTGCAAAGTATTCTATGCATCGATGGAGGGTTGGGGCAGGGTTAAGGTTAGAGTTATAATAAAATAAATAAAAAATAAAGTTTCAATATATATATTTTTTATTAAATAAATAAAAATATGAAGTATTGTATAATAAAATTCAATAAAAATAATAAAAATCACTTCAAAAAGGATAATATAAACCAAAATAATTAATTTAAAAATGTACATATTAAAAAAAAAGATAATATAAACCTATACTTTATTTGGTATATATATTCAATGCAGGAAAAACCTTAAATAATAAGTTTACCAATTTTTTTTTTCAAATATTCATCTTTCAACCTATCTTCAAAAGCTTCGACATCTTCAGTTGTTTTAAGTGGTAAGTTTAATTCAATTTCATCCTCTGTAATGCCATGCGTTGAATTAATTTGTTGCTGAATGCTGTGCAACATAGCTGAATGCAACTTTTGCGTCTCTCTTATTTTTTCTTGAGCTGCCAAAATTTTCAACAACAATTTTTCTGCTTATAATTTAAATGAAGCAATTATTAAAAACCAATATAAAAAAAAATTAATAACTCAAACAAAGTGGTATTCGATACTAGGGTGGAGCAATTTTCACAGCAAAAAAAAGAGTTTAAAAATAAACATTCCTGAGACGCGAATCGATCTTTATTAATTATAAGTAAAAAGTAAACAAATACTTTCCAATTATGACAAGATTTTAAGGTTCCTCCTTGGATTCTAAATTCTAGGAATTCGGGTCCTAATATTTTTGATTTTTTTTTCCATAAACCATAACTTTGTACTCAAAACAAAAAGAAAAATGATTGTGTTATAAATAATTACTTGGTTTAAAAAAAAAGAGTTCATAAAATATTTCCAAAATATACTTGAAACCCCTGTTTCGTTGAAGACGTTTTTTTTTTTTGAAAAAGACAAAACTATTTTTTTTTCCTTTAGTTTTAAATAAAAACAAATGCTATTGTGTACACATTTATATGTATATAATATTGTATATATATTCAAAACCAGCAATTTCTTTTGAGTACTAAGTTGATATAGTTTAGAAGAAAAAAAGAGGAATCTCAAAGTAACTTAACAAAGTAATATAATAAAAACTTGCAGCAGTGTAGCGCAGTGGTTAGCGCGCTTGTCTCAGAGTTTAGAGATCCCAGGTTCGAAACCCACCTCTGGACAAGTTTTTTTACATCGGTTATAAAGGAGGCGTGAACTTTCTATTAAATGCTCTTCTCCGCTGTGCTCTGTGATAAGACCATAAAGGACTTCTTAGGGCACCTAAAGCAAATACTAAAAAAAAAAAAAATAAACTAATTAAAATTACAAAAAAAGTAAGGTTCTTTTTTCACCAAAAGACATAGATTCTCAGCTCAGGCAAATCAAATTTCAAAAATTTTTAAAATCGCTTCACACTATTGGATACTATTTTGATTTACTTTTGATTGACATCATATTGTCATATACTTTTAAAAAATAAGTAGAAGGAAAAATGTTGGTGATGTATTTTGTTAAATTAGTATCTTACCAGATGTAGTGTAACCAAACGTTTTTAACAATAGAGTACTAGTGTTACCAGGAAGACCAGACATATCTTTTGACTTTACAACACTTTCTAACTGTAAATCAAAAGTTTTATTTTGTCTGTGATGAACTTCCTTTTTTTAAAAAAAATAATAAAGAACGATATTGAATGATAATATTAGTAGCAGTTTAAAATGTTACAACAATATAAACTTTACCTGACAATTCTGTGCGTACCACAGGAGTTAACAATCCCCTGTTTTCAATCTCAAAATGACAAACCCCTAATAACCCAAAATCAATACTGTTATCTAATTTTTCATAGTCATTAGTATAGGTACAGTTTATTTCTTATTTATATGATTAACAATGTTAATCATATCAATGATAATCAATGAATGAAATCAGTTTTCGATTTACAAATATGGTTTATAAATAGTTAAATTTAATTATATGTTAAACATATAATTAAATTTAACTATTTATAAACCATAT
>NC_061168.1:42079932-42084932 GCF_022113875.1 Hydra vulgaris
GAATATAAGCATTATCATTGGTGGCAGTTGGTTTTAAAATATTTCTAACAATTCCAATTTTACCACATATTTCGAAGCAATTATCTCCGACACTGTTAGACATAAAATACTTTTTGTTCTGATACTGTTTGAATTGAAGATAATGGCTCAGAGTAATATTTACAGGACCTTCAGTGTGCAGTTTACTAAAACCAGCAGAATGAATACGCTGACAGGTATAAAAATCTGCATTTTCAAAAATTCTTTTGGCAATTTGTGAACAAGGTGACTGGGCCTTGCGAACAAGCTTTTTTAATTGACCAAGATAACTTTCATATTTGAAGGACGAGCAATTATCAAGAGCACCATAGTGTTTTGCATCATCAGCTAAGTGTATTAATGAATGAACATTGTATACTAGCTGATCTCTACTGTACAACTCTTCAAAAGTCTGCACAAAATATTGTATACAGCATACCCAGCATAATGTTTAAGTTAAGAAGAACACAACAAAATCCTTACAGCAACAGATAAGTCAATAAAATTTTGATAATGATTTGGTAACAGCAGTCCTTTTAAAACCACTGGCCCTGTATAAACCAAAAAAAGACGGAGCTCAGTAGCCTTCCATTGTCTAAATTCTGATAATGAACAAGACTTTCTAGAAAACTCTTTTGAAATATACAGTCTCAAAGCTGCCAGTTTTTCTGAAATTACTGCAATAATATTTTGAGACAACCTACTTGAAGGTGGGCCACGAATCCATAAGTTTAAAATTCTTCTGACAACACCCAAAAAAATGCAATGCATATAATCTATTGGAAAACCACTTACCATATTATAATTTAGCTTTGTAAAAGGAGATATTGCGTTATGGTGTTCTGAATCATGTTGATTTAAAAAGTCTATATTAGTCTTTAATGGAGCAGATATATTAGTCCTTAATGGAGCAAGTCTGGTAAAACTATTTTTTTAATACCACTCGCCAGGTTGAATACATCGTTCACAACAATTGTATCCATTATGTGTTTTAACGCACTTAACAAATGACCGAGCTGCTGAATCACAAATAACTGCTTCTAACTTTATTTTGTATGCTTTTTCAGTCTTGTCACATATAACACCAACTTCTTGAAAACGTTGCATTTCATCAATAAAATCTATTAAATAGTTATCTATAGAATTTGGTTTGCAAGAACTGGAAAATAAAGCAATTGGAAAGACACTCTGTTCAAATTCTAAAAAAGAACCTAGAATTGGCCAAAGTGATATATTCGAGTTATTAAACAGCGGAACACCATCAATATTGATATGTAAAGTAAAAACTGAAAGATCTGTTGAAAGAAGAGATTTTTTTAATAGTAAGGAAAGCCAAAATTGCAATCCAATGTAATAATACTCACCACCTGCAACATATTGGGTTTCAATTTTCCTCTTTGTGTGTAGAAGTGATCTAGAATCTTTAAGCAAATCTGATCCATTTTTTCTCAGAACCTGTAGTAAACTGTCTAAGGCATTGTGAGATATTTTATAACTGACTTCCCATTTTCCTAGATCCTTGTTTAAGCTTTTTTTGTTTGGATTTAGTTGCTCCATCTCTTCGTTATCAGAACCATCATTGGAACGTGCAAGCCAATCATTATTATCATAAAATTCTGTAGTATTGTTTTTGTTTTGGTATTCATTCATATTTGAACCTTCATGTGAACTTTCATCTATATTATTGTTCCCCACAAATATTTCATTAACTACTTCGTAACTACTTAAAGAAGCTTCTTCGACAATCTTTTGCATCACCGCTGCAATTTTGTGAACTCATGTTTAATAAATGAAATTAAAAAATATATTTTAATTAATTATATACAACTGTATTTAACTTAACTATATTTATTTTGAGGAAAATGCAAGATTTTTGAGTAAGCGCGAAAATTATAAAGTCAGTTTAAGAAAATTTCGCATGGTTGCGTGCGCATCCAGGAAATCCCTGAAGGAACCCAGATGAACCCCATGAAAAAATACCAGATTTAGCCCATACCGGATGCCCAGATTAAAACCGTATGGGACCCGTATGGGTGTGCTTGCTGGGAAATAGCCTGACTCGCAAGGAAGTGCTGCTACATATATATATATATATATATATATATATATATATATATATATATATATATATATATATATATATATGTATATATATATATATATATATATATATATATATATATATATATATATATATATATATACATATATATATATATATATATATATATATATATATATATATATATATATATATATATATATATATATATATATATATATATATATATATATATATATATATATATATATATATATATATATATATATATATATATATATATATATATATATATATATAAATGACCAACTGCAAAGATTTTGTTAATTTTATTAACAAAATCTTTGCAGTTGGTCATAATGCCTGTAATGTTCTGAACGTAAATGTAATACATAAAAGTATAGTTGACAAAATATAAAAGTTACCTTTGCATATCTAAAAAATACCTAAAAAGAAAAAAAAATACCTAAAAAGGAAAAAAAATTTCCTAAAAAAGGAAAAAAATTATATGGCACATTAAAATGTTTTACAAATAACATCTTAAAACACGTTTTACTGCACCAAGAACAACATTTAAAAAAGCCAAACTTATTTAACAAACAGTTAGAATTGAAATAGTTATTCCGATTGAATGATGGCAAAACCATAATTACAAAAATATTTTTATGCAATTAATTTTAAAACATTTAAATTATTCAATAACAATTTAGTTATGCTGCACCCAACCTATAACACTAAGAAATATTGATAAAATAATAAATTGGCTGGTATAAGTTGTAACAGCAAACAATTTACAGTCAATTAGTTATCCAGCTTTTGTTTTTTAAATCTTGTTAAACATATTAAAATATTACTTATAAACCTTAATACAAAACCTTTGTTACCCAGTTTTCTTAGTGTAAATTTATTCAAATCTTCTATTGCTTAACAGCTGAGTTGAAATTTTTAAGATGTGGTGATGTATTTTTGAGTTGACTTGTGTTAATTTCACACAACTTAATAACTTTGTACTGGAACTCTTAACACATAATAATAAATAACAAATAACAGTATTCAACAAAAAATGTTTTTTAACATTGCATGTAATTTATTGGAAAGGTTAAAATTAGCTCTTTGTTTAAAGTCTAAAATAAAAGAAATATGAGATTTTAATTGGTTCAAACCAATATTTATTTATCTTGACTAAGTTCTACTTTAAAATATAGGTGTTCTGTTGCTTTTTCTGTATGATATGCTTTTCTATTCCTAAAATCAGATTTAATTTTAGGTTTTAAAGTAAATGCTTTGCCAAGTGTTGAAAAAAACTAATATCAAATTATTAAGTAAAAAATTGAAAAAACAAAAATGAATACCTTAATATGTGGTAGTAGTGTAGTGGCAAAGTGCTTGCTTCATAAGTGAGATGTTTGGAGATTGATCCCTAACACATCCCTGGTAGTAAGGCTCTTAACTTATTTTACTGCTCAGTAGTCTTGTATGTCAAGGACTGTGTTTTGGAGTTGAGAGAGGGTTGCAACCAGGGTTGTAAAGTCGGAGTGGGAGAGTCAGAGTTGTGACATTTATAGCAGAGTCACTAAAAAAAATTGTGACTCCAATTCCAATTGTAAAACTTCTGGGTGTTGCATGTGCATATATAAAACATTTAACCTTCAAAGAATTTTTCATATATTTGGCACAAAAAAAAACTTTATATTATTGCGTAATATTTTTTTAATAATTCAAAGAATTTTTCAAAAATTTTGCTTTGAAATTGGAGTTGGAGTCGTTCTCTGAAAGTTTCAACAATTGTAATCAGAGTTGTTACTTTTTTTTTTCACCTCTACACCCCTAGATGCAACAACAATCAAACATCCTTTACTATAGATACCCTCTCAGCCATGGGGAGGTAAATATCAATAAAAAATAAATCAATGAAAATATCCTAATATGTAAACAATAAAAAACTAATTTTGACCTTTTTATGAAACTTGAGACTCAAAATTTTAAGAGGCAGTATCAGTTAAAATTTTATAGGAGTAGCATGTGATTAAGCTTTTATCAGTAAATTTAACATAAGAATCACTTAACTTTTTTTTTGTTCTTTTTTTTGGCCATCTTAAAATTTTCTTTTTGACTCAACTTCAAGAGATGATGTCAAAAGAGAACTTGTCTTGCACAAGCCACTTTAAATGACACCATATAGATTTAATAGCAATTCATTATAGGGTACTAAAAAAAAAAAAAAAATTTTTCAGAATTAAACCAAAAGTTAATTTTAAATTGATTATAAATCTGTATCAGTTTATATCAAAATTGAAAAATTTAAGTTTAATATAACTATTTATTATATAACTATGTATTCTTTTCAAAAAATAAAATAATCTTTAAATAGCTTAATAAATGTATTTACTAAAATTATTTTTTAATGTTTAAGAAAAATACAAAAGTGATAACAATACTAATTCTATAATCTTGTGTTGTTGTTTTTTTTTGTTGCTTTTTATAACAAGTTACAAAAAACTAATCTTTATATATAAAATTACTACTAAAAAAGTTCCTACAAGAAACATATTAAACAAGTTATAAAAAAGGTTGTTAGGTAAGTTCTAGTCTAATATTAGTTCCAAAAGAAACTAAAAATAACATAAGATAATATAAGTAGTTTAATAATAGGTATTTAGAATACCATTATGGCATTAGTTATTTTTAAATTAAATATTATGTGTAATATTTTATATATCAGAAAATTTTACTATATAATGTTAAATATAGTTGAATAGTTTTGAAAGTCAAATAAAGTTATTGTAACTTTATTTTCTCATGACAATCTTTAAAAACTACATATATAATTCGACTAGAGAATATAAAAAAATAATGTAATAAACATTAGTATTACAGATCATAATGCCTGTAAACCAGAATAAAAATAACATTTTCTTCA
>NC_061168.1:42089932-42191366 GCF_022113875.1 Hydra vulgaris
ATGCTGCAGGTGGTATAGTACTTTCACATTTTATAGCAAAAGGTAAAACGACAAAATCTCTTCATTCTTTTAATACTGCACATGCACCGTCAGGCTCAAATTGGACTTTTAGTGAGACTGGTTGGACAAAGCAAAGAATTACATTATTTGACTCACCAGTACTTTTTTTGCCTAATATAGGTTGAATTCTTATAGTTGATGTTCACGATTCTCATAACTCTCTTGAGCTATTGTCTGTTGCAATCAAAAATAACATTTACATTGTGGAAATGCCAGCACATTGTTCCCATGGGCTCCAGCCTCTACATTGCACAGTATTTGGTCCTCTTAAAATATATTATAATCAAAAATGTCAGAAATTAATGGTTTAATATCTTAGAGTTAGTGTTGACAAGTCAAATTTTTGTGGGCTTTTTTATAAAGCCTGCAATCAAGTCCTAACAGCTGATATTATTTCAGGATTTTGATCATGTGGCATTTTTCCTTATGATCCATCTGCTGTTCCGAGCACAGCTTACTTACCTAATTCTGTTTATTTCATAGAGCAACTACTTGACAAGAATGATCTGCCTGAATCAAGTCTGCACCCAATCACAACTGAAACTAGAATAACAAGATTCGAAAATGCAATACAAGATGAAGTCAATATTGAAGTAGAAATAAGCACAAATAAACCTGAAAGCATGTCTGTATGTAAAACAGATAGCAAATAAGTAAAGTTTGACAATAATACTGTATCTTTGAAATGTGATTTAACTCATTAGCAGTTTACAACTTTTAATTTCTGTATTCAAAAAAGTTGGCTACAAATTCAAAAATTCTTTGTATAAATTATACAAAGAATTTAAGTTGGAACAGATTATATGAACAAATGCCATTTTAGAAACAAATGATTCTGTTCTAATGCCAATTGAATCCATAGTTCCTACTCCAATTTTAAATGAAATCTATGTTAAGTCAAATTTTGTTTCAAATGAAACGACTAGACAGTCTATTTTTTTTACTATTAATCACAATAATCAGATGTCAATTGAAGTCATTGTTCAGCCTAACCTTGTACTAATTATTTTGTGTAAAAAGCATTCAGCTAATGATAGTGACAATGATATATTGCCTTATCCGAAGATATATGCTACCAAGACAAACAAAAATCTAAAAAAAAATTTAAAATATTTTGTATTTACTTCTTAGGAACAAAAGAAAAAGAAAATAAGGCACAACAAAAGCAAGAGAAAGAGATTCAAAAGTTACCTAAAAGAGCTAATTTAGTTAAAAAGGTAAAAGTCAGTTTAATTCCAAAGATACTGAAAGTCAATATCTCTTCAGAAAATCAAAAAATTTTAACAAAAGTACTAGAGTAAAAAACTCTATCGATAATAATATTAGTGAGATTATTTAATAGATTATCAATAGTTTATTATCAAAACTCCACAGTATATTATTGTAATGTTTTTGTCCATATATTGAAAATTGCATTATTTTATGCAAGTTGAAATCTTTTAACAGCTATCCCAGTGGGCACGGGACATAAAAAAGGGTTGGCCCTCTTTCATATAAATCAAAATCAGGTTTTGAATTTTCAAAAAAACGCAGACCGAGAATCTTTTTTGTGCTTTATTGCGCATGCATTTTTGGTTCACCTCATTTTGAATTATAAGCGCTAAGCCTATTTACAAAGCTATTGAAAACGGATAAAGGTGAACAATTGTTAGGTAAGAATAAATTATTTGTTACTATATCTTACCAAATCTTCTATTATAAAAGTATAAAATAAACATTAGAAAACAAATATGTGTTTAATTAAAAAGTATAATAATAAAGTTTTATAAAAGTATTCATGTTTTGAATTTGAATAAACATTAATAAAGTTTCAGTCTAAATATTTCTGAAAGCTCTTTAAGTGTTGTAAATGCAAAAGTAAATGAGAATTTTTATTGAATTGCGCCAAGCAGTTGATGTCTTAGAGAAGCATAATAAATTAAGAAGTTGTTACCAGAATGCGGTAATAGTATCAATGGAAGAAGATGTACACACGAATGTTCAGACTTTCAAAGGAGTGCAATAATAAACAAAATAATAAACTGTAGTGGTGCATCTATAATAACGCAAGGGAACATGTAAAAATCAAAGCATAAAGTAATTAATCATAAATAAATTATTATGACAAATAGCAGACAATTATTATTGCAAAATAATTTTCTGCTATTTGTCGAAGTTATTGACATATTTTGGTATTTCTACTTAAATTTTTATTAGGATTTTTTTTTAAATAGATGCTGACTCAATAACATCTACTGACGTTTCCAATTTTAATGCAGCCTTAGAAACACATTATAGTTGTGCAACATATGCAGATGTTTGTGCAAAAATTAAGGAACACGAATTGTTGCATACTGTGCATTATGTTGTAGTTTACACTAGAAGCATGGAAAAAAATTTTGAAGGTTTGTGTTTTTCAAGTTACATTATTCATAGGGTAAAAGAGTTTATGCTGTCATGAAAAAATATTATAAATAGTCGAAAATTAAGAGAAAGAAATTTAAAAAACTTGAGAATTATGTGTTAATATCTTTATTAAATGTTTTTTCAAAGATGTAATGAAGAAAAATCACAAGATTTTTTTTGAGACAAAAGATAGTCCATACACAGGAGTTCCTTTCCTTATATCATCGTGCAGTGTTCTTGACTGTCAACATGGAGCAGACAAAGGCTGCACAGCAAAAGCTCAATACAGAACCAGAAAAAACAGTGAAGCTGTATGTGCTACCTGATTTTAATTTAAATTATTGTTTTACTTAATTCTAGTTATCATTCAGAGCTTAAATTTTCTCATTAAGAAAAGTTTCTATTTTGCTATACACAAATATATATATATATATATTTAAATTAAATTCATTTGTTTTGAATACACAGGGTACAGATCATTCTTGCCTAAAAAAAAGAATTGTTCTGCAAGATTCCAAAAAATTTGACTGTCCTGCTGCAATTTCAATAAAAGAAATAGTTGAATTTCCTGAATTTAAGGTGTTCCTGTTTTTCTTTTAATAATAATTTTTTATTTATTTATTACATTTTCCTTGTACAATTTATTTCAGATTGAAAAAGATTCAGCATGGTTGAGAAGTGAGGCATCAAAGAAACTTCGTAAAGCTCTGGCAGCTCAAAATGATATTGTAATGTGTAGAAAATATATTTTAATATTACCAGACATTTCTGTTCATAGAAATCATCCAGTTGGTAATGTAAGTATCACAATGTTTACATTGTGATTACAATGTGTTTACAATGGTTACATTGCGTTTTTGTTTTCTTTCTTTATGACTTACCATTTATTCTTTATTAATAGGAAGCAGGACTTAGTCAACCATTATCCAAGAGTATCATTAATGAAATTGCTGAACTTGTAAGAAAAGGTGTTAATTCAGTTCCAGATATGAGGCGTCATCTGGATGCCTTTGTTCAGATGAAATTTGTTTCAAATAACATTCTAAAAACAAACAAACGTTTTTATCCACGGGATGAAACAATTGCAAATCATATGGAGAAGGCTAGAAAAAACTTTCAAAGATCTTTGATAGATCAAGAATGCTTGTTAGGTAAGATAGATGAATGGAAAGTATACTTTCCAGAAGCATGTATATATTTTCGACCTAAAGTTGAAAAATCTGATAACAGTTATCCTGCTCTCAAAAATTCTTTGTTATTTGTGTATCAAGATGTATGGCAAAAGAGACTGCTATTAAGATATGGAAATGAGCTTACCTTTCTGGATGCTACATATCGCACAACTAGATATGCTCTTCCTGTCTTTTTTCTTGTGGTTAAAACGAATGTTGATTACCAAGTTGTTGCCATTTTTGTGTGCGAAAATGAAACAACAGAAGCTATCACAGAAGCTCTAACTTGTATTAAAAAATGGAATCCTTTATTCCAGCCTAAGTGTTTTTTGACTGATTATTGTAATGAAGAAATTAATTCTCTTGAATCTGTGTTCCCAGGTAAAGTCATTTTCCATAAATATTTATGCTCTTTTCTATTACTTACATGTAATATAATTTATATTTTAATAATATCCAGCATTAAAAGTACTAATTACTGCTTTAGAAACAGCCCTTTTTTAAATTTAAACATCTAGGTTAATTCTTTTAAACACTTTAAAAAATAAATTTGTTGAGATTATATAGTATTTCAAGTAAATGCTGTTTTTGCTTTGAGGTTTTTTATTGATGTTTTAGTTATCTTTTTTTAAACATTTTTTTTAAACATCCAAGGCTTAATTGGATGAGTGTATTTAAATGTAAAAGGAAATTATAAATGTTCCTTAATTTTTTTATTTTGCATAGAATGTTGTGTGATCATTTGTGATTTTCACAGAGAACAAGCTTGGGAGAGATGGTTGTCAAAAATAGCCAATGGATGTTGCCTGGAGAAAGATGAAATTAAGCTAAAACTTCGTCAAATTGCCCATGCAAAAACTAAAGAAGCTTGTCAAGCAGCTGTTCAAAAATTAGAAGAGTCAACAGAATATAAAAACAACCCTAAACTGATAGAATATCTTAAAAACACTTGGTTGTGTATCCTAAAGGTTAGTAACAGTATTATTCATCAGATTGTTAACATCCAAAGTATGCCTAATGTATCCAATAGGGTTAGTAAAAATGTGTTGTTAAAAGTTAATGTTTGCCACGTAACAACATGTTCTTAAAATTTGCTAGAAGTAAAGAGTTACTTTCATCTTCTATTTTAGAGATGGGTGCTTGCTTACAGACGAGATCGTCTGCTGATAAATGTCAACACTAACAATGGCACTGAACCGCAAAACCAAACGTTTAAGTACAGTTTTTTGGAGAAAAGGAAAAGTTCTTCACTTACATCAATGCTTAGCATTTGTATAGAAGAATTTCTTCCGCATAAATATGACAAGTTAGTTATTATTTTTATTAAACTTTTTTCAGTTTAAAACAAAACTAAATTTTTTTTGGCTACTTGTGAGTTATAACTTGTTCATATCACTAATTCTGAATTCATCTGTGCTATCAGATGTGCTATCAGATGATTATGTTTTATTTATTCTTATTCTATTTAGCTATGCTGATGAAAATAGAAGGGCACATACATCGTATAGAAAATACAATGCTAACATTCCAGCTTATTTAATTAATCGACCACCACCTCTTGTAAAACATTGTATGAGAATGATCGATATATGTCAAAGTGTAGGGTTAGTTGGAATTAGTTCTGTAACAGCAGGATTGTATAATGTCGCTTCGTTTCAATCTAATAACCGAGACATTTACCAATGTTATTTTGGTGATGCTGAACAACTACCATATTGCTCTTGTCCAGCTTGGTTTGAAAGTGCATATCCATTGTCCAGCTTGGTTTGAAATTGCATATTTTTTTGCAATTTTTATCAAAGAAAATCTCTCTTGGTCGTCTTTTGGTTCCTCTTATCGAAATTCCCCATATTTTATTCTTGATCCATTGTTGGATGAATATCATTCTTCAACTTTGGCTCCTTGTCTAGATTTATTGTATTCCAACAATAATTTGTTGGAAAATAATCATGTTAACAGTGCTAAATCGTTTTGTGTTGGATCTTCACAGAATGAGTATGATCAGACAAAAGCTATGAGTTTAGTGGATAATACAAATAGTCTTGGTTACAATAACCTAAATAGTCAAGCTCTGTCTATTCAGCACACACCTGCAGCGTGTCGTGAACTCTTGAATGAAATAATAAAAATGACTCATTTAGGCAGTTCTCAAACAGCAACAAATAATTTGTTCGAAGGCCTTTGTAAACTTAAAAATAGTTTTGAGGAAACTTTATTGAGAGAAAAAGGTATTCTTCTGCGTCAAGAATGTAAACCAGATATTTGGAGCAAGCCTCTTATAAATTCACCAAAACTTTGTCAGCTTCCAGTTCGACGCAAAAGAAAAATGGCAAAACGAGTTGGTATTAAATATGACATAGCTAAAAAAGCTTCAAACATAAATTTGGTAGTAAAAGTAAAAGATGAAGTTTCTTTTTCTGAGGTTGTTACAAACCACGTGATTGATGAAAGTTGCGAAATGTTTTCAGTGCCCAATTCAACAATCGAATGTGAAAAAGAAAAATCAGGTGATTGCCAAAATCTTTTTGAATCTACTGAAGTTAGTGATGATGTCCAATTGCAAAGCGCTGTTCAATGTATTCAGTTTCTGAAGTCCTCTTTAATTAGAAATTCAGAACAAAATGATATTGCAAATGGACAAATGCTTGATGACAATCTCATTCATTTGTGTCAACAAATGATGTCAGTTGGATTAAAAATTAATGAAGGTCTACAGGATCCAATTAAAGGAAAAGTATTATCTTTTAATGTCCATTCAAGTACTCCATTCGTCCAAGTCCTTCATGATGGCAATCTCCATTGGGTTTGTGTAAGCACGTATGGTTGTGCTCCTGGAGAAATATTTCTTTTTGATAGTCTCTTTAATGGCAAAATAAGCTTTGACACAAAACAACAAATATGCTCCATTTTACATTGCGAACAAAAATATCTTGTTATAAAAGTGTTGCCTATTCAACAGCAAACTAATTCTGTCGATTGTGGACTGTATGCTATTGCTTGGGCTCGACAGATCCTCGAAACAAAGGGAATGCCATCAACTGCCCTAATGTTTGACCAAAATCAAATGCGAAGTCATCTATTAAATTGTATGCTCAACAACCGCTTGGATGTTTTCCCAAGTACTGTCAAACTTGCGTTTAAAAAATGCTCAGCAAAGACCTTTCGTGTTCGGTTGCATTGCTCGTGTCGCATGCTTTGGAACCATAAAGATGAAGAAATCTTCAACAGGTATATTATTGTTAAATGATGACAAAATTTGTAAAAAATTTCAATATTTTTTGTATTGATGCTGTTGTTTGGAAAACAATTTCACTACTCTTACTACATTTAAGTATTACTATTTTGTATTTCTGAAGGCAAATGGCTCAATGCTACACTTGTGCAAAATGGTTTCACCGTGAATGTGAAAGAATTCCACAGAGTGCTTATGAAATAGAAGAAGAACTTTGGAATTGTCAGAAATGCAACAGTAAACTAGGTTTTTAAGGCTTAGTAAATATAAAAAGATAGCTTCAGGTATTATATTTTTTTAAATATATTCATCAAGTATTTTAAAGGACTTGTGTGCAGACAAAATTGTTACTGGTAAAATTTTGATTTTCTATAAATATATATCCATAACCTTATTAAATAAAGAACAAATTTAATGAATGTTATCTTTTTATTTGCATATATCATCTCAGATTCGAAATTCAAAAACAAATTATGTAATAAATATTACTTAATAACGACTTTATTTTATAGTGCTTATGCCTTGTTATTAATTGGTATAGGTGTTTATACCTTTCTGATGATAGTACATATGTTTGTTAATTGGCATTTTATTATATAACTATTTGTGACACTGGTATAAACTGCCCCATTTGTTTGGTTTGTGTCATAGTGTTGTAAAAATTGTGTTGACATAAACAGCTTATACTGTGGTGATACTTGGCATCTTAAAAACTATATATATAGCCTTTGTGTAGTATGAGCCTTAAGGGTTATATAATTCAAATGTATATTTAATGCTGACGCTTAATATTTCATGAATATATGTATGTAAACATTTTAATTCGTCTTCGTAACACATGCATTAGATATATATAGGTATAAAGTATACCTAAAAATATAGCGATCATATGCTCTCAATATTAAAATTTAATGTGTGAACCATTTAAATTGCTTCAAAGTAAATGGTCTTGATATTACATAGCATTTTGCTAAGTAATCGTTGTTAATTTTTTTTTAGGGAGGTGAGCAGTGCATGGCTACTTTCACGTTAGTGTTCACTGTTAAAAACGGTATCAATAGCCGAATTTCAAAACATGAAATTTACCTTTTAAATCACGAACTAAATGCCAAGACGAGTCAATAAATAAACTTGGTAACACGAGATTTATAGACATATTTTTGTAATCTTAAGTGTTATTAATAATTTTGCTCTTTGGATGAGATTTGGCTTTTTATTAAAGATATTGGTTTCAAAATTGAACACCATTGCCAAAATACTCACAAAACTAAGTAGTTTTTAAAAATCTGTTTTATATTTTGTTTTTATTTAATTGTTTTATACTTTTTACTAATTTACTTTTTTATAACTTCCTACTAATATGGAATCACATAATTTTTTTAATATATGTTTAATCGTTGTCCCTATCGGTAATAAATGTTTTTAATTATTTTAATATGGTTTTCTTTATAATAGGCTTGGCTCCTCGGTCCTGTAGATGGCAGCTGTTATAACTGATTTTGGAAAGTGCCTTCAACGTTAATTGTTTTAAAAGAAAAACGTGTTTTATATATGTTTTTATTTTATAATATTTTTGTTACATATTTAACTATATGTAAATAACTATATGTAAATAAATTTGTTTTAAAGATATGTAAACTTAAGACTTGCTTTTTTACGGATTTTCAGAAAAGTGAACACAGGTTTAAATATATATTTTACAACTGTTTTACATGGTTTTATTATGTATCACTGTTCTCATAAATTTTTTTTTTAACGGTTATAACGTTTCTTATTTAAAAAGTTTCTGCTGGAAGTTTCCCGTATCTCAAATATCAAAAGTTAGGCGCAGCGGAAGCATGTCGCATATCTGCTTCTTTAATTTATTTCGATGTTTATTCCTCCTTTGGTAATTTATTGCTTTGCGATTTTAAATCACTTTACGTCGAAATGTCTTGTGAAGCGATACCAAGTTCTGTCTTCTCAGGAGGGTTAATTCCACTGGTTTTAGCATACTGATTTTTTTGCTTTTTGTAAAAACTTTACCTAAAGTTTACTAACATAAAATTTATTGAAATATTCAAAAAATAATTTTTAGTTTTCAATTCAGAAATTTTCAAGTCTCAAAGCGTGAATGTTAAAATAGTTATAGTAACTTTATAAAATACTTACACAACAAAGAAAATAAGAGGGTACTTAGAAAATACGTACACTTTAAGGTTAACTTCGTCCACTATCTTTTTTTCTTAAGTAAGTTCCGTTGTCTGCAAACCTGAAACCTAATACTTTCAAGTCAGTCGCACAGATAAAACATTTCATGTTGGGATTTCCACCCAGTTGTGCATGTGCAATTACAGAATATTTTAAACGCTTGGTCGTTGTTGTGGTTTCGGCAACTCACTAATACGAGGACTCTTGGCGAAAATATGTAAACCTCAAAGCTACTAAATTCATCGCAAAGCGCTATGATACAAGAAATTGGGCTTAGAATCATTAATATGTGCAGGTGTATGCTTATTGGCGTGTGAACCTTCAACTAATATAAGGTATTGCGGTAAATACTACTACGTTAGTAGATCGCTTTTACCGAGCGCAACTACAAAATACGAAAGCATGTAACAGTGTCATGTTTAGCTACACGACTTACGATTCTCCCGTTTTACGGTGATCAATTTTGAATATTTGAAAGAACGTATCTTTTTCATACGAATCATTTAAGACAAAAACAAAGAGCGTTTAATGAAAAATCCATTAGGGCGATTCCGAATTTTGCACTCAAAGGGAATTTTTTTTCACTTAATTGAAAATCTTTGATCTTAAAAAATCATCTATATAAACATTTTTTGTAAATATGTTAAATTCATGTTAAACCTATAAATTCAGCCAAATTGAACTACATAAAATTTGATTCAACTTTTGATAACAGTATACATAGGCAACAAAACAGAATTACGGATTGATTAATTTGACCTGTTTACAACCACTTAGCACGCGAAAATGTCATTTGACATTTTTAATACATAATGTAAAATGTTTTTATTACATAATTTAATACATAATGTAAAATACATAATTTAAAATAAAAATCTAACTAAATACTAAAATGTTCACTGATATAAATGAAAATCTTGCTTTTCTTTACTACGTCTGAAAAAAAATCGTAGCAAATAAGTGTAGTTATTTACTATTACATCTTTTCCGAATCTTTTTTCGCTTCCACGATCACCCACGGGAGGTTTTCTCCCATCAAACTTTGGAAGATCTTTTCCACCATTATCTGCCCAAAAACGAAAAGCTCTATCCTTTTTTGGCCCTCGGTGAGTTTCGCGCCAAGTTATGAAGTCATTCCATGTTAATGATTTAACTAAAATTTCAAAGTTTTTAAATAAAATTCCATTCTCTTTTATTAAAAAAATAATTTAACGAGAGAAACAAATAATTATTAATTAATCCTACTTTTATGTTGGGGTCCAAACGGACTGTACGAGTAATTTGTTTTCGCATTATATATTAATGTAGTTAGTATTTTTTTTTTCAAAATTTTATGTATTTGTTAAATATCACAAGGTGCACAAAGTTCCATAAAATATTTGTGAACATCGCTTCCTTTTTTAGTTATTTTCAAAATATACATCAATGATGTTAGGGTTCACATGGACCCTAACATAGTTTGTCTTAAAAAAGTTTTTTAAAAAGGTTTTTCATAACTTATGCTTTTAAAAAATGTTTTTATTTATCTATTTGTAACTTACTTATTCTTTTCCTTTGATAAATTTAAATTTCATAACAAATATTAAAACTTATGGCTGAAAATAAAATAAAAATTTAAAATATTAGATACACTTCTGAATAAGCTCAGGAACTATTTTTTGCATCACTTAAGAGAGATCTATCAAGTGAAGAAGAGTTCACATCTGATGATGATGAAGAGGAAAAAGAAGTCAAAAGATACTGAGCCATCAGATGATGCTGATTTTCGAGTAGATACTCCTGCAGCTTCAATAGTGGAGAATAAATCAACACCATTATTAGGAGCTAGAAAATGTAGAAATCGCGGTGGAGTTAGAGGCACTAGTAGCATTTATGGCACAATTAGTCAAGGGAGAACAAGTTATGCAAACCAGGTATTAGAAAGACGAAATAAACATAAAGATATAGCTGAGGGAATAAGTTCAGATAAAACTAATGAAGTAGTAGAGATTGAAGTGGAAGCTTGCAAAATAACAAATGGTTTATAGGTGCCCAAACTTGTTTGTGCTACAATTCCAGAAAATTTGTAGCACAAAATGTCATGAAATTAAAGTCAATATTAACACCATATGCAATATGCATGACAGATTCTATAAATAATGCTTTTCAATTGTTTTTTACTCCAAAAATCTTCAACAAAGTTTAAACTAAATCAAACAAAGGTAAAACTATTTGTAAAGAAAAATGGGCACCAATATCTGATCAGCAGGTGTAGCTGCAGAGTAGCTATGAGACATAAGTGATAGCTGGCAGATTTTTTGTCCTGTAATAAGTCGTGAGCATTTTCATAACATTTCAAGAGTTTCGAGATTTAATGACAAAGCTACTCGATTTTTAAGACACATCAATGACAAATTTGCAACTAGTCGTGAGGTTTTTGACATTACTTGAAAGCGTTTGTACCCATTTTTGGCTACAAATACTTTCAAATAGTTTTAGACCATATGAAAATGTTACTGTTAAGGAACTGGTTCCACTTTGTGGACATTGTTCCTTAAGACAATATATAAAATCCAAACCCTAAATATGGGTTAAAACTATGGTTATTGTGTAATTCTAGTAATAGCTATGTCTTGAATGTAAAAATTTATACTGGCCATGGTCCTGGGGCGGGCCCAGAAAAAAATCTAGGGATCTATAAAAGTTGATGAAACCTATTATTTAAAAAGTAATGATGAAAATAAAGCATAAGATGATAGTAATTTTGGTGTGAAACGAGGTAGATGCAAGCTCTGTGTTAGACCACTTGATAAATGTGATAAATGTAGCAATTTTGTATTCTGCACACAGCAAATTTTTTTGTGAAATCTGTGCCAAATAGACCATACATAAAAATACTTTAAAATTGTAAACAAAAAAAAAAAAAAACAAGAAAAATTTAAAATAAGTTTACCCAGATCTAATAATGCTTTTTTTTCCAGGGATTTAATAATGCATTTTCTTTTGGAAGCAGAGCTAATTAAAAAAAAGGAAAAAAATATTGCCTTGCATTACCAATGAAAAAACCATCCCTAGAATAACACCATAAACTATTAAAATTACCATTTTTCTCTCTTTCAACTAAAATAAATACATTTACAAATTAGTAAATATTAAAACAATATAAAAATTAATAACTGTTTTATACTAAAAAAAAACTATAAATGCTTTATAAATTAAGTGTGATCAAATCCATTTTTTTTTTTCTCTAAAAAGAAAAATTTGATGTCATCTTCTATTGATAATTGAACTTATAAAAGTTTATTATTTTACTATTAACAGAATTTTATTTTATTATCTATTATATAATAAAAAATCTAATTAAATATAAACTATTAACCAAGTTCTTGTAGCTTTTTTTCTAAAAATTTTTTTAATGAAAATATAAATAAGTAACTTTTAATTGGTATAAAAGAAAAAAAAAAATTGAACAATTATATGTTTAAATGACTGTTTTATATTGAGATACAACAATCTGCCAAGTAACTTCAAAAAACTGTACAATTGTTGAACCTAAAATTTATACACCACAGTCTATACCACTTGTCATCAACCCCTGATCATCAACCTTTTGTTTTTCGGCAAATATTTTTTTATTTTGCGAATAAATGCTTCTATATGGCAATGTTTCCTGAAAATTTCCTTACACCAGGTCGCAGAATGGGGGTACCACCACCCAATTTTTTCTTTCAATTTTATTTTCCTATAATAGCCTCTGTATAAAGCCAAGGATATTTAGATTTATTATTTTCAAGAGCACTGTTGAAGGTCACCATTTTGACTGCCAAATGACAACAGAAATAGCATAAGTGCATTTTGTCATTAACCTTATTAAATAGTTTTCCAAATAGACAGTTTTGCTAATTGCATTGTGTGCTGAGGTTGTGTATCTTGTGAGTTCAATGCGCAACCTTGCTTTATGATGCACGGCTGTAATACAACTCGAAGCAGTATCAATTTTGGATTTGTAAAATTACGTGCATTATTTATAAGAATCAATGAAGTTTAAGTACTTTTTTTAATTTTAAACATTAATATTCAAAGTTTTAAAAATATTTTGAAAATTTAAAGTTTTTGTTGGATTAATTAAGACATGCCTTTAAAATTATTTATCGTATGGAAACTTGGTGTAAGTATTATGAAACAAATCCATAATTTGAACTAATTACAAATGAGTACACTAACCACATAGTTTTGGTGTTGGTGGGGGCATAACTATCTTCATCAACAACTAAATTAGTTAGAACTTACATAACGATCTCTGTGTGAATGAAAAAGATTGTGAATCATTATGCATTGAACTAATGAATGGAAAGTAACGAAAGTAAAAGTTTTGTAAATCTAACATGTTACATGTAGAAGTACTGCCAAAAGTAACAAACTATTTTCATAAGATAAATGTACTTCGTTACACCCCAACCCTGCGTATATTTGTATACATAACAAAAAATAAAAAAAATTAATAGAAAAAAAACTTTAAAATATAAAAATATCAAATAAAACTGGGTGTTCATTTTCTGTATGATTACAACTTTTTACTACAGTCATAATTATTACTCTTTTTACTACATAGTAATAATTATTACTACTGCTTAAATTATTGCTATTGTTACTGTTGTCATTATTATCAATATTTTCATTATTATTTTTATTGGAAGCACCAATAAAATAACTTCTTTGCATATGATAATTTCAAACCTGATATCCTTAAAGAGACATTGCTTTTTCCAGTGTGGCTGTTATAATGGTATACTTCATGGCCTTAACATTTTATAACATGTAAACATTTTTTCGAGACAAGGTAATCCATTTTTAGGAGAGCAAGATTTATTGCAACAATTTTGCATGCTTTTATTTTAATAGATAGTTTTTGTGTTTTGGAATCAATTAGTTGAGGTTGTGTCTGTTTTACAAATACGCACCAATACATATATAAAGAACTGGTAAAAATAGTGAAAATGAAATTTAATCTATACAATTCAATTTCCTCATACCTCAGTTCACACACAGAGTCATTGTCAGTGCAATCTTTATAACTTTTGAAAAAAAACATTCAAAAAAACTTGATTATTGTACTTCCCATGTGACACTAATAAATTAACTTATCTACCATTTTTAAACTTTTTATTTTATTAAGAATCATAAGTTTTACAACTTGAGACCATGTATCACTATATTCAAACATAAAAAAACCACACAATTGGAGCAACATGAAAATGCATATTTGAACAAAATGTATATTTATTTGATATTAACATATATAATTAATGTATAAAACATAAATAATAGTATAAAATGTATATTTTGTTGTTTTGAAATTACCAATGGTTCAGAAATAACAGTTTTTTTTATCCTTATATGCAAAGTCATTTACGTACTGTCACCATGTTATTAGCAAAAATATAGCTGCACCCTTAATAAACAATTGTTTCTGTTTACTGTTCAGATTATTCAGAATAATATATTCTGAATAAACTGAATATATTACTAAATTTACAAAAACATATGGAAAAAACATGGAAACTGAAATTGATAGATATTTACTCATGATTAACTACTATATGTTTTAATTTTTACATGTTCTTTTGTGTTATTATAGATGTGTCACTACAGTTTATTATGCTTCTCTAAGACATCAACTGCTTGGCGCAATTCAATTAAAATTCTTATTTACTTTTGCATTTACAACACTTAAAGATTTTTCAGAAATATTAAGACTGAAACTTTATTAATGTTTATTCAAATTCAAAACATGAATACTTTTATAAAACTTTATCATTATACTTTTTAATTAAACATATATTTGTTTTCTTATGTTTATTTTATACTTTTATAATAGAAGATTTGGTAAGATATAGTTACCAATGATTTATTTTTACCTAACGATTGCTCACCTTTATCCACTTTCAATAGCTTTGTAATAGGTTTAGTGAATATAATTCAAAATAAGGTGATAAGTTTTTAAACCAAAAACGAATGCGCAATAAAGCGCGAAAAAGATTCTCGGTCTGCGTTTTTTTGAAAATTCAAAACCTGATTTTGATTTATATGAAAGAGGGCCAACCCAATTCGGAGGGTTCTGTTCCAGAATTCAAATAAGATTTTGGCTAGCGGTCGTTCGTATAATTCAGAATAAGGTACACTTAAAGCGCATGCGTATCAACCGTCAAAAGTATTCTCGGTCTGCGATTTTTGTAAAATTCAAAATCTTATTTTGAGTTATACGAAAGACCGTTAGCCAGTAAACTTATGGTAAAACGGCGGCCGGCGGCGGCCGGCCAAAAGTAGTTGCGTGGCTCCCTCCAACTAGTAATATTCGTTTTTTGTGCTATAGTGTTTTTGATTATATTGAGTGCTTCTAATAGTAATAGAGTTGTATCGCCACGTTCTTAAATTTAATAAAAGCAAAATCAACTATTTTTAGAGTTTTCTTTTCTTTTTTCTCCCTTTCATAGATTTTTTCTTTATATAAAGTTAAAAAGTCCCATGACAATACTTTTAATATAATCGTCATTAAACAATAAAATTACGCTTGATTTTCAACTTGCATCTACGTGATTTCTAATAAGTATAATTGAAATTCTCCAACTTTAAAATAGAACATGCTTAAACGGAAAAAACATCCCCGGAAAAAATCCTTCTGAAATAATTGCGCAGTCTTTTAAATGTAAAAAAAAAATTCCGGTTTTGTTTTTCAATTTTGGTACTTGTTAAAAATTTTTATAATTATTAAAGGTTTTTTACTTTTATGAAAAAGTTTTCTTTGCGATGATTTTTTCTATAGGAGAGGGGGGGGGGATTATTTCAGGGGATTTTTTTCTAGAACCGTCTTGGTGAATTAACTATTAAATTTAATCTTTGTATGGGCCTTAATATTCTACTGGAGCGCGTTACTTGCAGTTCGTTATGTTCTTAAGAATTAACTCGAACTTGAGCAATATCATTGTTGTATCTTCTTTTAGCGTTATCAGTTTTATCTTTTACTCTATAAAAACATCGTTAACTGAATCATTTGAATTTGAAACGCAGATGTGAAATGTGACGTGGATATACTCTATTTGCGATTTCAACGTCAAACGATAAAGTATTTTGCTTCCATACTACACCTGGTATCTACGGCTGGTTACATTTCGTTTCTTGAGTTTTTCCCAAACATTGTTAGCTTCTTTGAATTTCTTGTTTACGGCTTTCTCTTCTGTTTTCCTCCGTGTATTGACACCTGGGATGAAACAAGTTGGCTTTTTTTTTATTTGCTTCGATGGACTTTCAGTGCAGCTGGATGATACTGTCTCGTTTTACAGCAAGGCTGCCTAAGCAATTGAACAATGTGAGCGGGCGGCTGTTCTTCTTATCGTTCTGTGTATGTGTTAAGCTATACCTTTACCTTGAGCTTAATGGGCTGCTCAATATTCCAAACTAACATGCCATTCTTCAGTAAAACTTGTTAAGGTACGCAAACTTCAGCGCACGCGGACCTATTTTTATAACTTAAGCATAATTTTAAAATTTAATAAAAATACTTATTCACATATATACAAAAATGGATTTTTCATTAAATGTTATTAAGAACCTTATAGAAATACAAAAAAATATAGTTTTGGAAGAAACCGGTAGACTCCTTAAAAACAGGAAAAAAAACTTTGCAATTTTAACCTATGCAAATTTGAAAATGTTATCAGATAAGTATGAACATGAAAATAGTAACAAAACATTAAAAATTAATACAATCGCAAACCATTATGATATTTCTCTTCAAAAAAAGTCATTTTATTAGAAACTAAATGGTAACGAATTAAAAAAATTTATAAACCTAAACGACGAAATACCATCAAAAATATTCGATTTTATGAAAGAGAAAACTAAAAAGATTAGCGTTGAAATAAAAGACAAAAGTGAAATCCTTAAAATAAAGGAAAAGCTAAGGGAAATGGAAGACAGATATTTTCATAAATGAAGATTTTTGAGCGGACACAAAACATAAAAGGAACGGACTTGAGGAGAGAATGAAGAAAGAAAGAGAGTGTGACAAATATGCGATAATATCGTACGACAGATTGATTGAGGACAAAACAAGTGCAACCAAATAATGCTAATTTAGTTTCTTTATATAAAAGTGCTGCATTTTTTCAATTTAGAGAAATAACTATGTAACTGTTTAGAGACAACGTTCTTCAAGTTTTTTTCATCACAAAGTTCATTATTTGTACACGAAAATTAATAAACTCATTAAAAGTATTAAAAAAAGTTGATTTTCTTCTGGAAAAAACAAGTGCAACTCCACAAAATATTGACCAAGCTGTATTTCGCTATCAATATTTCGTGGTGAGTCCTTCGTAGTCGATCACAGCCTTGCATCTTCGAGGCATAGATTCAATCAGGTGATCCATGAAACTTTGTGGAATTGCTGCCCAGGCCTTTTGAATTTGTTCAAACACTTGATCCTTATTAAAAATACCTTCACGATTAATTCTGCGGTTGACCATCTCCCACAGGTTCTCGATAAGGTTGAGATCCGGAAATTGAGGCGGCTAATCCATCACGATAGGTGGTTGTCTTGAAACCACTGCTTGACTAATTTTGAAGTGTGTTTTGGATCGTTGTCTTGCTGAAAAACCCATTTATTGGCATATTCCATTCAGCATGAGGTAACATAACATCTTTCAGGATATTTTTATACATGAAACGGTCCATTATTTTATCGTTTCGATGTATTGGGCCTAGACAATTAGCAGAAAAACACCCCCAGACCATTACATTGTCTCCACCATGCTTCACAGTCTTATGGTAGTAACGTAAATCGAGGCGTTTTCCGGCCGGTCGACGTACATGGTAAATGCCATCGCTCCCAATGATGTTGAACTTCGATTCATCACTGAACAGGATAGTTCACCATTTCTGCACATTCCAGTCAATTTGAGATGTAGCAAACAGGAGTCTTTTCTTCTGGTTCTTTAGTGAAATTAGCTGTTTCTTTGCAGGGCGTCGAGAAAACAATCTGGCTTTAACAGCACGTCGTCTGATTGTTTGGTCCGATACAGGCAACTCTAATTATTTTTGTATCTCGACTGATGATATCCAGGGATCCTTCTTGACGGATCTGACGATCATAGAATTCTCTCTAGAAATGGTGGAACGCGGTCTTCCACCTTAGTTATCTGCTGCCAACTTCCCGTTGAACGTATGTGGAACATAGTCTTAATACGGTCCATTTTTTCACGCGATATTTATCACTAATACTTTTTTGTGACCTTCCACTTACGTAATTGCTAATAATTTTCTTTCTTAGTTCCAATCCAAGACTGTCGGGAGCCATTTTTGCACTTGAAGTCATAAAAATAATAAGAATAAATAATCACGCTTCTCAAGGCTTACCATGTTACACTTACCTTGTTATGATACAATAATGCTCTGTGGAACACAACGTCTTGGTTGGATATGGATTGTATTGATGTAATGAAACACTTGTTGTATTTCACTTCTTGTATTGATGTTCTTTGATAAAACTCACTTCGATAAACTGTCTTGATAATACTGACTGATTGACTTATACTGACTGAACTACATGTCGGTTTACATGTCTCTTATACAATAAAATGAACCTGTGTGAACCTGTTCTGAATAGTTCTAGATTCTTCTTCTCGCTGCTTCTGGTAGCTTCTGGATGTTTCTGAATGTTTCTAGATACTTCTAAATGCTTCTGAATGCTTCCAGACGCTTCTCCTTAAAACCTCTGGAAGCTTCTGCATGCTTCTGGAAACTTCAGGATACTTCCTTTAATGATTAAAAAATTTCCGTGACGTTGACACGGACCAGACTTAAGAAAATGAAACAAACCAAAAAAGTTGCACTTGTTTCGTCTGCTGTAAAATGCCACTTTTCAACGAAATTCTGCCTGTGTGATGTCATTTGTTAGCTGAATGCTCATGTCATGGCATGCTATGACTCCAGACTCCTGAACTGTTTGCTGTCGTAGTATAGTTCGTTTCGTTTTTAAGACATGTAAAGTTAGGAACACTTTTTAGCATTGTTTGATGTTGGTTGCAAATGATTTGTCCAATACTGTATATATATATATATATATATATATATATATATATATATATATAAATATATATATATATATATATATATATATATATATATATATATATATATATATATATATATATATATATATATATGTATATATATATATATATATATATATATATATATATATATATATATATATATATATATATATATATATATATATATATATATATATATATATATATATATATGGTTTTTCAGAATTATTTAGAGGAACAATATATTCAAAATTTGGTTATAAAAACGGATACTTTTAAGACAGCTAACACCTTGAGTTTTACAATTATATTGACTCTTTTAAAGCTGATAATTACACTATTGCATTTAAAAGCAGTTTTGCTATCTATGCTTTTTTTTCAGAGAGTAAAAAAATATTTAACATTGCCAAAAAAAACTGCATAAAATCATGATATTAGAAAATAAATTGTGATATATCAGAAAGGGAAATTAAGTGTAAAGGCGAGTTTCCACTCATCCGTTTTTCAACGGGAACGGGATAGAAAATGAAAAAATAATCACATGAGCATGCGTAATAAAAGTTTTTATTTGTCCGAAAGAAAACTGCGCATGCTCACGTGAATATTTTTCCGTTGCTTTTCCCTTTCCCGTAGAAAAACGGATGAGTGGAAACTCACCTTAAAAAATGTGCGAATTCCCAGACAACAAATGAAACTACTTAAGTATAAAAATTTTAAATTAAAAAAAAAACTAAATTTAAAAAAATGTACAAAAATTACCATTCTATAATCAAACTTGATAGTAGAAAAGAAGAATTAAAATCAACTGGTCATAAACTGGATCAAGAGATCCAGTTTATGACCCTAACCCTAAATTTTTTCCTGATATTTTTGATCAATAGCTTATTGACTAAACATGTATATATATAAAATCTATCAGGGGCAGATCCAGCACTTTTTGGTCTTTGAGATAACTTCTAGACATAAAGCAAACTCCAAACATTTATATGTATATACTTATGTCAAATAAAGACGGTTTTCAAAAAATTGCAATGATTGGAGACTGGGAATAAAAACCCCAAAATTTGAAACGTCCCTACCCCAAACGTGGAGCAACAAGTTGATTAAAAAATTTTTGTACTATTCTTAACAAGACTTATATTTACCAATAAATTTTTATTTCTTAGTAAAATATTTTAGCGTTCAAGAATTATGACCACATAAAGTTTGAAACCCCATCAATTTGATGGGTTACATAAAGAAAAATATACATATATATATATATATATATATATATATATATATATATATATATATATATATATATATATATATATATATATATATATATATAAATAATATATATATATATATATATATATATATATATATATATATATATATATATATATATATATATATATATATATATATATATATATATATATATATATATATATATATATATATATATATATATATATATATATATATATATGTATATATATATTTGAGGGGCTTACATTACATATATATGTGTGTGTGTGTGTGTTTACGTGTGTGTGTGTATATGTGTGTGTGTGTGTGTGTGTGTGTGTGTATGTAAAATATATCTTGTCTTTTACATATATCTCTATCTCGTAGTCGTAAGAGTATTTTAATGTAAAAAAAGTCTTTTTTACATTAAAACACTCTTACTCTGCAAATTAAGAATTTTTATTTTAAATAGCAGTGTTTTTTTTTTGTTTGTTTATGTTTTGTTAAAATACAGTTTTTAAATATGGGCGGAGTGTTGCTACATCGACTATCTTATAGCCTGCTGCTACAAGGAAGTGTTTCTACATTAACTATCTTATAGCCTGCTACTACAAGGAAGTGTTGCTACATCGACTATCTTATAGTCTGAAATGCAATGGAGTGCTGCAACATCAACTGACAAATAGCCTGACTCGCTATGGAGTGCTGCTACATCGACTGAGGTTTTGGTTTGGGCAAGCTATCTATCATTTAAGAAAAAAAAAATTATTCAAGTTTTTAAATTGTTTATGGTCTGCTTTATTAACGATCTCTTTAAAACTACCGTTTTTGGCGAAAACTTTCTGACGGCCTTGCAAGAGTTGTACATATATATATATATATATATATATATATATATATATATATATATATATATATATATATATATATATATATATATATATATATATATATATATATATATATATATATATATATATATATATATATATATATATATATATATATATATATATATAGGGGCGTTTACAGGAAATTTTTTGGATAAGTTCAAAAAAATTATGCCTTCCTCCTCCTCCTTATTTTTTTAAGTTTTGAACAGATTGAGTGTATTTTATAAAAATGTTTTAATAATTCCTTAAATGGCTAATAACATCGCTAAAACATTTTTTTAAATTATATTTTTATTATATTTGAATTTTATTTAAAATACAACTCATAAGTATTTTAAAAAAAATTGTTAAAAACTTTTTTTACTATTTTAGACAATTTTTTGTGAAAAGCTAAATTAAACTATTTAGTCCATATCTAACATTTTGCTTTGCAACTTTTTATTACCATTCTTTTATAATTTTTTAGGCGCCTCAGTAAAGAAAAGGTTTGTTGCATTTAATGTTTCAGTATTATTAAATTGGAGTTCATTTCGGAAATTCAGCCAGTTAAGTGAATTCAACTAAATTTACCACGGGTCAAACTCACTTAAAGACCTTTGGTTTGGCAACAATAAATAAGCCTAACAAATCCTTTGCTTAAATAAAAAGCATATAAAGATATGTGGTCTTTCCAACTAGTATAGCAATAAAACTAAATTTCTGCAATTGGTTTTTAAAGAAACTAAAGGACAGGTGCTTTATAACACTTTAAAGTTGTATCATCAAACATTGTGTTAAATCAGTATTCAGATAGTCTAGCAGGGGAACAGTAATAACCAACTTAAAATAATTTGAAATGCAAGTTTTAGACTTGTTCAAAGCATATTTGAAGGTGTTGATTAACAATACTTCTAAGTATAGAGATAAAATCTTTTAATGCTTGTACAAGATTCAAACTATAAAATATAATTATTACTTGCTAGCGTGTAATTACAGTGCAACAAAAAAAATTAAAATTTGTTATTAACTTCAGCAGAGATTGAACGATTAAATGTTCATTGGTATTTAAAGACATTCTTTGATACAGAAAACTACAGGAATAAAAAACTTTTGTAAAGTGTCTATGCCACGATTTCACAATTCATAACATCCCAAGAAAAACTACTAATAACTTTTATTAAAATACTAAATAAACGAGTTTTTCCTTTAAGTCTATATTGGAATTTTTAGTACTAAAAAAAAGTATTGATTGAGTAAAATAGGGAAGAAAAATCAATTAAAATTTTTTCATATCTTAGTAATAAAGCTCTTAGAATAGAGATAACAATTCTCATTATTCTCATAAAAGATAAATAATTTGGCTAAATAAAAATTTACACTTGATAACTCTAAAACCTTTTTTTGCCACAAATGCTTGATCAACAAAGAAAACTTAGGAACAAAGACTAGTTTTTATCGATGCAATTATATACAGCTTCTTCTTGTATAACTTTGCCTTCCTTTCTTGTATCCTAAGGATTTCGTGATATCAAAAATTCTACACAATTAATATAATATTTATTTGCCTAAAATTAAAGGAAATGATGTTTTTCTACAACGGACTAATTTTCTTTCAAATGCTTTCATAAACTTGCAAATTAGGCGACGTTTTGAACTGACCAACGGCCATATTTATGTTCAATAAAATATAAGTTAAAATATAAATACAAATAAAGCAAGGTGTATATTGAAAGGGGAGTCCGAATTTTATTTTCTAAATTTCAAACTTTTTCTCTCTTTGTTTATCATTTAAAATGCAAGTTATTATAATGATACGTAGTCTAATGTAATAAAATTGGGGATGTCTATAGATATAAATAAAAGTAATAATTTTTTTTTAAATAATCGCATAACTTTGAAACCGAAATATTATTATGTTTTCCGGTTTTATCAACCGTTTCACATAATTACTGTGCTTAATTTTTTTAGTTTTTGCTCTAGTTTGGTTTAAATACTTATAGTAAAACTTTTTTTTTCAACAATATAACCAAGTTGAAAAATATTTATTTAATTTCTTCTGGTACGTCCAAGGACGTAGCAGACATCCCCTAGACACGCCCCTGATATATATATATATATATATATATATATATATATATATATATATATATATATATATATATATATATATATATATATATATATACATATATATATATATATATATATATATATATATATATATATATATATATATATATATAATATATATATATATATATATATATATATATATATATATATATATAATATATATATATATATATATATATATATATATATATATATATATATATATATATATATATATATATATATATATATATATGTATATATATATATATATATATATATAATATATATATATATATTTATATATATATATAGACAAGATATATATTAAAAAAATTAATAATTTTATAAATAAATTTTTTTTTCTTTAACAAATTGATTTAAATTTCTGGTTATTATTAGGAAAATTTTGACATGCTTTAAAAAAGTTAAATACGGGGGAGAAAAGGGTGTTGAGAGTTTTCCAACAAATTGGTTGCCCCAATTGTTTTTCTCCAGTTGACGATTTAATACAATAAATGATAAAAAAAATTGTTGAAAACCTTATTTGCTATCATTAGACAATATATTTACTTAAGCCGCGATTCAGAAGTTTGTTAATAATAACTTTAAGTTTTTAGTCACATTTTGAAATTACGTTTTTTTGAACGTGTTTTTTAACGTTGTTTTTAAAAGCGCGTTTCTTTATCAATTCTTATATCATTAACGATTTTTGTTTTGGTTCTTTAAAACAAAATAACTTTTTTTCTTTTCATGATATAATCATAATAAAAACATCTTTAGAAAGATAATATTAGGCTCTATTTATCTTATTAATTTTTTTTAGCATAAATTTTAGTTTGAAATTTTGATCGAACTCTTAATAGAAGTGAAGTTCTATTAAAAACCTCAAAAATTAAACAAAAACTCTATGATAAATTCTTAAAAAAAAAACATATAAAAATGAGACAACATACAAAAATTATAAAAATCTATTTGATAAAACTAAAAAACATTCTAAAAATATTTATTACGCAAAATTATTAGAAAAAACAATTGAAAACACTAAAAAAACATGACATGTTGTTAATGAAATAATTGGAAAAAATAAAAGTATAAAAAATATTCTACCAAAAAAATTTCTGATTAAGGGGGAAATACCCTATAAATTAAGTAAAAATTGAAATTTTTTTGTTGTTGTTTCGTAATGGAATTTATCTACTTTGTTTTAACTTTAATTATCTACTCTGATTGAAATCAAATTTGACTCGATTACCTCTATTATTGCATTTTTTTTACAGTTTTCTACATTGCAAGTATTTACTGTTTAAATATGAGTTGTGAAATGTAATAAGAGCATATTTTATAAAATTTTAATAACAAATAGTCTTAGGGTAGGTTAGGGTAATATGAGCATCTATAGCAAAAATTGGAATATTTTCAAAAATAAATATGCTGGATCCAAAATTTTTGCAAATAAACAATTTTTAGGGATCCCTATTCATAATCTATTTAGATATTTGGGCACTTGACATTTTTTTTAAAAAACACAGAGGTTTTAAAAAAGTAGCAAACGTGCTCGTATTACCCTGACCCCTTGGTAATATGAGCACTTTAAATTAGCTCAAAAAAATAGCATTAATTAAGTAAAAAAAGACCAACCTGCTTAATAGAACTAATTGTTGGAATATAAGGATTCGTGATTAACAAAACATATCATTAAAAGATCAAATTTTAAGCTACATTTTGTTGAAACAATTCTACTATGTTTTCCGCCAAAAAAAACAAAAAATTAATATATTGTTTTTTCAATTATGTTAACTCAAACCTTGGAACAATAAAAATTAAAATTTTTTAGATTTAAGTTACAGAAAAATATTTAGTATTGTTAATATATATATTATATGTTAATATATGTTAATATATTAAATATATGTTAATATATTAAATATATGTTATTATTATATTAAATATATGTTATTATTATATTATTATATTAAATATATGTTATTATTATATTAAATATATGTTATTATTATATACAAATATATGTTAATATATTAAAATTTTTTACTATGTTTTGTTTTTATTTAAGAAGCAATTAAAAACCACTGCTATTTTAGGACTTTAAACTAAGCAATTTCAATGAAAAGCACTGGGTAATTTGAGCATGCTCATATTACACAAAAATGGTATCTTTAAATAAAGTCAAAAACAAATGTTTCTATGCATTATTTTTCAAACAAAAATGAATTGGATTTTTAGCTAATAAATTTTTCTTTATGAAAAAATTAATTTAATTATTTTAGCACCAAATTATCGCGCCACAGAATTATTCACGCGTGATGATTTTTTTTAACAAAGCAAAAAAATTAAAAGCGTTTTAATTAGATGATATCCGCTAATTACTGCGTATAAATTTACGCTAGTTGTACTGATTACTGTTATCACCACATAAAGTCGATTCGAAAAACATAAAGCAACTTTAACCTCACTGCTTACATCTAATAAAATCTTCAAGTATGCTCATATTACCAAGGTGCTCATATTACCCTAATCTACCCTAATTATGGGAAGAAAAGATAGAGTTAAGCAGAGAACTTGAGTTACTGGAAAGAAAAGAGTGTTTTGTGGTAACACACTTTATCAATGACAAACTCAAAAAAATATTCAAACATTGATACTATTTCTTCAAGATCAGCCAGAAAGATTGAATATATCAAAAATAATATTCCAAATAAAAAATGATTAAAAAAATTTAATGGTTATAGGATAATTGATGTTGCAATTTTAAACACTATATTTGAATCATTGTTGTCCACAGTGTTTTAACGATAATAGCTTGGTATTGAAAAAAAACTTTGTTGAAAATAAAAGATATGCTTCGAATTTAATATGTTGCTGCAGTATTTGTGAATATAGAAATGATTTCTATACATCTAAAGTTTGTAATCGCACTCATGATATAAATTTTCGTATTGTATATAGCATGAGATCAATTGGGCAAGGGTATTCAGGCCTTGAAAAAGTTTTACTCATTAACGAACATTATTAGCGAACATCTATAAAGGTCATCACTGATGCTGTTGCCACAATTGCTAAAGAAACAATGTTTGAGGCTGCAAAAGAAATAAAAGGTAATAGCAACAACATTGTTGATACTCGAGTTTCAACTGATGGAACTTGGCAACGTAGAGAATACAGTTCACTTAACCAAGTTGTGACAACATTGTCAATGGAAAATGGCAAAGTGTTAGATGTTTAGTCAACTAGTAGACTTTGTAAGCAATGTCAACTAAGTGAAGATCTAAAATCTAAGAATTCAGAGAGCTACAAAAATTGGTACAAATCTCATAGTTGTAATGTAAACTGTATTGGTTTAGCAGGAAATATAGAAGTTACTGGAGCCAAACGCATATTTAGTAGATCTGTCAAAGAATACGGATTGCAGTATATAAAATTTTATGGAAATGGTGACAGTAAAAGTTATCCAGCTGTAAAATTTGCTTATCCTGGTGTTGAAGTTGAAAAGTTAGAATGTGTAGGGCACATTATTTATGTTGATTTAAGCAAGAAGTCTTTGTTACGTTAATATTTGCATGGGCAAACACAAAACCAAAATGAAAGTCTTAATGCAAGAATTTGGGACTGAATCCCAAAAACAAAGTATGTCAGCCTTACACAGTTAAAATTTGGAATTTACGATGCTGTAGCAAACTTTAAGATTGGAAGAAAAAGCTCTATTTTAATTTATAAACAGTTAAACATGACACCTAGGAAATATAAATCAAGTTTGTGCGATAATCAAAATCGAAAACATGTTTATTTAGCTGGATATAAAAATCTAGAGACATACAAAAAGAGGCAAAAGATTTTACTAGGGTTGTCAAAATCATCAAAGGACAAATATGAAGACTCTGAAGAAATTCAATATGGCCCTGAGTCATTCTGAAACTTTATTTAAAACATAAGTTGGCTATATTTTATATTTTTTGTGAAATTTTTTTTTTTTTTTTTGTTTTTGCGTTTTTCTTAAAACAAGGATTTTAAATGCCCCGGCTGTTATAACTTTGGAACCGCTTGGTGTTAAATTTTCAGTAATTACTCTGTTTTATATCTTCTGTGATTTGAACATCCAATTTTATGAAATACTTGACAGAACATTTTTTACGCTTGTTTTTGCTGCCTAACTTTGACCAAAATTCATGAAATAATAATATATTTACACCCGGAACTACTAATTTTCATACTTTTCTTAAAACTTTAGGTTCAGATCGCAGTTCAAAGTATTAGTTACAAGGAATTACAATACAGTTTGAATAGATGTAACTCTTCTGATAAGTTAGCCAGGGCATTAACTGTTTTTTGATTATTTTTTCAAAATTTTCTTGATCACCATGGCAACTAAATACAATTTTTGAAAATTTTTATTCTGAAATATAAAATTTAGATATGTTATATTGTTTGAAAACTATTTTACTGCCTGAACATAAGTTTTAACATTTTTAGGGTACTTCCCCCTTAATAAAAAGCTAGTTTATCAAAAATCTTCTATTGCTGAGAATCTTGTCAGCCTCTTTGCTACAATTGGGCCAAACTTAGCTAAAACAATTCTGCTGAGCTCAGCAAGTTTTTATTTTTATTTAAAAAGATAAAGTACGCATATGGACAAATCTAGTCTTAAAGTTTGCGAATTGCAAGATTCTCTTAATAACCTTAAAAAAAAAAAAAGCGCAGGTTTTGATAAAACTAGCGCCATTGTTTTAATACCTGCACCTGATGCCATTGAAACAACTTTTATACGTATCCTAAAACTTTCTTTAAAATCAGGTGTTGTTTAGGATAAGTTATAAATTGACTGAATCACACCAATTTTTAAGAGTGGAGATGACTCCAACATTTCAAACAACAGATCAATTTCAATCTTGCCTTTTTTCTTAAAGATACTTGAGCGTATAATGTACAACAGGCTCTATGATTATGAAATTTTGTATAAAAAACAGTTCCGGTTCAAAAAAAAACATTCAACCGAACCACAGAAGTAGAACTTGTAAACGAGATATCGGACGCTCTTAACAACAATTATTTTACTTTAGGAGTTTTCATTTATCTGTCCAAAGCCTTTGATACAATAAACCATTATATACTGCTAAGTAAACTTGAACACTAAGGCATTAGAAATAAAAATTTACTTTGGTTTAAAGACTGTTTAACAAACTAAAAACAATTCATATGCTACGATTTAAAAGAAAAAGTTAAACACTCAATAACTTGTGGGTTTCCACAGGGCTCTATTCCATTGTGCCATTGTTGTTTTTACTGTACATAAATGATCTTTATTTATCATCAAATCTTATAAATTTTATTCTATTTGCAGATGACACTAAACTCCTTTATTCACACAAATACTTTTTAAACATGTTAATGAACAATTAGATAAAGTTAATGAGTGGATTGTAACTAAATTCATTTTGTTCCAAAAATTGAATAAAACTGATAACGACCCATTAATGTTACCAAACCTGATTTAAAAATAAAGCTTAAAAGAGTATCATCGGTAAACTTTTTAGGCGTTGAATTGGACGAAAATTAAAGATTGAATTTTCATGTAAACAGTTTTGAAAACAAAATTTCTAGAAATATAGGAATGATTTATAGAGCTAAATCATTTCTTTACTTTAAATCACTAAAAGGTTTATACTTTTATCCAAAGTTACCTAACATACTGTAATATCGCCTTGGCAAGTACCAATCATACAAAATTAAAAAAACTTTAACAAAAACATGCATTTTGAGTTGTATTTGGAGCAAATAGAGCAGAATGTTTAAAAAATATTTTTACATGAAATTATAGTTTTTATGCATAGAACTAGGAGTGTCGCCAAAAGTATTTGAATCCTATTTTAGTGAAATTTGCCATAAATATAGCACAAGATTCTCAGTCAATAACTTTGCTGCCTCAAGATATAGTTTAAAATTGAGTTCATACCCAATTAAGTATCGTGGGTCATATTTATGAAATTTATTTCCAGATATTACAAATAAATATAAAACCACTCTAGATCGATTTAAAAAATAATTTAAACGGTTGTTCTTATTTATGGATCTCACTATGCTTGATATTAAATGTTTCTTTTAAATAAAATAAAGCTCTAATAAAAATCAAGGTAACTTTTTTTCTTTTTGTTTGTTTTTTATGTTATTACAAGTATAACCCATTAGATCCCACCCTAGCTTAACTTTAAAAAAAATAATTGTTAACTGTGTAAATACATTTTTTGGGTTGCAAAATACAAAAAAAAAAAAAAATTTTGAATTTTTTTTTTTGGCAATTATTTTTTTAAATTGTAGTGTGTCTGCTACAATGGGCTTTTAATGGTATGGGAAGTGTTCAAATGTTTTTATTTCTTAATTGGTAGTGCCAGTACTTATACATGAAAATCCTTAAAACAGTTCTTTTTGCATACAAAGCCATACATTACATTTTTGTGAAAACCCTGCAGGGCATTTTTTGCATCGCTGTCTTTTCTCAGTGTATGCTGGTAGATGGTTTACTCCGTCTTTTCTGACATCTTGCGTTGGGTTGCTTTGGACTACAGATCTTTTAGCCTTTGGTGATACCATAGTTTCAACAGATGGTCTGCCAACCTTACATTTTTCTGCCTTTATTAAACTTGTTGCCACCTCTGCTTGAAACCTTTTTAGAGGCATATGCTTTGCTTTTAGGTTTATTATTTTCAAATTTCTACGGTATAGAAACCATGCATTTACTAGTGCAATCGCTATTGTATGCGCCCAAATGTATATATACCAACAATGACACTTAAGATTAGCTTTGTAAGACGCCATATCATATCAAGCTTATCAATTCAACCCATACAGTTGTTGTATGTTTTAATAATATAAAGTTGATGAACATATATATATATATATATATATATATATATATATATATATATATATATATATATATATATATATATATATATATATATATATATATATATATATATATATATATACTTTTTAAACTTCGGTCATTGCGTTTAACAGTTTGAACTGGTTCAACTCCGACATAAGAGTGACAGCTTTATTGTTATACCATCGTACCATAGTTAAATAAAAATATGTGTCAGTACAATAATCATAGCTTCCACGGCCTTCTTTACATAAATCTTTTTCACATAGTAATGGACACATGTTCAAACGGTTTGTACGAATGGTGCCTACAAACCGAATAGCTCGCTCTTTAAGTACATCCAACAGTTAGTAATGTAAAAAGTTATCTGAAAATACTTTAAAGTTAAGACCAGATGGTAAACTGGATGACATACTGAGGATTACAGATGCACCAACTCCATATGTTGATGCTTTACTCGATTCCGTTTCTTTACCCTGGTAAACATCAAAATCATAAAGAAACCCGCTTTATCCACTTCTACCCCAAAGTTTAAACCTCTATTTGATTTGTTTCTTTGGTAGATATTGCTTTATTAAAGACGTTCCTTTAAAAACAATCATGATTTCATCCACACTATGAAATTCTTCTCATAATACCTTCAAAAAATTTTCTCGCAGTCCTATCATCCAAAGGCGCAACTTTTAAATACAATCACCGTCCTTAGTTTCCTACGTTACGCTTACATTATTAACAAAAAGCAAATTACGCAACATAGTCTAGAAACGATTTCGTTACAAAACAGAGCTAACTCCATTGTAGCTCATGTATGTTTAACAAGTCCCATCCTTAAATAGATACCGATGAGTTTTTCAATCTCTTTTACCACCAGTCTTGAAAAGGCTCAATGCTTCAATAAATACTTTGCTAAAAATTTCTCTGATAATGATATATTGATTGTTCCAAGTCTTAACTTATTTTCTATTTGTAGTGTAACATTAATACTTCAACCAGTACATTGAGTGCTGTATGAATTAATTTGCTCTGTGACTATTTAAACTATGTTATTCATTTATAAAACTATAAAAACTAAAAAAAAACACTTCCAAAACCTTTTTTAACCTTTTTTATATTAAAAGAAACATTTATTTCATATCTTAACTCTCATACAATTATATAAAAGAAAGTAATTTGGAGCCACCTTACTGACAATACCGCAATTTTTTAAAAGTAAGATTTGAGGGTTGGTGTTTGCCTTGATAATACAAGCTATTAATATTCAAATTAAATAGGTAACGTAAGCAAGTTGCAAATATATCACAATAGGCATTTTTGACATGAATAGATAAGCCATACTCAAATGTCAGTCTAATAAAAAGTTTGTTGCAGATCTGCTACACGGCGCTCTAAAGGGATGAAATCGTTTTTTTGCAATTGCACCTGCCTTCCTTTTCTTTTTGCAACTGAAGATAATGTAAGCAATTTTGCAATTACTAGTTACTACTTTATATATTTACACCGATATAATATAAGTGGGTCAGAAGCCAAGGGGTACAAGTGACATTTTCATAGTTTTGAGATACAGCTGTTTAAAGTTATTTTTGTTAAATACCCAAGAGGTATAACACAATAAATTTATTATTGTTTGGTTGTGTACATTTTAACTTAAATTTAGAAACATATTTTATAAAATAATTTAAATCCTACATGGCTGTTATCACCGTACAGTGATAACAAGCGTACCCCATGTTGTCCAAAGGTTATTAAGTTACAAAGAAAAATCCTCAGTAAAGAGAGTAAAAAAACAAGTTTAATATACATGAAAAAACTTCTGAGAGTTGCTACATTGTGCAAATTAACTATTCAATGTCAGAGTCACTTTCCAAAACATCCTCGGGTCCATCTTCTTCTTCGATTTTACCAACATCATCATTGGTTGGCACTAGCGCTCCCATTCGAGTTGTTGCCGTACCTGCTGAACTGGCAAAGACTTGTAGAAGGCATGGTATTGTGGTGGAATAAACTGAAGCAAGTTCTGCAAGTCTTTGTACTTGCTTGCTTTTATTCCTGGTGCAGCATTCTTGGCAGATAGTTGTCGTGGAAGTCGTTGAGTTGGAACCTCTTTAGGCTTCATGTTGTACTTAGAGAAAGGCATATCCGTATTGAAAGTTGTCTTGTAGAAGAGTATGTCAGGATCTGACTTCTTAAACTTTAACCATTGCATACAACAAATACCTGTCACTGCCTTAACATAATGATTTTCCAAAGGCTGCAAAGAAATAAAATCCTGATCTTCCATGTTAACTACTAAAAATCTCTTGGAAGATTTAGCAGTTACATCCATCCAGTGCTCTGGCACAAATATTCCTGTTCCAATATTCCTGCGGGCTCTTTCAATAGTACCAAAATTTCGAGTAATTTTTTGAGCAAGTCAAAACTGGAGACGGTAACATCTTTTGCAGGTCAAAACAAATCACTAATTGACTAGCATCACCCTTAACAGCTTTTTTAGCGTCCGTTATTTGTTGCCTTGCCAAATCTGCTTTCCGCAGATGTAACTCCTTTTGTATAACAGCATCGTTTTGTTCATCTGGCAGCCCATTATCAATCGTGTTCTGAAGTCTGTCACATGTGATGCAAGGGTCAGTTTGCGGTTTATGAAAGCTCAGGTTAAATTCAATATTAAAGAAATTACGATGGTAGCTTTCTTTCACTGCCTCTACTGCATGTTCAATGCAGCTTTCTTTGTAGAGGTTGTACAACCTTTTGATGTTCAAATTGGAACTTAGGTACTTTCAATTTAGAGCATGAGTGCGAGAGTAATGGCTTGTGTATTTTGGAAAAGTACGAATATGCTCTTTCACAAATTCAATTTTTTCTTCACAAATCTTATTTCCAGGAACTTTGTGTCCTCTTTTGTCCCAAGGAGCAATTCCAGTGGTAGAATTCTTCTTCTTATCAATTACATTTGTTACTCGTTTGTTTGTTACATCAAGAGTACAGAGAAAGAATTTTTTGGAAGGAAAAAAAATTGGCAACTCAAAATTTTTGATCGTGGTCCGGTTTTTTTATTCCTTCGAGGTTTTTCTACTTTGATTGATGAATTTAGGCAGATTGGAGCTCCCAGCTTCCAAGTTCCCAATATTGTTTGAAAATGTTTTGCCTTTCTTCTTCACTGACTCTGTCATTGCACTTAAACTTACAATTATGAATACATTCTCTTACTTGCTTCTTTTCATGGTGGATACCTTTTCTATCGATATAAGATTCACCTTTGTTGCGTTTTTTATGAGAAATGTTTCTTTTCCATACGTTTATCTTCTCGTTTTTTTACGTCCAGGATGTTTCGCTCTTTTTGGTGGTGGGTTGTCTGGGTCATCTCCGAGCTCATCATCTAAAAAAAAGTTAGTGTCAAATTTTTTTGTCAGTCCAAACCTATGTAACAGGAAGGAAAGGGAGAAACACTAAGGAAATCCATAAAATTACCATAGGATAAGTTTTGTTACAGCTAGGCATAATGTTAGTTATTTTTTACTACCTTATTTGTTTTAGTGTAGGTTTTAGGTTTGAACAATCAAGGTACAATTATTGAACAATATTGTGTACGTGTTATGCAAGGGTGTACGTGTAGGGTAGAAAGAAAATATTGTTTTCTAGGTCATATTGAGGTTTGACGATCAATAATAAAATAGGCCTACCTTCATTTCTTTGAAGGCCACTTGAGTCTCTTTGATGTCCACTTGAGTTAGAGTCTTCAGAATCTGGACTTTCTTATTCATAATTTGGATCGAAATCAGTATCGTCATCTAGAAAAACAAAACACAACTAATGAAAATTTCACCAAAAAGAATCGTGTAAAATAATTGGTAAGGGTGCAGTTCCGCAGACGTCCTACAATATTATTGGATGAAAATTTCATTAGATTATTACTATCGATTGACAAGTTGTTTACTTTGTTATTTGTTTACGTTTTTCTAATACGTAATTTGTATTCGTTTTATAGGATTCAAACTACTGTCATAAAATAACAATGAATAAAATTACAATAAACTATGGTAATACTTATATAGTTGTGGTCACAAGAAAGTGAGTACAATGTATTCATTAGTTTAGTTAGTTTTGGTTAGCTAAAGCTTTAGCATTTTGAGGGACCATATTACTAATATTGGTAGTTCCCATTAGTACCTAATCAAACGTGCTGAACCTAATCAAACTTACTGGAATGAGGGTAAATTTAATTTTAGGTTAGTTCTGTTTAAACATTCCTGTTTTATAGTAACACTTCTAGACCTAAGGATAATGTAATGAAAAAATAAAATTGTTGTGTACTCGTATTATTTCAGTATTATTATTCAGTATAAAGTTATGACTTACCTCCAAATAGGTTAGGAAGAGGGTCATCAGGGTCTGAGTCACTCATGATTGTAAATTTAAAACATTTCTTAATAACAATTCTTGTAAGAATACTAAAAAAGGTATTTTGTTAAAACTCCAGATAACACTTTTCAATAGTTAACCTATAAATAGTAACTTCAGAGAAACACACACACGACTTCTGCAAAACAACACTCAGCAATAACCTAAAACTTTGGAGCACAACAAGTACAAGTGTAAGAGTTTGTCACTTGTACCCCCTGGCCTCCAAAAAAAACAAAGACAGCTGAAATATACTCAGCTGTTGTTATGTTTTTCCAGTAGAAAACAGCACAGGGCAGAGATTCACTCGTATCCCTTGGCCACCAACAATTTTGTTTGCTTCTTCTATCAAATTCTATACTTAACTTAATTTTGGTAAAATTATCACTTGTACCCCTTGGCTTCTGACCCACTCATATGATATTTATAAATCACGATTTTAAAATAACGAGGCTCGGTGATAAGACAGAAACATGTCTTCTTCTTGCTCAAGCCATTACTTATTTTATTGTATATATATATATATATATATATATATATATATATATATATATATATATATATATATATATATATATATATATATATATATATATATATATATATATATATATATAAGTTGTATTTATTGTAGATGGTGAAATAAGCATTCAAAAAAACATGTTGGACCGAAATATATTTTCCATTAGAAGACAAACTGGTGGTCCAAATAAGAACATTTTTTCAAACTTTCCGACAACCTCAGTAGCTGTTTTAGTCACCAGTTTACGCTATATCATATACCGTGAAAGATCACAGTCAATCACCAATAAGTGCAGTTTAGCACCTGCTAAATGCGTTTATGCGTTACGTCAATGGCAACCCGATTTCAATTTTGTTCTATGTTTAGTTGACCATGTTTTTACTTTACGGGGTAAAGATCAATAGAGTTGTACTGGTTACAATTCGCTATTATTACTAAAACCTCTTTAGGTGATACATTCTGGTTATTTTGCAAGCAAAGTTGTAATGTTCAAGCGACACCAAAATGACCAACTCAATAAGTTTTCCATGTCTTTTTGTTCAAGCAAATCAGTTGTACACACTGTTCTGCACTTTTTTGAGGATTCGTAAAGGTCTATTGGCCAAATTTATTTCAGATGGAATCCATTGTACTCCGATCTAGATGTTTTTACCACTTCCTTAACAGTATTAAAAATTGAAAAATTCCCCGAGTTTTTTCGCTATACTTTTCCTTCAAAACTGTGTTTAACCATCCTACGGTGCTCTTGCTATCACTCTATACTGTTAATTCTATTATTATGTCTATACTGTTAATTATTATTATGTCTATACTATTATTATTATGTCTAATTTACTAGCTAAGTTTAATCCTCAAAGTATCAAATCCAGTTCACTTATATCAATATGTTGTGTGTCACTCGCTAGCCGTTCACACGGTGAAGGAACTTTTTTCAGTTTTTATTTACAATTTTCAGAAATAAAACCACACCAAGGAATATTTCCAGCTAAACTTTTAATGGATGAAGCTGGTAAACGCAAACTTTCTGCCACTGGGTAATGCCCAATGAGTTTACCTAGCTGGCTAAAAAGCTGTGGTCGCATGACTGCATTTAAAAGTTCAAATTATACCACATTGCCCCGTTTCCATATCAGTTTCCCGTTTTTATTTTATTCGATTCTCAATCCTATTTTTTATTCTACTAAAAGTGTTTTTGGGTTTGTCTCAAAACTGAGTTTATGTAAATATTTGAGTTCGTATTGTATATTGCTTTGTATTGTATATTGCTAGTATGTATAATTTGTCAAGTTTATTTTTTATTTAGTATTTGAAAATAAGTTATTACGGTTTTTATATTTCGGCTTTGAGGAAAAACAAAAAAAAAAAGCATGTAGGTGTGATGAGTATGTCATGGGCAGATCTAGCATTTTTTGCTCTTTGAGATAGCTTACTTCCAGACATGGAGCAAGCTTCGAACATTTATATGTTTATACTTATGTCAAATAAGGGTGCTTTCCAAAAAAGTGCGATGATTCGAGCCTGGAACAAAAAATCTCCAAAATTTTTCCGCCCCAGCCTTAAATGTGAGAGTAACATGTTGATAAAATATTTTTTGTGTTATTCTTAACTAGACGTATATTTATCAATAAATTTTAAATTTCATAGTTGAATATTTTAGCCGTCGAAAATTATGGCCGTATAAGCTTTGAACCCCCCTCAATTTGAGGGGGTTACAATTTTTATATGGTAATATTTTTTAAGCGTATTATAACAGCTCTGTCCACTAATGCCTTATTACATCACCTTTCAAACCGTTAAAAGCACTTAAAAGCTTTATTACATCACCTTACAAGTCTTAATTTGTTGATTACGACAACGGCTCTAATAGGGATAGAATTTATATCGGGGCAAACTCCAATTTTACAGAAGAACCCATAAGCTCTATATATTCCTTCTAGCGCCCATACTCTAAAATTAGCTGGAGTACGTGCAGTTGAATCTTTCGCTGAGATAAAAATTTATTCAAGAAACATCCACACTCTTTACGTATTCTTTAGCTGTAGTCCAACTAGGAGGAAGATTTTGCAAGAATAGATAGGAATCTTTCTTCACAAACTTTTAGATTCCATATGGTCATCTCGATTTGCCTATATATACATATATATATATATATATATATATATATATATATATATATATATATATATATATATATATATATATATATATATATATATATATATATATATATATATATATATATATATATATATATATATATATATATATATATATATATATATATATATGTATATATATATATATATATATATATATATATATATATATATATATATATATATATATATATATATATATATATGTATATATATATATATATATATATATATATATATATATATATATATATATATATATATATATATTTATATATATATATATATATATTTTGTACTTCATTACATTAAAATTTTTATACAAATATATAAGTAAAAAAGTTTACAGTTAAAGATTATGTTAAAATAAAGAAAGAAATTGAATAAAAAAGAATGCGGAAAATGAAAGAACCGTTAAAGTAAGACGCCTTGATAAAAGTTGATGTGTACTCGTGTTTTTTCTTGTTAATAAAATAGTATATGAAGTTTTCATTAAATTAACTTAAGCCTACCAAAGTCTACCTACCATATAAAACATCATATGTGCACACATACCCACAAGAACAATTGTGTGAGCACTAGGGGGCATCATTTTTCAGCAATGTTTTCAGATTAAATCCAAACATTAGTCCCTAACCTTGCTAAAAAAGTTAAAACTACACCAAACTCTTTTCACAAAAATCTTAAATCTTTAAATGGTGCGATACTGCACAAAAACCCTAACCCTAACCCTAACCCTAATCCTAATCCTAAACCCTGCACAATTGCCACTTTTCTCATAAAAAAAAGCTTTATCATACAGAGTATGATAAAGCTTTTTTTTTAAAAAAAAAATAATAAATCACCTAACTTCGTTTTTAGTAATATTATTGCTAAAAACGTTAAATATAGTTTTTGTTTGAAATAACTTTATTCAGGGTTAGGGTTAGGGTTAGGGTTATAGTTATTTCAAACAAAAACTTTATTCCCTTTCAAAACCTTCAAAAAAAGAAACGATTTATCCTGCAACCCTAAAGTTGGCAAAAGTATGTCCAATTTACAAAAATATTGATTTCTAATTATAGGCCTCTTTCAGTACTTTCTGTACTTTCAAAAATATTTGAACGTGTAATTTAAAATAGAAACTATAACCATGTTAATGAAAATAATTTATTTATTTAATTTTTGGACTTTCTTTAAATATTAACAGTATTAACTCTGTTACAATTATAATAATATAATGAACTGTTTACAAGATTGATTAAGTTTGTAAGAAAAAGAACGCTGAATCTCATAGAAGGCCTTAAAGTTTTGTCGTCGAGAACCGCATTGATTTTCAACGTTTCGTTTATTGTGTTAAATATTTTTTTATTTTCGTCGAAAGTAAAAGTAAATAACGTAAAAGATATATAACATTTATGTAAATACTAGAAGTGAATTTAAAGGATTTTGAATTTTTTCTTAGTATTCACAAACTTTTTGCATACAAATTTTGGAGATACAAGATCTACCAAAACTTGTATGCGAAAAAGGTTGTTGAACAAATTTTTCATTTCAAAGATAGTATTTATTTTTTTTGTTGTTACCCAAGAAATTGGTAACTTTAGCTCTCTTTATTTCAGTATTATCAATAAACAAAAAAGATATATATATATATATATATATATATATATATATATATATATATATATATATATATATATATATATATATATATATATATATATATATATATATATATATATATATATATATATATATATATATATATATATATATATATATATATATATATATATATATATATTAGACCAGTTCAAAAAAAAAATTGAAAAGTTAATTGGCTAGGTGTTTAAATGATGTTAATTGATGAAAAAAATAACTCTACAAAATTTCATGACATTATTCCAACATTAAGTGACAGCTCAATTAACTTTATTTATCTGCTTTTATCAACTAATCTACTAAATTTGATAAAATAACTCATTTCTATACTGCATAGTGTTAATTTAAATTTGTTTACAACTATGTTTGTTTTAATTGGTAATTGGTTTAATCTAGATACTCCTAATGGAAAAAAGCCAATTCATCTAAGTTTCAATTAATTTGAGTATTGACAAAAATATTTAAATGTTTATGTGAATATGATGAGGTTTTACAAATATGGTTTAATTCCAATATTCCAACAACAAAAAATGGAATGGTATTGCTAAAGTAAAAGTATTGTATAAGTCTTATGTTAAAATAAGAAAGAACAAGCCTCGGAGAGCTAAAAAACAGTTAAAAATGGAAACTGGTTGGATAAATAAGTTGAGTAAGCTATATGATGTGGACCATGCAGATTGTGACAGACATATAAAAGTTTTACAGTGTATAATGTTTCTAAAAGACCAAAGAGAAAAAAGGAAAATGGTAATGGGTACGGAAGAATTAGAATTTAAAGAACGTGAAAAAAACGTGTTTCGACATTTCCAAGAAGGACATTGCAAAAAAAAAGCCAACTGAAGTGAAAAAGTATATCAGGTTTAAATGTTGAAAAACTATTGGCCATTCCTAAACTTTTCATGGGTATTGGTGAGCTAATGGAAAATTGGTGAGCTAATGGAAAACTCGGTTGTTTAAGTAATGGAAAAATGGAAAGATGTTCCAGATTGGCTGGCAGGTCTTTGTTCTGACACAACAAGTTACAACACTGGTGTTCACACCGGTGCAATTACTATTATTCAGCAGGCATATGATAAACGCTTATTTTTTTAGCCTGCAGGGATCAGATCCTTGAAATTACTTTGGCTGCAGTATTTGACCAGTCTTCAGGACCACAGATCGGAATATTTCGTCGGTTCAAGGAACACTGGACACTGGACTGGACTTTTTGACACTACCCAATATAGTACAATTGAGACTTCTGACATTGAAGTCAAATCTGAACTGACAGTTATGAATGTGTATGACTAAACTAAAAAAAGGAAAATATGTCAGAATTTCTTAGAAATAAATTCTCCCTTAAAAATAAACCACGAAAAGATTATCTGGAGTTCATCCGACCGACCCTAATCACATTGGGTGAAAATTATGATGTGACCGATTTCAGTCCTCCAGGTGCCTATCATTGTGCCAGGTGGATAGCAAAAGGAATATACTGTCTTAAAATCTATTTGTTTTGTAGACAATTCAAACTTACAGCATACAAACTAAAAAGGTCTTCGTCGTATATGTCTTTTCATTATTACGATTCATGCGAAAATCTGGCTTAAAGCTATAAACAGTTCTGATGCTTCATAAAATGACCTTTGTCTACTCCAAACTCTCGAGTCTTATCTTACTGTAGACTAAAAAGTAGCAAATATTGCAATTAAAAAAATAATAGGACATATGTGGTATTTGAGCAAAGATTTGATTGGACTTGCATTATTTTCTGACTTGGTTTCTAATAGTGAGAAAGAGGCTATGATTGTTGCTCTGAAGAAACCACTAATGAAAACTGATCTCAGAAAAGTTGATTAAAAACTAGTTGACAACTATCAGGAAAAGACTTTGTTAGAATTTGTTACTCAAAGATCAATAAATCTGTTCACTGCGCTTAAAATTGAACCTATTTTTCTTACTTATAATCCAGCTGCATGGGTTTTCTCTCCTGTCAATCTCACTGCCGAGCAAAAAGTAGCAAGCATGAGAGTCACCAACGACTGTGCTGAGCGTGCTGCAAAGTTAGCAACAGACTTCAATAATGTGCTAACACTTGATGAAGCTGAACGGCAGTTAATATTTCAGATTGTAAAATATCACAGTAATCTCATGATCATTCCTTTAAAGAAAAACTTTAAAGCAGAATAGCAAGTGATTATTCATTACTGTTGTAAAAACTTTAATAACACACTTATTAAATATGTTGTAGCATACATTCAAAATTAGGGATAAGAATGTTTACTCTTTTCTAACCATTTATTTTACAATTTTGAATCTCTTGAGCAGTCACTAAAACACATTATTTAAGCTTACAACTTTTAACTTATTTTTCTGACCACAAACCACATCAAGTTAGAAGGTAGCTCAGTAAAATTCAAAAGTTATTTTTTTAATATACAATTTTGAAATGGTCTAATATTATATTCTTTAATGTTATTTAGGTGCTCCCAGAAGTCCATACGGTCTTATCACTGAGCACCGCGGCAGAGCATTTAACTAGAAGTTCACGTCTTCTTCCGTACCAATGTCGCTTGTTGGGCTAAAGCTGGAGTTAAACCTTGAACCTCTGGGTTCTGAGTCAGAACTCAAACCACTGCGCCAAGACTGCTCATATATTGGAAAGTAGATTTTTTTTTAAAGCTGAGTAAAAGAAGGTCCTTTTAGTTTTTTCGATTTTTATTAATAATTCTTTTTACTGAAACCAGGTAAAAATTTTAATGAGTTCATCATTCATTTTGTTAAATAATGTTGGTAAATTATTGTCAGAAAAATTGGTGTCATCGGCAAACATAATTGTTGTTAAACTTGATTCTTTATAGAGATCATTAATTTAAATTAAAAAGAGCAAAGGTCCTAGTATGGATCCTTGTAGAACTCCGCATGTTATATCTTGTAATTTTGATGATGAGGATGAATCTATTTTAACAAATTGTTTCCAATTTTATAAATAGTTTTTTTATAATAATAGTACATTCCCTGTGATTCCATAGAGTTGCAGTTTTTTAAAAAGAATTTCGTAATCAATAGTATCAAAAGCTTTTGATAAATCTATAAAGATGTCTACAGTATATTGTGATTTTTAAAAGGAATTTGCATTACTTTTAGTAAGTTGAAGGATTTCATGTTCAGCAGAATTATTTTTCTTGGATCAATATTTATTGTTGTATAATAATTTATTTATAGTTAGATTTTTATAAATTCTATTAAACAAAATTCTTTTCAAAACTTTTTGACAACCGAAATCGGGCGTTATTGAGTTTAGTTAGTCCACCTCCTTTAAAAATTGGAGTAACTCTAGCTATTTTTATAGCATATAGAAATATTGCATGTTTCATTGACCAACTAAAAATTTTAAAAAGAATTTTAATGTCATAAGAACCAATAATAATATTTCCATTAATATCGTCTGGTCCAATGGCTTTATTAGGTTTAACCATTTTTAGGCGGTTTCAAATTCTTCGAATGTTGTTTCAAAAATAATTAGAGAAGAATTAAAAGGAGAGGGAGTGTCATTTACTTAATTAGTGACGATTTAGATATTTTTAGCTAAGTCTGAGACGAAATACTTATTTATTTTGCTTGCTATTCTAATAGGATCAATCATAAGTTCGTCATTCATTTTCAATACCTTTGGGAAAAGAGCAGATTTTTATTTAATGACTACTGATGATGTCATTTATATGTTTCCATGTTTTTTCAGAATCTTTTTTGTATTTTTCAAATAAGTTAATGTAGTACTTTTTTTAAAGGTTTTTTCTTTGTTTTTCAAATTGTTTAGCATATGTTTTATAAAGTGTTTTTTTCAGTTTTAGGTATTTCATATACAGTTTTCGTTTTATTTTTGAGGATTTTCTTAAATCTCTTGTAATCCATGGAGATTCAGTTAAATGGTTTTTGGAAAATCATTTAACTGAACTCGTACTAATTGAAATAGTAGACCAAATTACTAATAGATTTGAAAATAATAACTTCACTCTAAGATTATTTATAGACCTATCAAAAGGATTTGTAACGGTTGATCACCTAATTCTTTAAGAAAAATTAAAACACTACGGAGTGATAAACAAAACCTATGATTGGGTAAAAAGCTACCTCACTGAAAAAAAACAATATGTAAGTAAGGAATCAGAACAACTTAAAATTTTATGTGGAATTCCACAAGGGTCAATTCTTGGTCCATTGCTTTTCTTGATTTATGTACAAATTGTGCATCAGCAGGGCTAAACTCAATAATGTTTGCTAACGACACAACTCTCTTCCTTTTAAACTGTGACATTACGCGAGGTTAGAATTATTTTGTTCTATCTCCACATTTTTGAGTTTTGAGATAAAATGATTTAAAAAATAAATACTTTAAGATACGTTATATAAAAAGGCTTTTATTAATTACGTTTTCTCCGCAATTTTTTTGTTATAACTTAGGTTTCAATATAGCAGAAAAATGTTATTTTGAGTTATATAAAGTAGTTAATAACTTAAATTTTTTAAAAAATGGATATACAATAAAATAATTCTAACCTCGCAATGAAAATTTATCATGGGTTCCCCCCAGCCGGTACAAGACGTATGCAATACGTATTCTATTTGTCTTATTTTTGTATTGTCCTAGCACAGCTGGTACATCTGGTATTGTAGTAAATAGCCGGAGTATTGATAACTGGTTTTGATACTAGAAAAATGCGCATCTGGTTTTAAGTTTTTAATTCGAGTTCAATACCACATTTTCATCAAAAATACGTATAAACGTGCCGTAAACGTTTAGTTTAAATGTAAACATTTTCCCAGTAAACTCCAAATTAGCCGCAAAGAGCGCATGCGTTGACTAAAATCGCAAAACTATATTAAGTATGAAGTACAAAGTCTTCATTTGATTTATGTAATTTTTAATATTATATATATATCAGGAATATTCAGGGTTAGGGTTCAGGTATTCACCAAAAGCTATTTGAAGATAAAGTCTTTATATAAAGTTTGTGATATGCAAAATGTTTTAGCAGAACGTCATTTTTTAAAAAGAGATATCGTACTGCTGAAACATATCACATATATCAATAATATTTTCATCAATATAATATTATATATTATTAATATTACATTATATATTATTAATATTATATTATGTATTATTAATATTAAAGTATTGTTTTATTATTAAGTTATAAAAAGAGATATTGTTCAGCTGAAGCACTTTCACAATTATCATATCCTATTAATAATAGCATATTGGGCAGTTTCTCCCCCCCCCCCTTTTTTTTTTTTTTAATGATTGATTATGATAGACTTTTATGCTGATTAAGAATCGTATAAAAACATAGGTCTAATAATAATAATACAATACTTTAGTATAAATAATACATATCTGAAAATCAACAGAAAATGAGAAAAGGTGGTACTTGTGTGAAAAACCCAAACTCTTTAATTCTTACTATTTAAATTTGATATTTTGGTACAACAATTATATACAGGTAACTATGCCTTTTTTTTAAAAAAAAAAAAAAAAAAAATTACAGAAAACCCTTTTTTGGGTCCAAAGGTCTCAAAAAGGTCACTTTGCGGTGCGTCAAATTTTGATAACAAAATTTGTACAGTTTGTTTATTGTACAATTTTACAGGTATGGGAGCAGAATTAGCCTGATTACATAACTAGATCTAAGGTAATTAAAATTCAAATACCTTGCTTATAAAAAAGCTTAAAAATAAAACTTTGGGCTTGGGTAACTCTGGACCGAAAAATATTTTTTCAAAAAATGTTGGTTCTAAACTTGTATCTTATAAAAAATAACCACCATATAAAATTTCAAGAGTAAAGCTCAAATAAATTAAAAGTTATATGACGCATCGTTCAAAAAATTCAATTTTGAGATAAATGCAGTTTAAGTAATAATATACTAAAATATAACTAAATTTCTTTTAAATATTCAAAAACAAAAAGATTTTCATGATTGATCACCGTAAATAAAAAATAATAAAAAATCTCTCTAATATAAACCATAACCATACTTCATTTCTTCTACATTGATTAGTATTTGTGAAACCTTTTATGAACTCTTTGAATATGCTTTTTTCGATTTCTTTTCCATTGACATTACTCTTTGGTTGTTATTTGAAACACAGAACTTTTTTGCATAAAATCCTGGAACACCTATGCCCTTTAAAAATTTTAGAGTTCCAGTTGAACTATCATTAAAATTTATAACTGCAGAAGCTACACCTAGGTCAACAGTGGTTTTACAAACGTATATATCTTTTTGAAACCGTTTCCAAATCATTCCATTTAGTGACTCATTTATTTATTAGTTATTTTGAGTTTTGCTATAAAGATATTTTTTTATAAATTGTCATCACTTAAACTTAAAAAAAAAACAGGCTTTATTTCTTCAAGGACAACAATTGGTAATTCCTCCCTTATGTTTGTATGTTGCTATGCCATTTATTTTCTCAGCCTGATATTTACACCAACTATCAGGAGTACGTGGGCACATTTGATGCTTTCTATATTCTTATAATATCTTTTGCTTAATAGCAATGGAAAAGCACTATTCTAATTACTTTTTTCATCCACAGAGTTTTTCTAAACTGGTATAACTTTTTCCAATTTACCTCATAGCAATAACAAAACGAACATAAACTTCAAACAGGTCTACCATGACTGCTTTTGCATTTACATTCTTTACTTGAATGAAAGGCTGTACACCAATAACAACTTGAACACTGTAACAATAATGGTATAGACAAGCCTTGCTTTCTCAAGACGTTAAATGTTCGACTCATAGTCTTTTTGTCACATTCAGGGCGTGTTACAACTAAATTAATAATTTCCATACAAATTTCAATAGAAAAAAAGTATAAAAATCGATAATATACAGTTGGGTTTGAAGAATTTACACAAGGAAACAAACTGGTGTCATTCGTGAATGAAGATGATGCAACCTTTATTGGTCTGGCTTCATTAGTGATTATAAAAGGTAATGTTGTATCTGATGATAAATATGACAGATTTATTTGAAGAAATAGGTAGGTTAGAAGACGGAATCTCAACTGGTTCTTCTTGTGTTTTTGTTTTTTTGTGTGTGTTGGTTACCTTTGAATGTCCGTTTAGAAAATGCTTTTGAGTGGCCAGACTTTCTTTGTAACATAGCTCGACTCTTTTTTTAGTATTAATTATTATTATAACTATAAAGAATAAAAAATAATAATAACAAAAAAGTGTAACTAAGCCTAATTTTTTTTTTCATTGTTGTTGTTCTTTAATAATGAACATTATAGTTAAATAACTTGAACAAAAAAAGAAAATAATAACAAATAAAAAACCAATTAAGTTACTATAACAAAGCTAAAAAAAAAGATAAAAAACCATGTAACTAAATCAAATAAACGATGATTAAAAACATAAACAGATATTATTTCAGTTGCAGCTTTTCAACTTTTAAATAATTTAAATGCCATCTTAGGGTTATCGAACAAAAAAGCGATCAAAGTCCACTTGAAAATTATACGTAATTATGCGGAAATTATTTATATCAAATTAAATAAAATATGCTAAAAAAAAAGCTTCGAAAGCACATGTTACTCTTACAGCCGCGAAGGAACGGAAGTGACTTCAATATTGTTTTAACACTAGAAGCCCCAGGTTTTTTATATACCTTGAAACCCCAAAGTGGATCAATTGATCCAACCTAATATTTATATGCATTTAGACTTTTTTTTTTGTTTAAATGCATGAAACTAACAGTTAAAACTTTTAATTTTGATGTAAAGTATATAAAATATATAAATTTCTTTCACCCTACATATATATACATAAATTTTATGCCCAAAATACGGCGCGTTTTACTCTAAGCAAAGGTTTAATAGCATGATTTGCCTAAATCTGGATTACTCTAGCTTATTTATACAGATTACTTAAATTAAAATAAAAAAAAGAAATAAAATAAAAATATTAGCGAATAAAATAAAGTATTGTTTTGCATCTTTGTTATAAATATGCTGCCACCACAAGTACACTAATATTACTGCTTTACACTATGAAACTTATAATCTATTGGCCTGTAGCCCCTAAAACATTTTTAGGTTACGTTACGTATTGTAACGTAAACAAGATTCGTTACGTTACGTGCAAAATGTCCGTTATTTTTACGTAACCGAGACGTAAAATTTTACGTAACGATACGTAACATTGTAACGTAACGTTACGTGCAAAATGTCCGTTATCTTTACGTAACCGAAACGTAACATTTTACGTAACGATACGTAACATTTTGACCTAATAATCACCTGCGGCGACTTTCAAATATTGCGCCATTTTAATTTACTAGTTGCAACCAATTGGTTAATTTATGCGTTAATTTTAAAAGTGTTCCCGTAATCATATGAGAGTAGTTTATTTATTTTTAACATTCTTGACAAGACATACTCTTACAGCCTAAAGCATTTAGCTGGAAGGGTAAGCCTCATATATAGCGAGGAGTGGACAAACACTGGTAATATGAAAAACTTAGCAAATAAATAACAATCAAACTAAAAATATAACATATTCTAAAATCACTTGATACTAACCGTAATCTTATCGTTAAACATATTGTTAGATTAATAAAAACATTATATCTGACAAACTTGACATTATATACACATTTTTGCTTGTGGGGTAATAAAAACACAGCTGGTTAATTAAAAAAATTGTTAAAAAAATTGAAGTTAACGTTAATACTATTTCACCGTAACGTGAAAATTTTTAGAAAAAAAAATGATTAGAATAGCAAATATAATTGTTTTTAGATTTTACATATAAAACTTCTGTGAAATAGAGTTTGCAAACAAAGGGGGTCGTTCGCACCTAACAACCCTCCCCCCCCCGCTCCTCATATACATTTTTTATTTCATATAAAGTTTATTGATGACGTTCAGAAAAATGCCTTTAATTCAGAAGTTTATTATAAAGAAAAAAATTAATAACATAGTAATATAATCTGTGTACATTTTTCATCTAATCACTGTCTTTGGTAAACGAAATATCATCGTTGCAAATATCATCAAAGGCGTTATTGTCAGAATTATCATTCCCAATAGATTCAGGTGCAATATTAGCCTTCTTTGGTGCCCGACTAGGTGTGCTTATTAGTCTGGCTTCTGCCTTGACTGCTGCGCGTTTTGCATGCGTTGGCATTCGTTTTAAATGATCCCCGAGCGCCTCTGCCACCTTATGGGCGTTAATGCGTTTTTGCGATCTTAGCTGCAGAGAATCTATAAAATATAAAAATAGTATCTACATCTTTAAAAAAATGGAATTGGTAAAAAAAAATTATGTATCCATTTATACAATTATTGAAATAACATTACTACAACAGTATAACTTTTTTTTGACAAAATAAATAAAAAATACAGCATGGCTAGGTTATAGATATAGAAATCAATCACTTTTACCTATTATGATAGGAAGAATACTTAGGCTAATACTCCTTTTCCCTCTTTTCCCATCCCGGCAGGGTTAGGGTTAGGGTTAACCCTAAAGACCAAACTGAGCTGGGTGCCAGGGCCAACAACATATTAGAAAGCTTGCCAGAGAGATTTTGTGATGCAAGTGTGACATTGGACAAAGATGCAATCTTTAATTTAAATACATAGGCACAATAACAGTTTAAATTGGAAATAGAAAAAACTAACTGCATACATTTAGCTAAAACTATAGCTTTAAGTAAAGATTATTTTAAATTAAAGTTACCAAGGACTGACGTTCACAATCATTTAGGTCCAGCCAATAACTCAGGTGACTATCTAGCTCGTCTGCTGTTGTGCTGAATTTTAAAGCTTCCACCGGCGCATTAACAGCAGATTTGGTGTTGCTTTGACCAACCACCATGGCCATTAGGGTTTTTTGAGTGTCCTCAATCCGAATGAGACTGGTGAATATTTCTTGAAACCACGCTACAATAAACAAATAAAATCATATTAAATTTAGGGACTATTTCAGTATAAAAATAACAGATTAGGTAAAAAACATTGTGGTTAATGCTAACTAACCACTGTTGTGGTTAATGCTAACTAACAAATTATCATAAAAACTTACAACGCATAGCTGTATTTGAAATTGGGAAATCGGATTTCTCAATTTCATTTTCCTTCGAGCTTGGAGTCTTTTGTCGAGCTTTAAAGCAAGTATGAACTGATGCAGATAATCCAAAATATTCGGATGAAGTTTCAATTACTGGCAGTGTTGGACGAGGTGGACTTTGAGATAAAAACAAAGAAGAAGGTTGTGAAGGTGCTGAATATAATGGTGATGGTGCAGTTGGAAATAAATGAAGAAGTTGCGTATTCAGTGTTGTTGGTGGAGTTGGTGGTGATGCTAAGTCAACTTCGTTTTCTTTGTGAGTCAGTTTTGACTTTTTTTTGTCATTTGTTTCGTATTCCTCGTCCGATAGGTACAGAGGTCGTCTGTGAGTTCGTCTATTTTCATAGTCCGTCGAAAGTAATTTTCCAGTCTCTGAGTATTTTTTGCAGTGTTTATAAATATTTTTGAGAGATTCTAGAAAAAAACGGTAATCAGAATTAAAAACAAAACTCTTTGGTATTAAAAATGTTCATCTAATCTTAATTCATCTAGCAAATCATCCTACCAATCTATCAGTCAAGCATTATTGTCTGCTAGATTTTAAGTTTTTTTTAAGTTTCCTAATTACTATGCACACTTACCATGTTTGTATAAAACTTTGCATGGAACAGTTTCCCATGTAGTTAGTGCTGGCAATTTATTCTTCAGCATATATCGTGTTTTTGTATACTTAAAATCGGGAAATGCAACCATGTGGAAGCCGTTTTGGTCAGCTTCATCCGACTCTAGCCACGAATGTAAAGCTACGGCTATAGAACTGTCAGCAAACTCAATTAAAATATACATCTATAATAAATTTACATTGTTAAATAAGTAATATTTTGTATGATTTATAAAAAATTACCCCTTTTTTAATTTTCATATTTAATAGTTAAATGTAAAAATAGTAATTGGAATTACAGCACCTAAATAAAGCATAAATAAATAAATAAAAAACAAATTGTTAGCAAAACTAATATTATTAAGATAATATAATATTATTAAGATAATATAATTTAACTACTACAAGTATGCAAAATTGGAGCAAAATTATTTTTGTAGGAAAATAGTTTACAATAAACTAAATTAATAGGAACTATAGTTAAAGATTTGGAAAAATGCGTTCCTTTATAAATATCCAACGCAGAGGATTTTAGGGAATAATCATACGCATCAGTTTGTTCTAATAAGTAACATGCCTTCAACCATATATCATCATTTTGATTGGTATTATAAATACTACGTATCTTGACAATCTTTTTGTCTAAAAGCATAACATAACAATTTGGTTTTTTATTTGACAACAAGAATGTTTTAAAATAACATTTAGCGTAATATGAAATCTTTGTAGTTTCGTTAAAAAAAATACACGACGATAATTTACAAAAATTTACTGGCTTCAAAGCAATTGGTTTTAGCTGCCTTAAATTATGTTTTACAATCATCAACAATATGAAGCATACAATGAACATTCATAGTGATAAATTCACGACCAAAAAGAAGTGCTGAGTTTGTAATAAATGTTTTGACTAGGTCTTTACAAAAACTGTTTAAATAAATGCTCCAAATTGGATGACAAATGATTCTAAATATTGTTGATAACAACAAAAAATTATGGAAATATTCTATATTCACATGACGTTGCAATAAAAACGGTCCAAGATTCAAACAAAAATATCGTGTTTCAGTTGCTTTCCACTTATTAAGATGATTCATACTACGTGGTTTTCTGGGAGATTCAAAAGGGGTACAGTCATGACTCATTGATATATCGGTGTTTAAATTTTGCATGCCATTTACACTTAGACGATAGGGCAATTGACCGCTTCGTAAAATTTCTAAATAACGCACAAATACTCCTTTACAAAAAAGGTGCATGTAGTCAAAAGGAAAGAACTTAATCATATCAAGATGGGCAATAGATTCAAAAGGTGACATTTCGTAATGATGTTCTTTTTGACGTCTATTTCTAAAGGAATCATTAATTCTTAAGGTTGATTCTCCTTCATATATTCTGCAATGTTTGAAATTCGTTCCTTTTATTTCACATCTATCGCAACCAAAATAAGCAGTATGACCTTTTACGCATTTCAAGAATGATTTTGCAGGCATTTCGCAATTGCAAAATAAAAATTCGACGTTATAAGTAATTTCTTCAAAAATAAATCCGAATTCAGAAAGAAGTTACATTTTATTTACTAAATAAAATTAAATGTAAATTCTTGACATGATTTTGGTTTATTTTCACCATAATACAACCCAACTAAAAATACTGAATTACTGATCTTATCAATTGCTGCTGTAATAGGCCAAAATCCAGCAATCGTGCTTTTAAACAAAGGTAAACCATCAATACCAACCTTCAGTTTAAATAGATTATTTTCACCAATCAAACAAGCTTGCTTCAAAATAGGAATGAGTTGACATAAACCATTTTGAATACCAAAATGGTAGTATTTACTAGGAAAAACATCATGTAAGTTAGGAGAAATTGCATTTTTAGAGATATTAAACAGTGTTCGTGGATCTCTCGGTAATTCAGGGTGATGAATAATCATTTTTTCTAAAAGAACTTTCATATTGGCATAGCTTTGACCTGTTTCGATTCCAAAATTATTTAAAGATTTGCTCACACTAGTAACATTATCATTTTCACCATCAGTAGATACATCGATATCAGATACTGATAATAATGAGTTTGTCAGCTGATCGATACTTGTATCTGATATATTACCTTCTGAATTATAATTAACAATACCTTTTTTGGAATAGTCAATAGGTGTTGCTTCAATTTGGTCTTCCTCCAACAAATTGTCGCTGCTAGAAATAACTTCACTTATTAAACGAGTCATTGGCTGCGCTAAAGTATTGTTCGAAAATATTCTGTTGCACTTTTTTCATAATTTTCGACGTTTTCTTTTTGTGGAAGGATCCATTCTAAATTGTAGCTATAATATATATATATATATATATATATATATATATATATATATATATATATATATATATATATATATATATATATATATATATATAAATATATATATATATATATATATATATATATATATATATATATATATATATATATATATATATATATATATATATATATATATATATATATATATATATATATATATATATATATATATATATATATATATATATATATATATATATATATATATATATATATATATATATATATCAAACCTAAAAAGAAAACAAAAATTTAAAACTCTTGAAACATTGACTCGAACTGGACTGGAAAAAATTTTGCAAAATTTGTCCAAAAAAAAAACAAAACTTTTTTGCTTTTTGGCGCATAAATATTTTTTTCCTAAATCTTTTTTTAATTTAATCAACAATTATGAAAAAACCCGAAATACACAACAATCTAAAAAAATATATATAGGTCATTATCACATTAGAAAATTTTTTTTTCAGAAAATATTGAGATGTACCTTGCTCTCCCGCATTTTGATATACGCTTTCTTTAGTACCCTCCACCTCAATAAAAAAACCTACGCTTTTAATCTACCTACCTAACATTTTATGATGTTTTTTTTAATTTAGCCTTATCTTAATCTTATCACTTTTATAATTCACCCCTGCCCATCGCCTTATTTACGTCATTTGCAGACTCCCTCTACTGCATCCGAGTGTACGTGCTTTACGGACGATCTCTTAATGTAGTAGAGGGGGCAGGTAGAATTTAAGCGCATTAAGCCACATATAAAAAAGTAATGGAGACGGGTGATCTTAAGTTAAAAGCGCTAAATAATGCTAAAAATGGGGGATAAAAAACTCAAAAACTAGAATAGTTATTTGGAAAATGTGTAAACGACATGACAAAATTAGAGCTTAAAAATGCCTAACTTAGAAAATATATTTGAAAAAAGGACAAATTGATGCGAACAAATAAACATAATTAGACAACAATTCACAATGAATACAGAAAAAATGTAGAAACAATTGATAAACAAAATCAAAGTAACAAATAACCAAAATAAAAACGGTATATAAACAACCAACAGGCAGTTGAACTTATTTAGTTATATTACCTAAACATATAATTGGTATACATATAATAAAAGATACATGGTAAAATGGAAGCACTAAAAACATGTAAAACATAAAAACATAAAAACTAAGAAATAAAGAAGAAGTTACCTTTCATCTTGGGTATATCGAACACTAAAGCGGCGTGAATGCTGCGTATGTACGAATAACCAGTTAATACGAAATATATAAGATAATATAAGGTGATAAAAGAAAAACGAGGTAGTTAGTTTTAATTTGGAAAACGTGGATGGCGATTAATTTCTTATTCTAAAACGTGCAAAGTAAAATAACCCGGTGAATAATGTATAATGTTTAATCTAATGAGAGTTGTATTAATATTTAAGCCAGAATGATTGTAGTTATATAGCAAACTAGGAAAAAACCGGATCCGCTCCGTTTATACTTTTTATTACATTTTTGCCAAAAGTTTCAAGTTAAATTGTTTAAAGTTTATTCGAGTAAATTTCCTAATACAAAATTGTTATGTATTTACATTTAAGTCAATATTTATTAATGAATAAATTTGATTTAAAACGAATCGACTGATTTAAATAGGGTAAAGCGCAAAGATTGTCCATACATCGACTGACTAAAATAGGTACAGGCGCAATGGACTGTTTATACATCAAATGTGTATTGTTTCATGTACCTCAAAATAATGTTTTCTACTGCAGTGAAGTCTAAGTTATAATCAAAAAAAGATGTAAAGAAAACTTAATAATAAAAATGTTTTTATATGCCGTCTACGGATATATTAACAATTTACTTCGTTAGTAAGATTTAAAAGGTTTCTTTTTAAATCGAACCCACTAGCAATCTAATTTAGTTATTTTATAATAAAATGAATTTATATCGAACCTATAATTAAAAAAAAAATTAAATACTTATTTTTTAATAAGTATTTAATTAAATTGCACCATCTAACATCGTGTGCAATCCTGTTCGCTTTCTGTATGCTATCTTTCTAACACGACTTCATCTGTCTTTCACTCTAACATATCTTCGTTCTTCCTAAACTCACTTTACTCTTGGTCCGTAGAGCGGGTCATGACGCTCCTTGGGGAGCCGAACCTGTCTTTGCGGTCCTTGGTAATGTGGCCTCCGTATGGCAATTAGCTGGAGGAGGATAAACCACAATACCTATTTTTTAATAAGTATTTAATTAAATAGCACCATCTAACATCGTGTGCAATCCTGTCCGCTTTCTGTATGCTATCTTTCTAACACGACTTCTTCTGTCTTTCACTCTAACATATCTTCGTTCTTCCTAAACTCACTTTACTCTTGGTCCGTAGAGCGGGTCATGACGCTCCTTGGGGAGCCGAACCTGTTTTTGCGGTCCTTGGTAATGTGGCCTCCGTATGGCAATTAGCTGGAGGAGGATAAACCACAATACCTATTTTTTAATAAGTATTTAATTAAATTGCACCTTCTAACATCGTGTGCAATCCTGTCCGCTTTCTGTATGCTATCTTTCTAACACGACTTCTTCTGTCTTTTACTCTAACATTCTTCGTTCTTTCTAAAGTGGTATTTATTTTAACTTTTATCAGTTTGCAAAAAATTACTTCTAGTTTTTTTTATAACAAATTTTTCACGAAAAAACGTTTCTGTTCGCGAGGTTGTAAATTGCAACTTTGCGAATTGAATTTTTTAACTAAAAAATATTTTTCTGAAATTTTTTTAGTTACTAATGTCTCGACAAACGCATTGTTGAATACCATATTTCATTAATGATTTACGTTGTTTAACAAATTCTTTTTATTAACAGTTATAAATGCATTGAATTCAATGCAGTCTTTTTTTTTAAAAAAATACCCACAAGCAATCTAGTTCCTTATTTTGAATATTATTACTGTAACCCATGGAAACGACTTGTTACGTATAAAAATAAAAAATTATTCCTCAATTATAACACATCACAAATATAATATAATAGAACACTAATAGAACCATATTTACGCCGCGGGTATAATGTTACTACAAATAACTTTTTTACAAGTGTCGATTATGCAACAAAACTTTTGCAAAAGAAAACGTCAATAGTTGAAACAGTTAAAAATAGTAGAAAAGAAATTCCAGCATTTAAACCACTTCCACTTTACGATTCAATTTTCTACATAAATGGACCATTGAACTTGATTGTCTACCAGGCAAAGAAAAAGAAAACTGTAATTTTATTATCAACACCACATAGAGGGGTAACTAAGCAAAGCGATGGGAAGAAAAAACCAGAGGCAGTACTTTATTATAATGCGAATAAATGCGGAGTTGATATGTTAGATTCAATGTGTCGACAAATGTCAACAAAATCTGGGTGCAGACGCTGGCCGTTAGCTGTTTTCTTCAATATTTTGGACTTGACCGGTGTAAACGCTTGGATCATTTTTAAAAAAGTTACACAACAAAAAATTTTGAGACGAAGGTTTCTTTACACTTTATCTGAGCAGTTAAGATAAGTAAATATAAATCACCAAAAATCTCAAGTTGCTGCCAACAGTAATACCACAATTGCTACCAACAGTAATACACAATTACCCACACGATTGAGATGTAAGATAAAAACAGACTGCAAACGTAATCTGACATCAACAGTATGTGCAAGTTGTAACAAACCTGTTTGTGGAAAGTGCATGTCAAATATATGCAAACATTGCAAATAACATTAGTTATTTTACTAAAATTGTTTTGTGTATACATGTTTTCTATAATTTGGATCAATTGATCCAGCTTAGGGTTTTTCGGTATAAATATTTATAGCCGCATCTGTGAATGTGTTTTTTATTTAGTTTTTCCACTTTTCAGTAAATAATATCAAAATAATAAAAGTCATAAACTATCTTTTTATCAACATTAAAATTTTAGCTTTAGCAAAGTGTCAAAGTTGTGTTTGGATCAATTGATCCGCCTTGGGGCTTCTAGTGTTAATTGTCACTGTTATATCTGTTTTAAAACCGTTAATCTTATTGTGATTTTATAATTGTTGTTTTGTCAATATCACGGTGCCTTGTTTTCATAACATTCAGTTCTTCATTGGCTTTGATTTAGTTTACATTTTTGTGTAAATAGAATAATGTCAATAAGATAAATAATTCTATAAAACGGTTTTTTTTTTAAATAATTATGAATGTTTTTTTTATCTATTGCAAGATGCAGGACATTTATTAGAGGTGTTTACATTTTTAGAGCTGTTTATACAGAATTTTTAGAGCTATTGACATTTTTAATTTAAAGTTTGTGAAATATGTGGCTTCGTTCTTGGTTCCAAGAACAAGGACTATATTACTCTTTTTGTATATTCTTTATATATTTCGCATCACTCTGTCATCTTTTTATGCCCAAAAATATTAAAAGATAATCTAAAAAATACATCATTGGTTTAGCAAATTGATAATAGTAGCAAAACATTTTCCATATACAGACAATACTTAAATTAGGTTTATGGACACTTGAACAACAATGACACAGATTTGATCTAAAAAAAAGTATACAAGATAATGTATGAGTTTTATAGACTTTTCTATAAGATATTTTTTGAATCAGTGAAAAACTAAAGAAGTAATAGCAATCTATTTGGTTTGGTAAAGCACAGTTTCCTTAACTCATATCAGATAACATTTTTTCTTGGATCATGTAATTGACCACTGGATCTTGTTTTATATCAATACTATTTCAGTCATTTTTCAGAATTTTTTTTTAAAGCATGATTCAACAAGTTGGATATTAAAAAAATGGGTTTTGTCATAACAACATCTACGTAGTTTGTTATGCCATAATGACATTATTACATAACTATTGACACCATTAGTGACTAATAATAAAAAAATAATCTTTTTATATATATATTGCTAGTTATATTTTATTTTCAACTTTTAAAATTATATTATTAGCCATGCTTTATATATGCAACATGGGGTTTTGTTTTTGGTTTTACAGAGTCTGGAATTCAGTATACTAGTAACACATGGATTTGAATTTGCAGCCTTTTACTTTAGCTCTGCCACGTGTATCTTTATCAGCTTCTAAAACTGAACATCATTTAAATGATTAGTTTTACTTATTTGCTCTCCTCATCACAAAGTTTATTGATGAATTTTAATTATTAATCAAAATCATTAAAGTAAAAAAGCCAAAGCTACTATGCATTATTCTGGATTATTATATTATTTTGTTTGCTCTGGTTCAGATTTGTCTGATTATGAAGACATTACTAATCTTCTATATAATATTGCCGAACTTAATGGTAGTAGTGTCCCTTGGAGCGTATTTGACACGAAACCCTTGGTAGCCATTGCAACCGAGGTAATGGCAAGAAAGAGTCGCAGCACTATAAGAAAACGTGAACGAATATCTAACGTACTTAAACTTTAAACTAAAAAATGTTAAAGCATATGTTAAAACATACTGAAACAGTCATCAAGTCTCACAGTTTGATTTTCGCTTGAAAATTACATTGCGTCAAGCTCTCCTTAATTTTCATCTATAACATTTTTTTTCTCAATAAAATTATTACATTATTTTAAAAAATCTATGCCAGATTGTATGCCGGGGTCGCTCGAGTGGATAAGGCGTCGAACTTCTGAACAAGAAACTAGAGGTTCGAGTCCTGCCAATAGCGGCTACTTTTTTTAATTTTTTTTGATTATTTTAAATTACAAAATACTTTTGATGTTTTATAAAGATTATATACAAACATATATACAAAAGAAAATATTTTAAGAAAGCTAAAATTTCATAAAACATCAAAAAAAACATTACCGGAAAAAAAGTTGTTTGTAAATAACATACGTAACTCTTAATTGAGTTACTTATGTTATTAATGTGCTCAAGTAATTAGTCCTAATAGGCTGCGGATGGGCTGAAAAAAAAATTGTCTGAAACTTAATAAAAAAAAACTTAATAAAAAAGTCCTGCAACTCAAGAAGGTGCTGCTGCGGTCGCAAAAAAAAAAAAAAAAAAAGCCTGTAGCTTGAAGAAAATTTAAAACTTTCGACAATGAAAAGCTTTTTTTGCTACATTTATTTTTTTACTATAAATATGTGCTGCAAAACGCCTTAATATGCTTATTACGTATTTCGAGAAAAACGCAATTAAAAAAAAATTATTAAAAATTAACTCATTGTTAAATGTTTTTTGAAGCAAATAATTTTTATGAATTTTTTCAGAACTCTTGAGTTCATGTATTCAATAACGTTTGTAGACATAAACTAGCTTATTTTGTGAAAAAGTCAAAAATGATACTTTTTAACCTTTGACGTTTTAAAAAAACGGCTGCAGTATGGATAATACAACAAATACGTTAAAATGAGATAATTTGACGCAAAATTTAAAAGCTCTTAACAAAAGCCACTAAACTAAAAAAATTAAAAATAATTGCTTAAAAATTTTATCAAAGTAAAAAATTTTGTTATAGTGAATATAGTAATTGTAGTTCAAAATTTTATTATAGTGCGTTCGTTTTTACAAGAAACGTTACATAAATCATTTTTTCATTTTAATATAAACTAATTTCTTTTTAAAATTTGTTGCGCTTAACCATCTCTATATAAACAATGTATATATAAACAAATATCCTATTTGTTTATATATATTGTTTATAAAATGTAAAAAATACCCTTTATTCAGGATCGTATGTAATATAAATAAACTTTTTTTATAATTACATGACTTTTTTGCTGTTTTGTTTTATTTTTTGTAGTTATGATACTATATTTAAACAAATTGACAATATTAAAAAAACACGAAACAGATTGTCACTTTCGAGTAGAAAATTTAAAACTTCAAATTTAGATTTGCTCTTCTCACGATAATTTCTGATTTCTAAAATTGTCATCTGCTTCTTAGACCTTTAAAAAATATAGTCATAGAAATAAGAATTTATTTCAATTTTATAAAAACTCTATCTATTAAAGATTTATGGAATATATATTTTTATGAGATATATTCTAATAAAGGCAAAAGAGGCAATTCATCGAAATAGGGAAGGGGAGGGGTCAAGATTGAAAAGACAAAAAAGAAAAAGGGGAGGGGGAGTTTGGACGTCACTTTATAAATTTTTTATTTTAGTTTAATTAGCATTAAAAATTAACTAAATATATATTTTTAAGAAGATAATGTATGAGAATATTTTGAATTTTTTTTTTCAAAGGTGTAGCAGCAGATTCAAACATCATTGCAAGATGAAATAACTTTTTTGGGGGTTCAAATTAGGGGGAGAGGGCAGGATTTTATGACGTCCTTTTCAATGGAGTATAGGGAAAAAAGACAACAGTTGACAGATGGGGGAGGGGGTCTAAAAATGGCCAATAAATAAATACATTCTTTATGGATGGCCCCAAAACTATTTGTCTATTACTATTGTAATAAATACAATCTCTTATCCGTGAAAATTATATATCTGTACCAGTTTTATATATTTTAATGCATTTGTATTCAACATAATAAAAATTAATAAAAAAATGTAAGATAAGGGGCTGTTCAAATAATACGTGACACTTTTTTTGTAGTTTTTATAATCTAACCTCCCCTTTTTCTAAACTTTTTTATAAGTGTATATTTTAATTGTAAAAATTTAAAAAAAAAAGTGATTTGTAAAGTTTTTCTTTTTCACTAGACATTTTTAATCTATAACAACAACAAAAACAACAACAAGAAATTTATTTCCCTTTTTGACCATCACGTTAAATAAGTATATAGTAAAGATAGTATTAATAGTAGCATTAATAACAGTACTACTATCACTAAAATTTTATATCATAGTAGCTAAATAACTTAATACATAATACAAATAAAAACGTAACAAAAGTAATTTGACTAATTCATTATAATAGAGTGACACAAACCATTAAAAGTAACAATAACAATAAAATTAAAAATAAAACTAAATTAATTATTGACCAGATGGCGATCAAGAATAATATTGACTATGTATTATGTTTGAAGTTTGAAGATATAATTTTAAGCAACTATTAATAGTAAAATTTTAGTATATTTATAAAAATATAATATTTGTTAAAAAAATAAAATAAGATTTTTAATGGTTGTATACATTGCTTTTAAATAATTGCCCACTATCTGGTTTTCTATGTTTGTAAGATCAAAATTTCTTTTTATGCGTGCGATTACTTCAAGAAATTTCAAATTTAGATAAATCTCTTCTTATCATTTAAGGTGAAAGTGATGCTTTTTGTAAACTTGAGTGTTGGTGTGGAAAACTGTCTGTATGTAAAACAAAACTCAATCACGGCTGTTTCAAACCGAGCTTAACGGCTTCTTGTTATTTTTTGCAAATATAACCCTGACATGCTAAACACCATACTTCTCAATGTCACACAATACAATCTTTTCCAAATCACCATTAATTTCACAAAATTGATGAAACAACTTTTGGCACGTACCACACTGCACCCAATCAATGTTACAATCGTATTTTCTAATTAAAAACCTAATACTATCACACATTTCTTGCTGTTTACAGGTTATTTTTTTTATTGGAGGAGTTTAGAGATAATTCAGAAGTATTTTTATTAAAAGCTAACCAACGCGCCTGTAGATTTGCAATGTCTACAAATTGATTTCCTAATAAACGTTAAGCTTCTGCTGTTTTAGAACATTCAACGCTTTTAGCAGCCCACAATTCATTCGTTCTCACATTCTCATTATGCAACAAAGACGAAACAGCTTAACAATTTAAAGTCTTACACTCCTTCAACAATAACTTATACAGTTTTAAAACAACTCCTAACATAATATGCAAAACAGGTGGCACTACATTATCTTAAGTTATTATGGGAAAAATCACAGGAGCAATAATTGAATTATGAAACTTACCTAAAGTTCTAAGGTTTCCACCTTGTCTATTTTCACACAAGTTCTCATTATAAGCACTTTTCAGAGATTGTATTGTCCTCCTTAAGATGTTACAATTAGCAGGTGTGTGAGGCATAGAAGCATGGTTTCTTAGAGAATTCAACTTAACTAGGTCTGTAGAACTAGGAAAGCTAACAGCTAAACCCTGGTGTCCCAGAACATCATCGATAAAATGAAAATCTCCACCTAAGAACAACATGACTATTTTGCCTTTTCGCTTAAAATCTGACGACTGAATTCTTTTAACGTCGTTGGCAAAAACCCCTAACCCCTAACTAAAGCTATATTCTCACGACAGTCTGAACCCTGATACATACAAAACAAGTGAACATCGTATACAGACCCTGATGATTTAGAATTAACAACTTCAAAATGGAATTTGATATACTTCCCACCCTTATCACCAGCAAAAAGGAGCCATACTTCTTCGCCAAAACCGACATCCGAATTAAGGTGGTCGCGTACATAAAGATTAGTAAAAACCTCTTCAAAATAAGTTGTCAAATTCTTGATCATCAGTACAGATACTAAACAAGGTGTTTTATTCGCAGATGGATAAAGTAACATGGATTTCACTGTGACATGTTCTTTATTGACATGCATTGTCCGCATTTCTTGTTCTTGTCTTATCTTGGGCTCAAATGGGAGAATCCTTGCACCAAGATTACACAGAATACGTCTTAGTCTACAGAACTCAGCCGTGGGCATCCTTAATTGACTCTGTAGCTCTACAGCATCAGAAACACTTAACTGCTTAACTAAACCCAACTTATTTGCAACACAACAAAATATTGAGTTTTCACAAGACATAGAATCACAAAACAACATAGAAAAATCACTTTCTAAATCTGAGCAAGCTAATAATCGAAGGAATATAAAAGCAAGTTTAGATCGTCTAGCTGCAGCTACCTAACTTAAGAATACCTAAAAAAATACCTACCTAACTTAGAATAAGGTTTACCATTTTCTAACTTAATGTAAGTATATTATTAACTAACTATTGGCTTTTTAACTGATATATTCTGTGGATTACTTAATTTAAACCCACAAAATAATTCAGAGAAATCAATGTTATCGTAGTCTAAATAAGAATCAACCACAACTAAATCCTTATCGCTACTAGCAAAGCATTTGCAAATTTGGCAACTGTTCTGGCTTAAATCACTAATTTTTGCAATTTTTTTTTAATATTAATTTTTTTTAGCAATCTTACATTTTTGGCACGAGCAGATGCAAGTTTACGTTGTGCTGTTTTAATTTTTTTTTTTTTTATAAAGTTGGAACTGCTCCTCTTCTTTTAGCCTAATACCCTTTGTCTCTAATTGAGAACTTAATGAATTACAATGTGTGTTGAGAGCCCTATTTTTAGAATTTAAATCTGTAATTTCAGCTTTCATCTTAAATACTTGCATTTTAAATTTTTCTTTTTGCTCCATATTTGTTTTATTTTCAAAACTTAATTGATCAATTTGATTCAGTAGCTCCTGACTGTTATTTAAAGTGAAAAAGTCATCTGCATCTGCTGATTTATTTTTTTGGGTGGAGCTTGCGACAGTTGCATTTTAAAAAATTCTTCGTTTTTTATAGCTTTTAAATTTTTTTTATATTTCTTTTTTTGGCGTGTTAACTTTAGGCACATTTTATCAAACTCGCCATTATTAGGCATATCAAAATCAATTGGCAAAAGAAAACTCATAAAACTAAATAAATCACTTCTTATTTTAAAGACTGCCATTAAAATGGAAATGACATTGTTACTGATCTTATCTGTCCTAATTAATCGCTTAACAAAAGGAAAGTTACACCTATCTTTCCAACCATTTTTCCATCCAATATGTTGTTTTAGAAATTCCCTCTCAGTTGAATAAATAGTTATCAAAATAATATTGACTTATAAATCAATATAATAAAAACAAATAAAATAATATTAATTAACAAATATATTCACTAGATAAAAGTGGATTTAACAACTTATCTGATATAAGTTTGATAATCCAAAGAGAAAAATTCCGCGTTACTTTGTTTACTTTATACTTCAAAAATTGAAGTATAAAGTAAACAAAGACCCCTAGAAATATTGTATTTTAATCTAAAGAATTTTATAAGGATAAGTTTACATACTATAACAGATGTTTTAACTTAATTAACTTATATAAAAACTCATCTTAGATGTTAACTTTTCAAAATTAACGTGAACGTGTAAAAAAAACTAATTTAAATTTCCAATTTTCAAGTAGCTAGCGTTTATTTAACAAATAAACGCTAGCTACTTGTGAAGTTGTTGCATATCATTTTTTTTGAAAATTTTCGTATCATATATGAGACCGCGCGGTACAAAAATGACCAGATAGGGGGAATGAGTTATTTATACCACAGAAACAAGCTAATTAAACTAAACAAAATGACACCAAGATCTTTAAAATAGCTTAACTGAATCCAAAGTTATGATTTTTTATATTCTAAAGTTTAAAAACGGCAATTGTCGGGGAAATAAATTTGAAGTTTTAATAAAAATGTTATTTGCAAAATTTTTGGAAAATGTTGAAAGTTATACAGATTTGAATTGATCACATTAGACAACATCATTCTTAATGAAAATGTTCAAATAATTCAAATGAAAACAAAAAACCACAGGTCACTGTGTTTAAACGTGATTTTCTCAGAAACTAGATCCCGCAATATGGTCCCTTTTCTACCACGAGGTCACATATCTCCGAGTTTGCAATTTTAACAAATTGCGCAGTGATAAAAGATTTAGTTTGAAATGGTATTTGTCACGTCAGGGTTAGGGTCAGGGTTAGGGTTAGGGTTAACCCTGAGGAAACCAACCCCTCCCCTATGTGATATTTAGTGACATTTTCCAACACCCCTACCCCCCTTAAGACTGTCACGTATTATTTGAACAGCCCCATAAATGCAAAAGGAAACTTGACGCATAAAGGTTTATTTTGCCACAAACTGACGTCATTGTCCAAAATCATTTTGGCTTGACTTTTAAATAAGCGTTTAATATTATTCTTTTAGTTCTTAATCATAAAAATTAATTTTTTTTAATGACTTCGGTATAGTGCTCCTAGATCTTCTTAATTCCATTTGTTTAGCGTTTCGTACAAATGTATGTAAGTGTAAACATCTTTAGCATTTGTTGAGTTTGCGGCCCTTTATGGAACAATTGCGTATAACTATAAATCTATAAAACAAGAAAACTTGAAAATTTTATTTTAAATTTTAGAAATCTTTTTTTCTATATTCTTATTTTTTTGCTATGAATATATAAGCAAGATTGAAAAAATTTCAAAATTTATTACGCTAAAAGGAGGTCTAAAACTCTCCAAAACAACACTGACGACAGCGCATTTAACCACTGCGCTATCAATGAAATGCATTAAGCAGAAAAAACAAACCTAATTATAAGTCTCTTATAAGCTCTACGTATGCGGAAAAGGAGCGCATGTTAAGTTTTTTGCTCTTTAACTATTTTTTCAGAATAAATTATTTTGCTAAAAAATATTGAAGTAAATAAGGAATAGGTATAGAAATTTTTTGCTCGAAATAGATATGTAAATTGGTGAAGACCTATATTTTACGGATCCGGAAAGCTTGGGTATATAAGGAAAAAGTATAAAAAAGTTCGGTTTGCAATAGCTATACAAAGACCCGTATTTTTACGGGTTTGATCTCAGCTAGTACATTATATAAAGTAGAAAAAGACACTACAACTTTGAAAGGTTTTTTTTTTTTTGCATTCTTTGATATGATTATTAATATAAGTTAATATCTCAATGAGTTTAAAGTTTTAGACAACACCAAGCCCTGCATTTGCGATTTAGTTAAGGAAGCTACTCGATTTCTTCATAGTTATGAAATCATTAATTCTGTTAGGTTTGCTGCCCTTTACACTCCATAGAGCTTTGGAAATTTAGGTATAATATATATTTTTAACTGAAGCTAACATAATATGGATAAGCGACGATATTTACTATTATAAATATTTAAAGTTTTGTGAACTCGGTGTTATGGTGGTTTTGAAAATTCTATTTTTTCCATTTTTTACTTCTTTTCTTTTTTTATTTCAGCAAAAATAATGTTGATAATGGATTTAATTTAGTAAATTTGCATGACTAGAATTTACTTTTTTGACCATTAAATTGACATTGGATTGAAACATTTAAACAAACATCACCACAAACAAAGTAAGTAGTAATAAAACCACACATAAAAAATTTAATCTGAGTTAAGGTAAGAAGCAGGGTGGCCATGCCTCCTTAAATTCCTAAAGTATCCTAATATTTGAAAGACATACTAAAAAAACCTAATTTCTCTTAAGGTATAGATGATTTTCTCAAATATACTCCTAAATTCTCCTAATTTATTTGTCCTGAGTATAATGCAATAACTATTATCAGCCAATCAACAATAAAGTTTATGAAATAGATCAGACTTATAGTTAGTGCTGCTGTTTACTGATAGAAAATAATTTACTCAAATGTATATTTAGTATTTTTGTAATATTTTAATAATTTAAAAGTTTTATTCTAATAAAATTTAGGCTTTTTTTTTTTATTTCTGCCTAAGTTCTGAACATCAAAATTATTTTTATTAAAACTTTATTTTAATTAAATTGACCTAAAATAATTTTGTACATTCAGAATAGAAAATGTCAGTCAAATATAAAGCTAAATTTTAAAAGGGGTTAAAAGACAGCAAATATAAAATTTTTTATTTGGTTAAGTATATGTTATTATGTTAGGTATGTTTGATGATTTTTATATTTCCGGATATCTTACTTTTAACTTCTCCTTTTTGCCATAAGTTTTTTTCTTAAAATAAAATTTTGGAATACCTTTTTTTTGTTAACTTTTTCAATTATCACTTATCATAAAGTTGAGAAAGCCACCAGTCAAATGCTAAATGTATAAAATAAATTATTCTGCATTGTTTAACATTTGTTAATTTTTTTTTTGCAAAATATATACTGAATTTTTTAAATATAACCTAGATGATTGCTGTATGTTTATAAGTTTTATATGTTGCAGATCTGGATGCAAACACATTGAAAATTCATGTTAATGAAAAAAACATGTATTTTTGAATTTTGTATGTACTATGTGTTTGAAGGTTATGTCTGTTGCAGATCTATATACAAACACATTGAAAATACATGTTAATGAATAAAGATATAAACAATATATGCCTGTGAGTCATAAAAGAAATACAAAAAGTCATTGAGCCACCAGTTGAGTCAAAGGTGTACACTTTGTATACTTAAGTTATATTTGTTTAACAGTATAAATTTAACATGGTATATTTAACATGTTAATAATTTCAAAGGACACTTTTCACTTTTTTCTTATTTCTGTCAGTGGCAATTCTTGGAATTAAAATTATTTTTATTTACAATTTTATCTTACCAAGTCAACCCAAATATTCTTGTATTTTTAGATTAGAAAATGTCATTCAAATATAAATTAAGTTTCAAAATTATTGGTTAAATGACAATAATTATAAACAATGGGTACAAAAATGTTCCAACGATTTGTATTTAGTAAAATGTAAGGTATGTTTGAAAGTCATTTCTAATGCAGGTCTGGGAACAAAGGCGTTGAAAAAACATGCTAATGATAACAAACAAAAACAGTGTATGCCTGTCTGTGACAAATATGCTTTAAAAAATGTTGTAGAACCACCAACTAGCCCAAAGGCGGCACTGTGTCCACAGCAGTTAGCAAAGAAAGCAGAGATAAAGTGGGCAGCTGATGTTTTGCTTTCAAAACATTCTTTTTGATCAAGTGCAAATAAATCTGAATTATTTACTGCAATGTTTAGCGATATTCAAATTGCTAAACAATTTTCTTGTGGGAAAACAAAGTGCACTTATCTTGTGTGCTTTGGAATTGCACCATATTTTAAGAAAATTTTGTGAGAGACATTACCAGAGCTTGATCAGTTTGTTTGCCAATCTGATGAATCTTACTACCAAGTTGTCAGATAGATTTGCATGTTAGATATTGGGACTCCTCATTAGAGATGATAAAAACAAGGTATTTCAAATCTGAATTCTTGGGAAAAGCTGCTGCTGTCGATATTATGACAAATATCCGTAAATGTATGAGTGGTTTAGAAGAAGATAAAATGCTCCATGTTTCCATGGATGGTCCAAATGTTAACATGTCTTTCCTCTCTAATTTGAATGCTAAGAGAAATGAATGTGAACTCAGTCAGTTAGTACCGATTGGTTCATGTGGCCTTCACATAATGCACTGTTCATTCAAGAATGGTCCAAATGCTTCAAGATGGAAATTGAATAAATTGCTATCTTTATTGTTTAAGGTATTCCATGTGAGCCCTTCTTGTCGTGCTGATTTCGAAAAACCTTACACAAGCTCAGTCTTCAGATTATGCTCTACAGTTCTGTAGCTATCGTTGGATTGAAAATGAGAAAGTAGAAAAGAGAACTATGGAAATGGCCCAAGATTATTGTGATTATTGACATTTGGAAAAATTTAAAAAAAAGCAAGCAACCTGGTCAATGTAAGCCTGTGCATAATACTAGTTATGAATACCTTTCTTCGTGGTATAAAGATGTGTTAGTCTTAATAAAGTTGCAATTTTTTAACGAAACTGCAAAACTGTTAAATTCTTTTTTGTTAGTTTTCCAAACTGAGAATCCTATGACACCTTTTCTTGTCAAAATACTTGAGAATTTACTAAGGCTATTTTTCTCAAAATTTATCAAAAAAGAAGTTTAGCCTGAAGCAATCAAAATCAAGTGTTGGTTGCAAATATTGATCTTAGGTTTGGAATAAAATAAAAGTTGCAGCAACTGAAATCTAGAAAAAAAGTTACTGATGCACAAATCTATAATTTTAAAACAGAAGTTCAACAGTTTTTAGTTACAATGTGCAAACCTATGGTTGAAAAAAGTTTTCTAAATTCATACTTTTCCAGATACTTATTATGTTTATCACTTTTGTACATGGTTGAATCTCATGAGATGCGTGAACTTTATTTTGACAAGTTGTTGCTGAAATTAGTTGCTTATAAAAAGGTATCACCTTCAGTAGCTGATCAAGTTAAATTACAGTATTCACAATTTTTAACTACTGTTGTGAAAGTGAACAAGGAATAATTTATTGAGTTCAAAAAAGAAAGTGATAGATTGGATTCTTTTTTGGTTCAATATACAAATGCTTCAAGATTGAAGGATTTAATGAAAATTTACCAATTGTTACTAATATTGTTTCATGACCAAGCACAAGTAGAGCGTGGATTTAGTATAAGCGACCAACTTCTGGATAATAATATCCTAACTGATACTCTTGTTGCACAGAGAAATGTACATGACCACATGTGTAGTGAAAATATAAAGTCATCTCTATTGGCTATGACAACTAAACCTATGGGACATGTTAAGGATGCACGAAAACTATACTTTAGCAGTCAGAAAGAGAAGTTCTTGAGTGCTTTATAAACTGACCGTGATACTAAACTGAAAAATATTAATAAAGAGATTACTAGTTTTATTTTAATAAAGAGATTACTATAATGAACAAGTTCACACCGTTGAAGGTACCATACTTTAGCTCAGATATGATGCAGATGAGTATGCATTGCAAGCAAAAAAGCAGAAATCATTGATAAAAATAAAGTCAACAATTCTAAAATCTAATGCGCTAAGGAGAGTTGCCTCTGAATAGCAGGACTTACTAGAAAAAATTACAGCAGCAAAAAAAGTGACAAGAAAGCTGAGATTTAGATTTGGATGTTTAAATTTTCCATCGTTTTATTTTTCTGATTTGATAATTTCTTTTTATGACTGGATAATATAAAAAATAAAGTTTAGTTTGGCTGTGTATTTTAATGATTTTTGATTATTTATTGTTTGTTACTTAGTCATAAAGTTAGCTTATTAATGCCAGTAATTATCGCAAGAAGCAACAGTCGGAAGAAATAAAAGATTCATTGCTACAAAAAAAGGATGTGATAATTAGTCGAAAAATTATTGTTGAGATTCTTAAATGATCACAAAAATCACCCTCTTGGCAAGATATTAATGCTAGAGTTGTCTTAAATAGTCTTATTTTAACTATAACCAATAGTTTTTGTATATTCATAAAGTACCTACACAAAACGGTGACGACGTTAAATCTTAAATAGGGGCATGTGGACTTTTTAGTCGTTGTAAAGGCCACTCGCTTGTGAATATTACTGTCAATGAAATGCTTGGAAAGAAAAATCTTTCTTCTAGAACCAACAGAAGATTTTATCCAAGAACTGACATAATTCGTTCGCACATGGTTAAAGAGCGTCTAAAGCAAAGGTAGTAGAGTTTAAAAAATGAAAAATGAATAAATTTTGATGTTGCAAATATTATAATATGTATGACTATTTAAGAGAGGTTTTAGGTGTTTATTAAATATTAAAGATAACTTCAGTCATTCATTCATTTAATCAAACTTTTTAATCCACCAATTCAATCAATTAATCACTCAATCATATAATTGAAAATAACATCAAAAGTATGTTACTAGTTTTTATAATTTAATATTTCATTTTCTAAAATAAACAATAAAATTTAACGATTTAGATATTCAAACATCGACCAGGATTGCTTAGAAATCAAAATAAAAGAATGGAAAGAAGCTGACTCATCTGTAAATATCTATTTTCGACCTAAAGAACGGGGTAACAGTGCTAAGCTCTTGTTTGGATACCATTTTGGCAAAAAAAACTGTTAAAAAATATGGCAATAAGATGTTGTTTTTGGATGCAACATACAAAACGACACGATATTCTTTAACTTTGTTTTTTTTGGTCGTCAAAACAAATGTGGATTATCAAATTGTAGCAACCTTTGTAAGCGAATATGAAACTTTTGAATCGATATCTGAAGCACTTGTTATCTTAAAGTATTGGAATGAAGATTTGCAACCTTTTTATTGCATGACTGATTATTGTAATGCTGAGATACGTGCTCTCGAAACTATTTTTATTGGTGCGTATTTGTAAAACAAGTTTAGTATTTATTTATTTTACATGAAGTTAATTTAACTACACAAACATCCAATGCATCAACTTATTTTGAATATATTTTTTAGGATGTAAGGTATTAATCTGTGACTTTCACAGAGAACAGTCTTGGGACCGTTGGCTAAAAAAGCTATCAAGTGGTTGCTCTAACAGAAAAGATGACATTTTTTGTATTTTAAGACAACTCGCTTGGTCAAAGTTAAGTGACGAGGAAGAAAATGCTCTAAGAATTTTGGAACAGTCTGAATTCTGGAGACAAGAAAGCTTTACTTAGTTTAAACAATATATAAAAATGTATCGGCTCCCAATTAAAAAAGTATGTTAAATATAAAATTTTCGAAACAAGTAAGACGTTTAATATATATTTTTATCGAAATACAGGAAGGTTCAACAAAGAGTATTTTAAATTTTTTATATTTAACTGAACAAAACAAAATTAAAAAAAAGCTTTTTTTAAATTAGAGGTGGGTTTGGTGGTACAGGCAAGACCGTCTTCTTATTAATTGCAATACAAACAATGGTGTGGAAAGGCAGATACACTTATTTATAGCAACATAAAAACTTATCATTGACTGGAATGTTAACTTTGCTTATTGACAACTTCTTCTTTGATAAACTTGACAGATGTCATTTTTTTAAAGTTTCGTTACGTCTGTATCAATTTTTAAAAGTAATACACACCTAAATAAAAACAACAAACACTTCCTCTGGTTTGTTTTTCAGTAGAAAAGTCTTTATCAGTTAAAAAAAAACAAGTTCAGAAAACCTTGGAATGTGATTAGCAAGATTATATATTTAATAATAATTCATAGTATACATTGTTCACGTAACTAATATAAAAGTTTTTTTCCTTATCTTTACATTTTGCATTTTAAAGATATCGTGTCTATGGTACTACATACCGAATCACTTTAACATTTGAACATTTACACAATACTGGGTTTTTCCTAATACTTTATAAAAGTAACTTTGTTACCATGAATATTATTTCGTTTAGCTATACTGATTCCAACTTTAAAATGGATGCACGTTACAGAAGGTATGCACGTTGGGTGCCAAGTTATCTTTACAACCGTCCTCATAGCTTTGTTAAACATTGCCCAATAAAAAAAAGTAAAGTTGAGAATCTTGATTTGTCCGGAGTAATCGTGGTTAAACATAGAGTTTTTGCTGTATTAAGTTCGACCAAGACAGCTTCTAAACATTTTGTATCATTTGGTGACGAGATTACAATGCCAAAATGTAATTGTTTAAATTGGATATCAAATGCATATCCATGCAAACATCTTTTTTTAGTATTTAAAAAGTACCCTTCTTGGTCATGGAGTGCTTTGTCATCATTATATCTAAATTCACCATTCTTAAACTTAGATGCTGATGATTATGAAGCATCACACAAAAAACCACCGTTTAGTAGACCGGAAAGTTTAATTCTACCTAAAAAAGAATGAGATGTCATTAAAGATTGGAATGAGAAATCTAAAAAAATTACAAGTGTTTGGTCTAGAGTAAATGTTAGAGAAATGCTTACAACAATTCAAAACCTAACATATGAATTTGAGGAAAATTCAGAAGAAATTGTTCTTGTATATAGCACTCTTGCTTCTCTCATAAAAAAACTTGAAAAAACTAGAACTAAAGAATCAGGAATTCCGCTTTCTCCATTGGATATCAAATGCCTTGTCATTTAAAAAAGAACATTCCAATTCCTGTTCGTAAACCAATGAAGTTTCCTACTGATCGCGTTGGTAATCACAAAAATATGGTTATTGCATCTACTAAAATATTTCTAGAGGAAAAAAAAATACAAAACTGAGCCAATTGAGGTCAACATTGTTGAACATATTGATGGGAATAGTATAATTATTGATGAGGAGTCAGTTACTATTATTGAAAATGATGGATTTGCGATAAAAAGAATAGACCATTTATCACCAAACTGTAATCTCTCTTCAAATGATTTGAACGATATTTTAACAAACCAAATTTTGTCTGACATTGTAATCACACACCATGCAAAAGATGAGCACAGGTGTAGACGGTCTCCAAGACCCGGTTCTTGGACAAAATCTATCGTTCTGTGTACAAAAAGCATCTTTTGTTTAGGTGTTGCATGATGGCGATGCCCATTGGTTGGCTATAAGTACTTTTGGATGATCTGTTGGTGAGATTTTTCTTTTAGACAGTTTTTTTATGGAAAAGTAAAAAACCGTGTTGTTAGGCGAGTTTGTGCTATTATGCACAAATATAAGATGTAAAAATAACAAAACGAGTTTGTGCTATTATGCACATATATAAGATGTAAAAAATTCATAACAAAAAAAATTAAAATAATTTTTTCTTTTGCATTTTATTAATGTTCAAAAGTTCTAAAAAGATCCTGTTTTAAATAAGAAACAAAGTGAATTTTCCTTGTATAGCGCTAAAATAACTTCAAAATATACGCAACTTTCTTATTGCGCTCCATTTTGTTTTTTTCTCAAAAAATAGATGATATTCGAAATTAATTTTAAAAGGCGAGAAATATTTTTCCGTGCATTTTTACATAAAAAAAGTAGATAAAATAAGATAAACAAATTAGTTGTTAAGAAATTTAATAAGGGGCCATCCATAAAGGACGTCATCCAATAAGGAAGGGAGGGGGGAGGGGGTCGAGTTAAAAAGGACAAAAAAGGACAAGGGGAGGGGGTAGGTTGTCAGTAAAGGACAACACTTTATAGATTTTTTATTTTTTAGTTTAATTAACATGGAAAACTACATAAACATGTGTTTTAAGAAGATAATGTATGAAAATATTTTTAATTTTATTTTTCAAAGGTGTAGCAGCAGATTCAAACATCATTGCGAGATGAAATAAATTTTTTTGGAGTTAAAAATAGGAGGGATAGGAGTTCAGGATTGTATTCAAGGGGGGTATAGGGAAAAAGGACAACCGGTGACAAAGGAAGGGGGGAGGGGGTCAAAAACTTGCTAAAAAATGGTGACGTCCTTTATCGATGGCCCCTAACAACTTTGCAATTTTTTAAAACTTGCTTTTAAAACAAGAATAATATATATATATATATATATATATATATATATATATATATATACATATATATATATATATATATATATATATATATATATATATATATATATATATATATATATATATATATATATATATATATATACAGGGTGGCCCGTAAGTTTTGTCCACCCGTTATGACTACTCATCGTTTTTACTGAAAAAGAAAAGACAACATACGATCTTATTGATATGTCTTTGCAAGTTGTTTACTAGTGGTTGTTTACTTTTACGAGGTGGAAAAAATTTGAGAAATTTCAATTTTACACTTGACCAGAGGTTTGTAAAAGTTATAAATTCGAATTATAAAAAAATTTGTGCTTTATAAAAATAGACCTAGAAAAATAGTGAATGTATTTATTGCAAGATTTTCTGTTAAGTTTTGTTAAATTACATCTGTCTAACACATTTTAGTTTTAAACCTGCTTACTCAGAGGTTTTTTTTTGGCAATTTGAGTTTTTTGGTTTCTCCAGTAGGCCCAAAGGTTTTGTCCACTTTAGGTTAAGAGGACAATGTGCTATTTTCTATATTTTCTGTATCTGCATCTGTATTTTTAGATGGGTAAAGTTATTGGAAAATCAAATTTAACAGCATCATTGAAGAAACGCATTGCTGAGTTAGGTAAATTAAGAAAGTCTAAGGCTGAAGTAGCTGCTGCAAATGGCTGCAGTGAGAAAAGCGTTCAGCGATACTGGAGAAAACCTGTTAATACAAACTTTAATGAAAAGAAACGCTGTGGTTGTCCAACTGTGTTGTCACCAGCATCAAAGAAGTTAATAACCAGTGAAATGAAGGACAAGTGGGGTTCATCAACAAGAAGTTGTGCAAAAAAGTTAAACTTTTCTGAACGATACATTACACGTAAAAGACAAGTTTCAACGTTTTGTTGCAACGTTTTGTTCAACATCAACCATGGGGTAAAGTGGCTTACCATAAACCAATAAAACCACTATTGACTGAAAAAAATTGAAATGATCGCTTGAAATTTTGTGATTGGTTGGAACAAAATGGTTACCATCAAGATGACCATGTTGGTAGACAAAAACGAGGCCATGTTTTGTGGACAGACGAAAGCCCTGTTGAGTTATTTCCAGTTCCAAATCGTCAGAATATGCGAATACGGACCGATGACAAATCAAAGATCACTCCAGCTGTTCGTCCTAAATTTGGATTGAAAATTATGGTGTGTGGTGGTATGTCACGGTATGGATTGACTGAATTGGTTGTTGTGCCAGAGAAGCAGACAGTTAATGCTGATTATTACAAGAATCACATTTTACCAAAATATGTTGAGGCTACTACAAGAAACCATCAAGGTGATACTGCTGATAAGAGAAAAATATTTTTTAATCAAGATATGATTCTTTTTCAGCAAGATGGTGCACCTGCACACTCAGCAAAATCGTTCAGCAATTTTGTGCAAAAAACATTCCATCGATGATTCCAAAAGAATTGTGGCCTGGGAACAGTCCAGATATTAATGTAATTGAACATTAATGGAACTTGCTTCAACAAAGTGTCTTTGAGGCTCCTAAGCTAAAAAACAGAGTTGAACTTGTGGAACTGGTGAAAGACAAGTGGTCTTCTGTGACTGGTGACTATCTCTGTTTGTTGGTTGAATCACTACCAAAACGTGTCCAGGAAATTCGTGCTGCCAATGGAGAACACAGTAGTTATTAATAAGCTGTAACAGTCATTTTGTATGACCTGACTTGTAATATGATTAAAATATAGTGCTTATTGCGTATAAACATATTATGTCTGATTACTAGACTAACTGAAGTCATGCAAGGGGGAAGGGGGGACAAAACTTATGGGCCACCCTTTATATATATATATATATATATATATATATATATATATATATATATATATATATATATATATATATATATATATATATATATATATATTATATATATATATATATATATATATATATATATATATATATATATATATATATATATATATATATATATATATTATATATTTTTTTTAATTTTTTATCCGGCATTTTTCTTTTACACACACATATATACACACACAATATATATATATGCTATATATAAATATATATATGCTATATATATATATATATATATATATATACATATATGCTATATATTCATATATATATATATATATATATATATATATATATATATATATATATATATATATATATATATATATATATATATATATATATATATATATATATATATATATATAAATATATATATATATATATATATATATATATAAATATGTATATATATATGCTATATATATGTATATATATATATATATATATATATATATATATATATATATATATATATATATATATATATATATGTATGTATATATATATATATATATATATATATATATATATATATATATATATATATATATATATATATATATATATATATATATATATATATATATATATATATATATGTATGTATATATATATATATATACATATATATATATATATATATATATATATATATATATATATATATATATATATATATATATATATATATATATATATATATATATAATATAATAAAATAATTTAAATGAAAAAAATACAACTTTATGATGGAACTAAAAGTTTCATGCCATTCGGCAATCACCAGCCATATAATTCATGTAAAAAATAAAAACCGTTATAAAAAATACAAATTTAGCGTTGCAACGGCATCTGACGTCAATTGTACGTGATCCGATACTTGCTAATCGCCGGAATCAAAGTTAGATAGTAAAAATTTTTTCCTATGCCTACAAGCAGAAACCAATTCATTTTTTTGTTTAGTAGTAGTCGGCTATCAAAAGTCATAATAAAATACTTTTCATTGATGCAAAGGTTACACTTTTTTGTAGATGGGTTAAAAGATTGGCATCTTTTAATTATGTTCCACTTAATTATCGGCATGTTACCCGCGTTTTTAAGTTTCCAGATTTCCTTGGAAAGTTCCGTATCATTCCTATACCTGGTTGCATTAAATGATTTTAGATTTTCAATAATTCAATAATTGTTTTCAATAATTCCGATGTAGGATTTTTTGGTAAGACTGGTATTAGGTGATTCTAAAGTGGCTTTATAAACAACATTTTTTGATAGACAATGATTATTTAACGGGCACGTGGTTTTATTAATGCAGTTGTAGTTTATATCATTATCGGTAAGTTTGTTGCGCAAAATTTGTTGGTTGTGTGAATTAATTATTGATCGAATATTTGGCATGCAGCTGTAACTAATTTTTATTGTGTTTCTGTTGAATATTTTGTGGAGCTTATGATGTAATGGAAAATGCAAGTCAATTAAGTTTAAGAAAACATGTCTAATTTTTGTTATCACATTTTTACTGTAAAGAGGGTTAAACCATATAATATTTCTTTTTCGTTTATTAGTAATAGAAGAATTTAGATTTGAATGATATTGGAGAATGGTGTGAAATCCAGATTTTTCTAATGCGTCATTATAAATTGGAGCAGTCTTTTGGAATATTTTTTCGCTTGAAGAATTGGAAGATAACCTATGCCCAATTGAGATTGGTAATTGTTTTAAAATGCTTGGTGGATGGTTGGAATTAGCATGGATATAATTTAACGTACTATCAGGTTTATGGTAAAGTTGAAAAGTGTTGCTATTAAGATTAAATGTAACATCAAGGTAATTAACAATTTTCATATTAGATTGAATGGAAATACTGAGGTTGTTTTGTTTAAATATTTGAGTAAAATGCTTCTTAATTTTTTCCATTTTTGGACCGCTTGCGTTTTTAAATACGGCTAAGCCATCGTCTCTATATAATCCAAAATCAGTTTTATTATAAAATTGCGAAATCTGGAAAAGAAGAAAAATACCAACTAATTCGCACACCTCCGCTCCATCAAATGCACCCATGGTAACATCAAACAAACCACTTGATTTTTTAATCCAAACTTGGTCATTGGTAAATAATAAAGATTTACGTGCGTGGAGAATTAAAGATATATGATCAGCATCAATGGAAACGTATTGTTCTGCAAATTTTATGGAATCGATAAATAGCTTTTCATTAATAGAAGGGTAAAAGTCAACGATGTCGAAAATAAGGAGTTTATAAAAATGTTTGTCATTGATGTTTTTGAACCAATTTATTACACTTTGTGTACTATTCCACTGATTTAATCGCAAAATATTTCTAAGGTTGGTGTTAATACCTGATAAAATATGTTAACTTATTCTACCAACCTCATTTAACAAAAAAAGTGAATTGGTTTCTGCTTGTAGGCATTATATCAAAGTTAGATAGTAAAAAATTTTTACTATTTAACTTTGATTCCGGCAATTAGCAAATATCGGATCACGTACAATTGACGTCAGATGCCGTTGCAACGTTAAATTTGTATTTTTTATAACGGTTTTTATTTTTTACATGAATAATATGGCTGATGATTGCCAAATGGCATGAAACTTTTAGTTCCATCATAAAGTTGTATTTTTTTCATTTAAATTATTTTATTATAATTTGATCTATTTTTTAAAAAAAGATATTGATCACTCTTAAACAGACAAGTTATAATTTCCAGCAGTATACAACATTTATCAATATATATATATATATATATATATATATATATATATATATATATATATATATATATATATATATATATATATATATATATGTTTTTAATCTTCCAATAACTTTTTCCACAAGAATTCTAATTTTAGCAATTGAACTTGTTTTCTTAACTTCAAAAGGGGTCATTTGTGATGTTCCTCGCTGACCAGGTGGTACAGTAAAAAATAAATGACGAGCAGTGCATTCATAATGCAAGTTAACCCTTTGTCTACCATAAATAGAAAAAGGAGATAATAAATCAAGAAAACCACAATCCATAATTAAGGCTTTGTCGGTAATGTGACTGGTATAAACTTCTGATATAAACAATAAAAGAATTAGAAGCAACACCTATTAAAAACTTTAAAGTATTGTGGTGTTTATATTCAGGCTAAGTAACACTTTACAATTCAAAATTTTTTGGGGCTTGTATGAAAATTTCTGAACAGTTATTTTATTTTTTAAATCATAAAGGGTTTGTTGCATTTAACGTGCCAAGGTCTGGTACAAATATTAGATGCTTACAAACTTTTGCTAATGTTCTTATCCGAGAATGAAATATTTTGGAACATGTGCTAATAGAAATATTAAAAAAAACAACTAGCAAGATCTTTGTTAAATGATCCTAATCAAAGTTTCATTAAAGTCAGCAGAAACTCATCTTGTGAACATAATTTTCTTGCACGTCCTACTTTTTTAGTATTTCACTGACAGTTCTTTTAACAGAAACAGAATTAAATTGTTTTTTATCATAAGGGCTAATAAAGTCATGCAATTAATTAAGTAACTCTAAAGAACCAAGATTTGTATAGAACTTTACATTACTGTTTGATAGAAGTTTCTATATACAGATATAGGCTTAGTTAGTTGCATTATAATTTTGTTTTGAAGTTTAATATTTTCTGCTTTTAACTTCTTAATTTCTAAATAACAGTTGATAATCAAAGCATAGAGTGTTATAATTAAAAAGACCATTTGAGTCAAAATAATTGAAATTAATTAAATATTTTTTTCAGTATTTGATACAAACTGACTTTTAGATGCTAAAGTAACAAGATTGTCTGTCAATATTTCTGAAGAAAAAACAAGAAAAACTTTATTATGCAATACCAAAGATTTTAGTTAATGTTTGTTTGGATTTTAGTTTTAAAAGTAGAGTTCTTCAAACTGTTTTTTTTTAACATTTTAGCATTTATTTTATTAACTGCTGTAATCACAAATGCATTTTTACAAGTAGAGGCGGATAGAGTGGCTGTTTTTATTGAGAAATGAATCAGAAATTGTGTTGTTATTTCGTTTATTTATTGGTCGATTACAATTAGATGAAACAGAAGAAACAAGTTATTATTTTATTTAATGCGTTGTATGTAATAAAATATTACATCGGCCTCGAATATCACATCCCCCATAGAAAAAACGAAAACGAGATTGCGCTTTCAAGTCATTGCACTTAGAAGTGTATCAAATACGTCCGAAACATTAAATTATAAACAATATAATTAAAACGCAACGAGATTCATAAAAACGGTTTGCTACTAATATACTATAAATGAAGTTAGCATAAAATGGTAATATATTTTAATTTCTTATTTATAAAAATTTTGATCGTAATGTATTGTGTTACAATAGTATAGAAAAAGATTACACATGAGGGATATAATACTTTACGTAATAAAATTAACAATCGTTTGCAATATTTTAGAAGCCTGCATAGGGGGGGATGTGATATTTTAGGTAAGAATTCCAGATTCTTTTTGTGACATATACAGAAATAACAAGTGGTGGATGTTATATTCTATATACCAAATACTAATTGTTTAAAATACTATATAAATTACTTAGGGGGATGTAATATTTTAAAAGTAGACATCCGGGGGATGTTATATTTTAAAGTAAGAATTTCAGTTTCTTTTTATGACATATACAGTAAATAAACCGAGGGGATGTAATATTCTAGATATCAAATACTAATCGTTTGAAATATTGTATGAATTACTTAGGGGATGTAATATTTTAAATGTAAACATAGAGGGAATGTGATATTTTAAGTAAGATTTCAGTTTCTTTTTGTGGTTCATACAGAATTTACAAGTAATGAACCTTATACTTTTAACACTAAATACTAACAGTTTGAAATGTTGTATGAATTACTTAGGGGGATGTAATTTTTTAGAGATAAACATAGGGGGATGTGATATTTTAAGTAAGAATTAAAGTTTCTTTTTGTGACATATACAGTGAATAAACCAAAGATATGTGATATTCTAGATATTAATTACTAATTGTTTGAAATATTGTATGAATTACTTATTGGAATGTAATATTTTAAAGGTAAACATAGAGGGGATGTGATATTTTAAATAGCAAATATCATTTGTTTGAAATAATGTATGAATTACTTAGGGGGATTTAGTATTTTATAGGTAAACTTAAAGGGGATGTAATATTTTCAGTAAGAATTTAAGTTTCTTTTTGCGGTACATACAGAACTTACAAGTGATGAATGTAATATTGTAGGTACCAAGTACTAATCGTTTAAAATATTTTGTAACTTACTTAGGGAGATTTAATATTTTAAAGGTAAACATAGAGGGGATGCGATGTTTTAAGTAAGAATTCCAGTTTCTTTTTGTGACATATGCAGATATTCTACAGAGGAGATGTGATATTTTAAGTACGTTTTTAAATATTGTAGAAAAATACTTAGTGGGATCTATTATTTTTAAAGTACACATAGGGGGTGGGGGTTTTTTAATATTTTAAGTAAGAATTCTAGTTTCTTTTTATGATACAAACATAATTTACAAGTGATGGATGTGATATTCAAGATAGCAATTACTACTCATTTGAAAAATTTTATGAATTACTTAGGGGATGTAATATTTTAAAGGTATACATAGGGATGTAATATTGGGGAATATTTAAGAAGCCTGCATATGGAGATTTGGTATTTTAATTTAGAATTTTAGCTGTTATTTGCAAAATGTGCAGAGATTACCCGAACAGTCTTTTTTCATTTTTTTTTAAATTTAATTGAGCTAATGTATCTCATACGGTACCATCGATTTAAATGCATATATCACATTTGATCTAAAAATAAATATTTAATGACCATTTTTCTATTTGATTATTTAAAGTATTTTTTTCTATTTGAAATTTTTATTAAAAAATAATTAAAATATATTTTATTACTCATTTAATTTTTTTTTGATTTTTTCTAGTTTTTGGACCAATTTTACTTCCACAAATGCGACACAAACTATTCTGCCAACTCTTCTGATCTATTGATTTAATTTTTCATCATTTTTTTTTTGTCTTTTTTATAGATATCATTTAACATTGAAGCAGTATAAACAATTTCAGTTCTCTAAAGAATCTCACAAACCTCTTTTATCTCTCTTTCTGTATGCATTAACTTCTTTATATGGAAAAACTAATACTTCTCCATTTGTACAACTTTCAGCAAACTAAAATATGTAAGCTTATATATATATATATATATATATATATATATATATATATATATATATATATATATATATATATATATATATATATATATATTATATATATATATATATATATATATATATATATATATATATATATATATATATATATATATATATATATATAAGCTTACATATTTTAATATATATTTAGGATATATATATATATATTATGGCATGTGGTAATGTTAATATTTCTGAAATATTAACATATATTAAATATATTAACATATATTAAAACATATTATAAATATATAACATATATTAAATAACTTTTCTGAAACGCCATATCTTTGTTGTAAGTAACAACTATTGTATAATAGTAAAAAAATTATAAAAGATGTAAATACAAATTTTGGCATTGGAATATCTAATAATAATAATATCATACTTCCATTTCACTTCTTCTTTTTTGATGGAATTTGTCTGTTCTCCCATAGGGTCCATAGAGTGAATTGTTTTATTACCTGGTTTGATTATCTAAAACACAAGTGATTTTCAAAATCAGATTCAAAGTTAAGTTACCTGTAAAAAAATAGGGAATCTAACCTTTCACTAAAAGTTAAACTTTTTGTACTTAGAGAAATAAACTTTTTCAAAAAACAAATATACTATTTTACAAACTGCAAGCGTCCAATGAAATTTTTCCACCATACAGCATATTAGCATATCTTGTTTAAAGAGCCCTTTCTATGAAGATATATATATATATATATATATATATATATATATATATATATATATATATATATATATATATATATATATATATATATATATATATATATATATATATATATATATATATATATATACATATATATATCTGTGTGTGTGTGTGTGTGTGTGTGTGTGTGTGTGTATAAATAATTAAATTAATGAATCATTAATTTTTTTAGATAAAAGTTTTTGAATACCTTATGCCGTCTTCGTATTAAATCAGTTTTAGTTGGCAATCCATCCAGTGAGAGTAGCCCAGCTGGATACAGTACTTCGATTCAATTCTTCAAAGCAACAATAAATGGAATGGCATTCGATATATTGTTTTATATTTAGAATTAAAATTTTATTTAAATGAAGGCAAATTTAAAAAAAAAATTCAATAAGGGTTTTTTTGTACAAATATTTTATTTTGAAGTACATTAATTAATCATACTTTTTCTTTACTGTTTACTAATATTAACATTTATAGATAAATATTAACATTTTTGTCACTGAGACATTCGTTTAAAGTGTCTTGTAACGAATAATCGTATACCTTGCAGCCTCCTAAGACTTTTACAGGGTTTTTAATATGGATACATTTTATTATTCCGTGACCTATTTATGAAATGCAATTTAAGCATAATTTCATCAAAATTTAAGCATAAGCCTTTTATCTAATAAAATAACGACTATTACATTTATTGAAAATTACATGTTTTAAAACTCTTCACATATTTTTTCACCAGGTGGGATGTTTAAATTAATTATTTAAATAAGTTTAAATAAAAATCTTTATTTTATTCGTGCGCCACTGAATAATACATACCTTCTGTATCATCAACTATGTAGCTTTTTTTCGTATTTCCTATCTCTAGAATATTAAAATAAATAAAAACAAATTAAAATAAAACGCTAACAATTATATATGAATAGGTAAGTTTTAATACATACCTTCACTATCTTCAACTACAATGGTTTTTGTTGGCTTCTCTGCTTTCTCTAAAAAACAAGCGATACTTTAAATAAAATGCTAACATTTATAAATAAAAAAGTAATTTTTTAAATCCTACTTTTACCATCTTTTACTACAAAAACCATTTTTTGTATCTGCCACTTCTAAAAAAACAATACATTACAATAAAAAGGTAACGCTAACAAAATGTAAAAGTGATTTATTATTATATACCTTCACTGTCTTTAGCTGCAAAGATTTTTATAATTATCTGCCTCCTCTAGAAAATAAATTATAAGTAAAATAAAACGCTAACAATTACAAATGAATTAGTAAGTTTTTAATTCATACCTTCACTATCATTAACTTCAAAGCTTTTTCATGGTGTCTCTGCCTTCTCTTGAAAATAAACCATAAAATAAAATAATTATAAAATATATGTTTTAACTATAAATTAAAATAAGAAAACGAAAATTTTACCAGAGTATAAATCAAAAAACAATAAAAATTGTTTTTATATTAGTATTACCCGTAGAAAGTTAAACAAATATTAGGTTTGAAGAAAAAATAATATATTTTATAAATAGAATGAAAACTTTATTGAAGCAACAGATATACCAGTAACTTCTACAGAATAACAATATTTAAAAAAAAAAACATTTCTCTTTTCAGCGTTTTTTAAAGACGTTTAAAGACCTGTATTATGCGTAATAAAATTTAGACGCCTTTGAATAGCTAAGGGTTTCTGAGACAAGTGTCTGACAAAGATGTCTTTTAAACTAAAATAAGTGAACATAAACTCTCAACCTCAACTAATATGTTTAAAAATATGATGTACCTTCACTTTGTTTTAGCTCATTCTTTTTCTAGCGCTTATCTCTATTTAAACCTTTTAATTTTCTAAACTGATCAAAACGAGCTTCTTGATTCACAAAAAAGTCATGCCAAATATTGTGCGGCCGTGGCGCAGTGGTTAGATTGTATGCTTTATAAGCAGGAGATCCAGGTTCAAAACGAGCTTTGGACATATTTTGCGTCATGGTAAGGAAGAAGGCGTGAACTTGCTGGTTAAGTGCACTTCCGCTGTGCTTTGTGACAACACCGTTAGGACTTCTTGGGGTACTTAAATAACAAATTAAAAAAAATATATACATATTATAAATAAGGACAATCTCTGTGCAGGTTTTTTTGTTATATTTATTATGGCTACACATTGGTACTGGACTCGTTGAATAAAAATTTAATCAATCTTTATTATAACAATTGATGTAGTCAATTTTGTTCGCTAATTCAATCATTTAAACTAAGCCACCACGCTCTCGTCTTTTTTTCAAACTTGTTGAATTCAACGCTATAAATCTGTCATTATAGGGATGATTATTATTTGTTAGTGAAATCTTCTTCGAACAATCCTGCACTTTAGCATTTGTGTCATTAAGAAAATAGGAAGACCTAACAAAAGCAGAATACTCTTAGTGTGAAAAAATAATACTTGCTTAATAATATTTTTTTTCAAAATTTTTATTTTTACAAAAATGTTGTGTAAACATTTGATGGAATATATATATATATACATATATATATATATATATATATATATATATATATATATATATATATATATATATATATATATATATATATATATATATATATATATATATATATATATATATATATATATATGTATACATATATGTATATATATATATATATATATATATATATATATATATATATATATATATATATATATATATATATATATACATATATATATATATATATATATATATATATATATATATATATATATATATATATATATATATACAACAAACCGTTTATGTACTTTGTCTTTTCCATCTTTTACACTACATTATTCTTTATCATTTTAGTTCAGTATAATAATGGATGCTTCTAATACATGAAAAACATGATTTTATATTTTATTGTAATAAATATAAGTTAGTTTTTTAACTGTAACTTTTAAAAATTTGTATAATTTTAATAATTGTGAACTGGACTAAATATTATTAACTCGCCTCAACAGGCTCCATAATCGCATTATATTTCCATACCAAACCACCCAAACAAACGTTAATATTTAAAAATAGTTCTTTAAAAATATTCTTTTATTAAGAAAAGAAGCTTCTATCATTCAAAAAAAGTACCTGAAAAAGTTATAATTTTCCCGAAACCTTACGCCTAGATTCTATGTATATGTCACAAAAGGAAACTGAAATTCTTACTTAAAATATCGCATCCCTCTAATGTATACTTCTAAAATATTACATCCCCCTAAATAACTCATACAATAATTCAAACGATTAGTATTTGGTACCTAAAATATCACATCCATCACTAGTAAGTTCTGTATGCACCACAAAAAGAAACTTAAATTCTTACTTAAAATATCATAACCCCTCTATGTTTACCCTTAAAATATTACATCCCCTAAAGTAATTCATACAATATTTCAAACGATTAGTATTTAGTATCTAAAATATTACATCCTCTTGGTTTATTTGCTGTATATGTCACAAAAAGAAGCTGAAATTCTTACTGAAAATATTACATCCTCTCAAAGCTTACCTTTAAAATATTACATCCCCCAAAGTAATTCATACAATATTTTAAACAAATAATATTTGCTATTTAAAATATCACATCCCCTCTGTGTTTACCTTTAAAATATTACATCCCTCTAAGTAATTCATACAATATTTCAAACAATTAGTAATTGATATCTAGTATATCACATATCTTCGGTTTGTTCACTGTATATGTCACAAAAAGAAACTTTAATTCTTACTTAAAATATCACATCCTCCCTATGTTTATCTCTAAAATATTACATCCCCCTAAGTAATTCATACAACATTTCAAACTGTTAGTATCTAGTGTTTAAAATATATGATTCATCACTTGTAAATTCTGTATGTACCACAAAAAGAAACTGAAATTCTTACTTAAAGCATCATATTCCCTCTATGTTTACATTTAAAATATTACATCCCCCTAAGTAATTCATGCAATATTTCAAACGATTAGTATTTGATATCTAGAATATTACATCCCCTCGGTTTATTCACTGTATATGTCAGAAAAAGAAACTAAAATTCTTACTTTAAAATATAACATCGCCCGGATGTCTACTTCTAAAATATTACACCCCCTTAAGTAATTTGTAAAGTATTTTAAACAATTAGTATTTCGTATATAGAATATAACATCCACCACTTGTTATTTCTGTATATGTCACAAAGAGAAACTGGAATTCTTACTTAAAATATCACATCCCCCTTATGCAGGCTTCTAAAATATTGCAAACGATTGTTAGTTTTATTACGTAAAGTATTATATCCCTCATGTGTAATCTTTTTCTATACTATTGTAACACAATACATTACGATCAAAATTTTATAAATATGAAATTAAAATATATTACCATTTTATGCTAACTTCATTTATAGTATATTAGTAGCAAAACGTTTTTATGAATCTCGTTGCGTTTTAATTATATTGTTTATTATTGAATGTTTCGGACGTATTTGATACACTTCTAAGTGCAATGAATTGAAAGCGCAATCTCGTTTTCGTTTTTTCTATGGGGGTTGTGATATTTTAGGCCGATGTAATATTTTATTACATGTATCCCAATAGTTATGTAGGATATTTAAATTTTTCATGAATAAAATGTTCCGATCAAATTTTCCTGTAATTAGAAGCTTCCCATTTAAATTTGTCTGAATTTACCCAATTTATCAATTTTTTTCAAATAAATCGACGCTCTGGGTCTTTTTCTTCAGTAGGAAAAGGAATAAGTTTAAATGGTTTAGAACAGCAGCAATTAGGATCTTCTTTTAAACGTTTATGAATTTCACAAATAGCTTTTTTCCACTTTTTAAATTTGGTTGAGTGATTGGAACAACTAATGACAACACAAGAAAGTGATGTAGCCATATTAAGCAAATAATTAAACTAATATAAACAAAATCCAATGTTACTTCTTATGCTGTTTGTTTATTTTATTTATTCTATATCTACTTTTTTGTGTAAAATACGCACGACAGATTCAAGTTTCTTATTATTCCGGAATTTAAAAAATGTCGAATATCGTCTATTAATTTACGCGTAACTTATATTAAATTAGAAGTTGGACTTTGATCGCCTTTTGAGTGATACTTTTATCTGCTAACCATTTTTAGCATGCACTAAAAGTAGGTTGTGAAAATTGTTTAAAGTGCGGACCTGGAAAGTTATTTATACTTACGCGCAAACGGAAAACAATACAAAAACAACAAAAACCTACTTTTGGTGCATGCTAAAAATTTTTTACCAACTGTTTATGATCAGATAAGTATAAAAATGTTAATGATCAGATATAAAAATGGTCGGTATAAAAATGGTCGATATAAAAATGGTCGGTTTGGTAAAGACCCGTATTTTATGGGTCCGCTCAGCTAATTCTGAATAATGACATAACAGCTAAAAGTAATCTTCTATTTTTTAGAGAAAATATAATACTTAATCTAGCAGCCAACATAATCACAGTTGCCATTAACTAAAATTATTTTTCAGTCATAGCTCCGATTAAGTTCAGTGGTCCTCAAATCTTGGGAGCTTATTTTGAAATATAACAGCAATAACAACATTAATAAAACATAACAGCAATAGTAACATGTAATTCTTTAATGTGCTAACTTTATTAGATAAATTTACATATATTTTTGAACTTGACATCATCATTTTTTAGGAACTGAATGTTTTAGCACATGTACTGATGGATATGTTTATTGGTGGGGTATTTGTAAACTGGCTGAACCTGCAGAAATGCTTTATTTGGTTAAAAATTCAAAAGAAAATAAATTAATGGGTGGCCTTTTGCCACCCATTGGTTTATTTTCTTAATAAAAGAGACTGTCTGCAATTGTGATAGCAATTTTTGGGTATATGTGAAAGTTTTTAACTGTCCAGTTATGTTTTAAGATTTTCAATTTTCAAAAAAGTTACAAAAAAAAATTAAAATCATTTCTAATAGTTTCAAAGCCTTATTTAAATGTGCTCTGGCTTCATTTATCTTTTAGTTTTGTTTGTACATAACTTATTTTACTTTTTTTTTATCTTATTTACTGCTCTGGTATATGGGTTTTAAGTTTAACGAAAAGTTTAATTGCATCCTGCTAAAGTTCTCCTGATTAGGGGCGCTTGGTTGATTAAAGGATAAAGATGGTGTCTCAGATGTTAACTAACATTACATTTGAATCTTAACTCTTGCAAAATTCACCAGACTTGCTTGCTCTTAGTGAGACAAATTTAAATTCTGTTATTTCTTCTTCAGATCTCAGTGTTGATGTGTACTATTCTATGATTCGAAAAGATTCCAATAGTCACATGCTTGGCTTGGGGGTACACATACACATCAATTCCCCTATTTGTCAGGAAATCAGGTTCACATCTTTTGACCATTCTCTTCTGTGTTTCTGCCTAGCACATATTCACTCTATCACCTTTCTCTTTGTACTTTATTGTTCTCCTTCTTCCCAAGACTGCGCTCTTTTATATATAGTTTCTGATCAAATTGGCCATGCTCTCTCTATCTCTTTACCACTCTTCCAATATTGTTATTATTGGTAAATTTAATGCTCATTACACTAAATGGCTTGGCTCTAACGCCACTGACCCTACTGGCATTAAAACCTTTGACTTCTGCGTTTCTCAATCTCTTACTCAGTTAATTTTTTGATTCGTTTTCCTGACAACCCTAATCGTTTACCTTCACTCCTTGATTTATGTCTTGTCTCTGACCCTAACTTATGTACAGTTTCTCTCTTTTCTCTCTTAGGTGGTCTGACCATGCATCGATCTCTAAAATTCTTTTCTCTAATACTTTGTTTTCAAGCTCACCTTATCATCGCACCACCTACTACTACCCTAAAGATGACTAGGATTCATTTTGTGATTATTTTTGTGATGGTCCTTGGGCTGATGCTTTTCCTCTTTAGAAAAAAAGAGCATATATATGTCCAGTATGTTGATTATGAGAAGCCACTATGTTGTCACCAGGACTTTTAGCTTTAGAAAATAATTTACATTTACAATTACTAAGTAAAGCAGCACCCTGTTCAGTTCCATCAGGGTTATGCCAAACCCTAGCCCTAACCCTAACCCTAACCCTAACCCTAACCATAAATTTTGCTGGCATAGTAGATTCATAGTAAAATAATAACAACGAATCCCTGATAAATGCGCCTCCTATGTAACCTCCTTGATTCAGGCAGGAATGGAATTTTTTATTCCTTCTTGTCAGTTGCAAGTCAAGTCTCATTCTACTCCATGGTTTTCACCTTCTTGTGCCAGCTGCACAATATCTATTTATACCTATATCTAATAGTAGTCACTTTTTTCATCTTTTTCAAAAGAACAACTCTCTTGAGAACAAACAAATGTTTAGTATTGCAGACAACATTTCTGTCACAGTCTTACAAAATTGTTCTCCTGAACTTTCTTCAATTCTCTCTAAACTATTTAATAAGCACTTGATTGAGTCTTGTTTTCCTGCTTGCTGGAAAATGGCATCTGTGGTTCCGATTTTCAAAAACTCTGCAGAACATTTTGACCCCTCCAATTATCATCCGATCAGTTTTCTTTCTGTTATTAGCAATTTCTTTAATTTTGATCAACAAATTTCTCACATTCCATCTTGAGTCAAATAAATTAATGTCAGACGATCAATAAGGTTTTCGATCATATAGCTCTACAGCTGACTTGCTAGCGCCTGTGACTAAAAGATTTTTTAATGGAACTCATCATTAATAGTAAGGATATGCTATGATAAAGTTTGGCATAATATTCTTTTCTATGAACTTGATTTATATAGTGTATCTTGGTAAGTTTTTGAGATTATCAAATTGTTTCTCGCTAACCGCTTTATTAAAGTCATCCTTGAAGACCAACACTCTTCTTTATTTTTATTAGCTTCTGGGGTACCTCAAGGTTCTATCCTGGGCTATGTTTTGTTTTTTATCTATATTAATGATCTTTCTGACAACCTTACATCTAAAGTAGCTCTTTTTGCTAATAGCTGAACTTTATATTCCTGTCTTGAAAAAAGTCTTCTCTTTTTGATTGCTTTGAACAGGCAGCCGATCTTAAATCTGGTCTCACTTCTGTAACAGATTGGGGCTCACAGTGGCTGACATTCCTATATTAACAAATTCCAACCCTCTTTCTAAGTCGTCCTCTTTACAACTTCTTGGATTATTGTTTACTACTGACCTTCCATGGAAACCATATATCAATCAATTGCTAAATTAGCATTCTCTAGGGTTGCTTCTCTTTATACTGCTTGCCATTGAAATAGGTCTTCAGGTGGGAATTAGTCTTCAGGTGAGAATTGGTCTTCTAGGAATTAGCTTTAGCAACTTAATAAGCCTCTCTATATTGTAGTTACTTTCTTGTACTCCAGGTAAGAACTTTATTTACCCCTGTATTTGTTTTTATGTTTGTTTTTCTTTTGAGTTGAAAATTTATATTTTAATTTTTTAGTAATTAATTTTCAGTCTCTGTGTACAGAAGTCTTTTCATGGCATAAGAACAATTATAACATCTTTCTTAATCGTATCTTCAACTTTTCCATTTCCATTGTTGTGTGTTAGTTGAAAACTGTAATATACAAATACATGTTGCTAAAGTTAATTCTCATAAAAATAGTATTAGCTTTAGATAGAGATGTATTTACAAATTTACCTGTTAACAATAGAAATAGGTAGAGAGATAAACATCTTTACCTGTTGCTAGAATTAATTCATTAGAGTCTGATATATAAATCTTATCTTTTAGTACATAAGACGTAACTTATTTGAATGTTTTTGGATCTTGAGCCCATGTCGATTTGGCACTGTTGCAGATTTTGTGCAATGATGTCTGATACCTTTACCTACCATTTGACAGCAATCTAAGTAAAAAGATCTATCGATTTCTATCTGAAAGATTTATTATTAATATCCAAGAAATTCAGAAAGATTGATATTTTGGTGGCTATTCTTGTCTTTTGCAAGACAACAAATAAGACATGCAAATGAACTAGTTTTCTGTTATCTATCTTGTTTTTATATATATGATGTTCTTTCAATCTTTCAAGATGTTCTTTCAAATGATGTTCTTTCAATCTTCCAAGATGTTCTTTCAAATGATGTTCTTTCAATCTTTCAAGATGTTCTTTCAAATGATGTTCTTTCAATCTTTCAAATGATGTTCTTTCAACCTTCAAAGAATCTTCTTTTAAAAAATCTGTGTTCCATTTTAAGAAATTTTTTTAAAGTTGTTCTTAATTTTAATACAGTATTTACATATATGTAGTTAAAAATCTTTTTTTGACCTTTTTCTTTAACTTATAACATTTGTCTTACTTCAAACAACTAAAATAAACTATATTTTTGTTTTGCACATGAAATCTTAACCTTTTTCATTTTAACAAAACAATTGAGTTTTTGCCTTTAAGTTTTTTTTGACATATCAAAGAGTTGATTAATGTTGCCTTTTTTATTGTGATAATAATTTTCTTACTCGTAATTCAATTCTCTTCCTTTATAAACCTTTTTATCAAATGCTGTTGTCCTTTTCAGGGCTTAGACTTCTAATGATTTCTTTTCTCTTTTGGGCAAGGTTTAAAAACCCATTGTCAATGTACTTGAAACTGCTCTAGCAGTTAAACTAAAGCCTATGTTCAGGGTTTCAGCTAGAGTTTATCTGTCACATTATTAAAAGGCTCTCACACTTTCATAGAAATATTGTCATGGTCTTATTTTAAAAGACCTTATCTTTTGTGAGTCAGCATATAAAGTTGTTGCATCTTTTAACTGTAACTGCTTATGCTCAAAAACCTATTCAGCTAGTTTTTTTAACATCAGTCCTTCGAAGTTCTCTTCTGTAAACTAATGTTTTCCTGATTTGTAAAGTAAAAATGATATTGAGCTTTGTTATGAAATTGTAAATTGAAAAAAAAAAAATGTTGCAAAGCTTGTAAATGTTCATCAGTACAAAATGAAATTTCCAGAGATTGAAAGTTCTTGACTAAAATGGTGCCTCAGTTAAGATCCTGCAAAAAATCCATTTTTGAGAGAGACACTAACCAGAAATAAAACCAATTTATTTTAGATTCTATGTTTTTATTCAACCTATGTTATTACAACTCTTATGAAACATAGTTGTGTGGATGTAATGTTTTATTGATACAAATTTTATTAAATATAAACAAGAGTAGGGGTTTATTATATTTAATTATATTTATTTACAAATAGAGTTATTTGTACTTATTTAACTATCGTTTTTATCTGAATAGTATTTTAATTTGTAAAGTAGTCTATGTTTGCTTTTTAATTTAGCAAAATCCATTTTTTCCAAAATATTTTTTAACAGCAGGAGATTGGTCAGCAAGGGTAAATTTTTATATTCATAAAAATAGATTTTTCATAAGAAGATATAGGTATGGCTCATTTACTTACTTTTTTTTACTTAATGGAATAAGTTTTACAACTTTTACAAAAAAGTAACTTACGTAAGTAATTTTGAACGTTTTATGTCAATTTACATTTCCGAGTAAGTAATTATATTTTTTGAAACGACTTTTTCTTTATAAAGTAAGTTTTTTTACTTTCAAAAGTAAATTATGTAAAAGAAGATTACATCAAAAAATAATTTACTTTTACATGTAAAAGTAAATGACATGAAAAAGCTGTTTACTTTTACATTTAAAATTTAGTTACTTTTGAAAATTACATTGCATAATATAATATTTCCTCAAACTGTAATTTACATTTACCTATAAAAGTAACTAATTAAAAAAAATGGCGAATTTACCCATGCCTAGCAAACAAAAAGATATCTAAAATGCATCTAATATGCATCTAAAAACTGGTCTAAAAGATGTCTAAATTCAGGTCTAGAACGGGACATAAATAGACGTCTATCTTATAGTCGCCTTTTAGATGCATTTCAATCGACACAAATAATTGCCTTAGATGCATAAAAGATGTGATATATACATCTTACAGATGCATATTAGATGTATAAAATACGTCTCTTAAATAGATGTCTAAGGCGCGTTTAAAAAAGATAGATAATAGATAATTTTTTTAGCTAATAATAGCTCTTTTATACATCTAATATACATCTAATTTGCATCTTTAAATGTATATTTCACATCTTTTATGCATTTAAGGCATTTATTTGTGTCGAATAAAATGCATCTAAAAGACATCTATAAGATAGACATCTAATTATGTCCCATTCACGACGTGAATTTAGATGTCTTTTAGACCAGTTTTTAGATGCATATTAGATGCATTTTAGATCTCTTTTTATTTGCTGGGACTTGTTTGATACAAAGGTATTATAGCGGTTAAATTAGTCATAAAAAATGATTAAATTAAATAAGTAAAGAAACATTTTAACTAAAATTACTTAATTTTATTTCACAAAAATATACATAAGAAACTATATTTCTGCATTGCCGTCAACATCTTCTTTCGCGTCGCCAATATCTAAAATACATACATTGATGACATTTAAATGACTTTAAAAGACATGTAGAATTCTGAATAATCTATTTTTATGAAATAATATATATATATATATATATATATATATATATATATATATATTTATATATATATATATATATACACACATATATACATGTATATATATATATATATATATATATATATATATATATATATATATATATATATATATATATATATATATATACACACATATATACACACATATATGCATGTATATATATATATATATATATATATATATATATATATATATATATATATATATATATTATTATTATTATTACTATTATTATTATTATTATTATTGCTATTATTGCTATTATTGTTATTATTATTATTGTTATTATTATATTATTACTATTATTATTATTATTATTATTATTATTATTATTATTAAGGTTTACAAATTGGATTTGTATAGGCATGAAATGCCTGTCAACCTGTCTTATGGTTACTATATAAATATACTAATCATAAATTGTTTTTTCTTTTTTTAGATAATTGTCGAGTTTGTTTTTAAAATTGCTCACGGAAGTAGCATTTACAACGTCATCTGGGAGGGAGTTCCATTTGTTGATTACTCGTAAGGTGAAAAAGTATTGATGAAAAGCTAGACGAGAATAAGGTTTTTCTAGTTTAAATGAATGTCCTTTTGTAATAGAATTTATAATTGTTTTTGGAAAGATCGTTTGACAGTTGTAGTAGTTGTTTAGCCATTTATAGATGTTTATTAAATCTCCCCGGACTAGTCTGTATCTTATGGTTGTCATACTAATTTTTAATAGTCTTTGGTGATATGTTAGACTTTTTAATCCATGAACTGATTTAGATGCTCTTCTGAGTATATTTTCAACTTGTCGTTTGTCTTTCAGTAGACGAGGGTTATATACAGAACCACAATATTCTAAATATGGTCGTACTAGTGCTGAAAACAGTCTTTTAAAACAAAATGAATTTAGATAAGAGAAAGATCTTTTTATTAGAAATAGCATCGGCATTGCCCTATTAACTTGAGTAGAGGTATGTTTAGAAAATAGCAAGTTATTATCGATATGAACTCCGAGGTCAGTTTCTGAGTTGGTAGGTTTGATATCAATCCTTAATTTCTTCACTGGATCGTACATAGAATAGACAAGACGTTTATTTTTATGACCTAGGTGTAAAACTGAACATTTTTCTATATTAAATTTTATCCTCCATTTAGTTGCCCAGTCAACCAAGATATTAATATCATTTTGAAGGACGGTGTGTGAATGGAAATTATTAATAGGGTAAAATACTTTTGTATCGTCAGCAAAAAGTGCTGCATTTGAAGTAATTATATTGGGAATATCTTTAACGTATATAATGAATAATAGAGCTGAGAGAACAGAACCTTAGGGAACTTCACTTTTTACTGATACCCAATCAGAGTAATTACCATTTATCATTACTCTTTGTCTTCGATTTGTGAGAAAGTTTCTTATCCAAGAGAGAATTGGACCATTATCCCATAGGCTTTTAGTTTCAAAAGAAGATAGTCATGTGGGACTTTGTCAAATGCTTTTTCAAAGTCAAGGTAAGTATTATCGACGGGAAGACCTTTATCTAAATTATGTGTCCATTTATAGATTACAGTAAAAATATTTGTTTCACAAGAGCGCCCTGGATAAAAACCGTGTTGACTAGAAGTTAGTAGATTATTTTTTAAAAGACGAACAAAAATATGTTTTTGTATTATTTTTTCAAATATTTTGACTATAGTGCATGTTAAACTAATGGGTCTACAGTTGGTAACTAGTTTCTTGTCTTCATTTTTGAAAATTGGAATGATAATTGCATCTTTCCAGGTTTTTGGTAACGTACTAGTTTGAAGTACCTTAGTATAAATAATAGAAAGATGTTTAGAGATTTGGTGATGGGTTTCTTTTAATATTTTGGGATGTATCTCATCTGGACCCGGTGGTTTAAATAACTTTATAGACAGAAGATTAGATGCAATGTTTTCAGGAGATAGATCAAGATCATTAGAGATTTGACTGGGACAAATAGAAGATAAGTTAAAACTTGGAACAGCCAATGTATCATTATCAGAAAAATTACTAGCAAAGTAATTATTGAAGTATTGAGCCTTTTCAAGATCGGTGGTAGCAACTATCTTATTGTGGACTATTTCAAGAAATAAAATTTTTTATAAGATTTTTTGATTTTATGTATGAAAAAAAAAGCTTTAGGATTTTTGTTGATGTTTTTAGCAATTTCTTTTTCGAAATTTATTATTGCATTTCTGCAAGCTGCTTTAGTTCTGTTACGCGCTCGACAATAGTCAAAGTAAGTTTTACCATTCCGTTTATGAATGTCTTGATATTTAATTTGTTTATTTCTTTATTTATCTATTGGATTGGTTAGTACGGTTAAGTATAAAAGATGGTGATGACTTTTTCCAATTGGAGCAAGGTGGGTTATTGGTGAAATTATATTTTCCACGGATGTTATTATAAGATCGATAGTAGTTGGTTTTTGATTTTTTCTGAAGTGGGTTGGTTTAGATAAATGTTGTGTGAGGAAACAATTGCGGATTGGATTTATGAATTTTAAAGATTTTGATGAGTGAGATATCGGGTTTTCTTTTTTGTTAGACCAAGTTATATTGGGGTAGTTAAAGTCTCCAGCAATAAGGATGTTTTCGTATTTTTCAGAAAGATTAGTTATGTGTTGATTTATATAGTTATCATTTTCCTCATGTATATATATATATATATATATATATATATATATATATATATATATATATATATATATATATATATATATATATATATATATATATATATATATATATGTATATATATATATATATATATATATATATATATATATATATATATATATATATTATATATATATATATATATATATATATATATATACATATATATGTATGTGTATATACATGTATATATATACATATATATACATATATATATATATATATATATATATATATATATATATATATATATATATATATATATATATATATATATATATATATATATATATATATATATATATATATAATATATATATATATATATTATATATATATGTATATATATATATATATACATATATATATATATATATGCATAAACTTGAAATATGATTTTTAACCAATATAAAGCAAAAGATAGTCAAGCCAGTAAACAAAAGTAAATCTTTTTTTCTCAAAATATTTATTCTAAAATTATTTTTTTTTATTTTTCCAAAAAATACACTTATACAAAGTATTTTTATATGATTAATTAAATAACCTTTAAGCACTAGAGGCCTCTCAAAAAGTCATCAGTAGTGCTGTTATGGTATTATAGCAAAATAGTAATAATAATATTGATGTAAGTTCTATTGTATCAAATAACGATGGCATCCAACATGACCAAAAAAAAAAATCAATACCGTCAAAAAACTGGACAAGGTAATCAATTTATCCACCAAACACTTGACATCTTCTTAAATATCTCTTCTCACCAAAGGTCCAAAGTTTTGCCCAGCCACAAATGGTAATTTCTTACATATCGATTCAGATATTAAAAATTTTACTAGGAAACTTATACTAAAAGAAAAATTTTATGGTGCTACAAGTAGCGATATTAGTATAATTAAAAATAAATCTAATTATTGTAACAAAACCACTCTGCCAGAATTAAACGAAATTATTTCACAAATTGAACAAACTAAATCTATTAAAGTCCAATATATTGATAACATTACAAAAGAAGAAAGAGCAGCGATTAAAGAATTACAAGAAATGAAAGTCATAGTCATTAAAAAAGCTGACAAAGGTCATACTTTGGTTGAAACGGACTCGACATTTTATACTAACACACTTGTTTATTAAGACCATCTTTTCTCTGTTAATTCATATGAAAAAATAAGTACTGAATCCGATAAAATAGTTTTTAGCAATCTTATTAAATTGATAAACAAACATAAATACCTCACGACAAATGAAATAAAATATATCAAAAACTTTAAATGGATATCTAGTAATTTCTATGTAATTCTTAAAATTCACAAATGCCAAGAAATAATTAAAAAGGTAAAAGAGTTCAACTCTTTATTCATTGAAATGAAACCACTAAAAGATCTTAGAGGTAGACCAATTATTGTCGGAACAAATTTGCCAACATCTCGTTGGAGCCAGTTTTTACATACAATTTTATCACCAATTGTAAAGAAACAAAAAACTTTCATTAAAAATGACTGGGATTTCCTCAGAAAACTTCCAAGAGAGTTTGAATCAGAAAGTCGTATAATGACATGCGACATTGTCAATTTTTACACAAGCATTCCACATTTTCTTGGTTTAGAAGCCCTAAAGTTTTGGATATTTAAATATAAGGAATTGATAGATGAAAGATTTACAACTGAATTCATAATTGAGTCAGCATCTTTTATTTTAATTAACAATAGTTTTATATTCGATAAACAATTATTTCACCAAACAACTGGTACAGCCATGTGTACAGATTTCGCGCCAGATTATGCTTGTCTTACTATTGGGTTTCTAGAAGAGACTAAACTTTTCCAGTAATTTTACCTCAGTATTTTTCAAACCGTGAAGTAGATGATATAAAAAAATTTTATTTTTGATATATTGATAATGGTTTTATAATCTGGCCAAAACATCTTGATATCATAAATTTTAATGTTTCTCTAACTGAATTAAATGAATCAATTAGTTTTACAACCGATTTTGACAAAGAGTTTTCTAAAAATGATAACACCTACAGTGTAATTAACTTTTTAGACATTGCAATTACTCTTGAAAACTATAAAAAATTTTAATCAGACATTTATTATAAAGAAACGAACACTCATGACTACTTAAACTATAACAGCCATCATCCTTTACACATCAAAAATAATATTCCTTATGTTTTAAAAATATGTTTTTTCTAATATTTATCCGGTATTAGTTTTTAAATAACCTCCTAACTTATTAAGAAGACTTACTTCTTCAAAATTTGAAGCAAATAATAAGAAGATTGGCATATTTAAATGCAAAGACATTCGATGTAAAATATGCAAACTCTACCTTCAAGAAGTAGATGAGTTTAAAACTCCTAATGGTACTATCTAGAAAATAAAAAGTCACATCACATGCAACAGCAAAGATGTAATTTATTACCTTAAATGTTTGGCATGCAAAAAACAAGCCACATATACTGGCAAAACTAACAATTTAAGATTACAAATAAATAAACATATTTCTAGTTACAGAACTGGCCTATCAACTAATACATTTGACAACCACGTTTCACTTGTCAACGCTCCCATTAAAATGTAATTGAACCTTTTTTTCAACTTTTTGTTTTCCTTGAGCTTAACAATGAAAGTTTTTTGTTATCATACGAAAAGCATTTGTACAAGCAAAAACATGATACTTTTAATTGATACTTCCTGTGTATTATTAGAATTGAATTTATCAAAATAGTTACTCATAGTAACAATATGCAATTAAATTTATTTTGTATACAAAAATTTTGCTATATTACCATAACAGCACTACTGATGATTTTTTGAAAGACATCTAGTGCTTAAAGTTTATTTAACTAATTATATAAAAATACTTTGTATTATTGTATTTTTTTGAAAAATAAAAAAAATATTTTTTGTAAAAAATATTTTGAGAAAAAAAGATTTACTTTTGTTTACTGGCTTGACTATCTTTTGCTTTATATATAATATATATATATATATATATAATATATATATATATATATATATATATATATATATATATATATATATATATATATATATATATATATATATATATATTTATATATATATATGTATATATATATTTACATATATACATATGTAAATATGTATATATGTAAATATATATATACATATATACATATTTACATATGTATATATGTATATATATATACATATATACATATATACATATATGTATATATGTCATTATCCGCGTGCTTACAGTTCATAAGAACTATTACCCTGTTTATAACGCAAGAAAATCTCAATCAAATAAAAACATCTAAATGATAACTTTTAATGTCCTAGATACGAAGATTAAACTTATTGATTGCGTAAACACTAACTTTAACATAAATGGCATTTGCAAGACACTTCTTGCAACTTATGTCAAAATTTAATGGTGACTCTAAAATCCTAAATGGTTTTAGAGTCACCATTTTTTTTGTCGCTTTTATCTAAATTCTAAAAAAAATATCAAACAATGTAATAATCTAAAAATAATAATATGATAATCTTACTATCAATGTAATAAATCTAAATCCAAAAGTCAAGGATTAAAGAGATGTAAGAAAAAATTTGTAAAAAATTCCTTTTTTAAGCCTTAAATTTTATCTTTTTTTAAGTATTTAACTAAGCATTTAACTAAGCCTCGTGGTGATTAAAACCGCGTGGAAGTAAAACTCGATTAGCATTTTGTTTAAAAAACCTAGGTTGGCACTTTGTACCACAGCGATATTTATCATATACAAAAAAGCTGAATTTCTGTTTTTGTATATTTGATCAACAAAGTTTCTTCTCAAAAAGACTTGGAATATGTCAAGAAAGTTGGAAACTAAGTGTTAAAAGACTTCACGAAAAAACAAAATTTTAAAATTTGTGAACGGTTTTTTCTCTCTCGTTAGCAAAGCTGGTTCTGTGTCAAAATGCGAGGATCAAACTTTTGATTAATATCTTTACATATGTTGTCTATATACAATATCTATAAAACTTTATAAGTATTTGAATTTGTATTTAAAAAAATCTAAAAAAAAAAAAAATTAAAACAGTAGTCGCTAAACGGTAGGACTCGAACCACGGCAGCTATGTTCTGAAGCCCAGCGCGCTAACCACTCGACTACGCTGGCGCATTAAGAAATAAATATTCAAAATTATATAAAAATTGTTTTTAACGGATATAAATGCAAAAGATTAGAAATCAGTATTATGCTAATAATAAATAGTTTAACTTTTAATTATTTTTAGAAACAATAAATTTTATAAAAATAATTTAGTGTACATATAAAATTAAAATCTTTAATTATGTTCTAAATAAAAATATACTTTTTAAGCCCCCTTACCATTTTTAAAAAAAGTTATGGTCGCCGCGTGGCAAGTTCATCAGCTTGGCACGCGATTTTGTTGTTTAAAATGCTAATCAAAAGTTATATAGATTTTATATTCTATATATAAACATGTTTTTTACTAATTTTCCTTGCTCAGTTTAGTTGTGAATAAACTTGAAAAGTTTAACTAAAATAACATAAGTATCTCAATAATGACACATGCGCAAAAAAAATAAAAAAGAAGGTCGCCGGTGGTACGACTTGAACCACAGCTAACTTGGTCAAAAACCCAGCGCGCTAACCACTCTACTACGCTGTCACGTAAAGTCTTGACGAATTCAAATTATATAAAAATTGTTTTTTAATAAATTTTTTTAGAAATTAAGCAAAGGTTGACGAAATGCAGTTCTTAATTGAAAATCAAACTGTTGAACTTGATATATGTTTAAGCATGTTTTAACATTACATAAAATGAAGTTTATGTACGTACAATATGAGTTTCACGTTTGCTCGCGTTTTCTTATAAAGCAAAGTTAAGACTCTTTCTCGTCTCTACCTTGGATGCAGTGGTTTCCTAGAGCATCGTGTCAAACAGGCTCGAAAGCGCACTACTACTACTACTACTACTACTACTACTACTACTACTACTACTACTACTACTACTACTACTACTACTACTACTACTACTACTACTATCCTTATGTCCCAGTATTATTATAAAGATATATATATATATATATATATATATATATATATATATATATATATATATATATATATATATATATGTAGATTTGTATGTCAATATACAAAATATATATATATATATATATATATATATATAA